>OX451220.1:9796631-10205906 GCA_949628195.1 Phasia obesa
AGAATAAAAATAAAGAAAAATGTTTGCTTGGTAGTATAATATAAAACGAAATAGTGTTTAAAAGTGTAAAGCAATTTCAAAAAGCTCTATCTTCTATGAAATATAATGTAAAATTAAAATTTCTCAGATTCTATTTCTTTGATAAGTTTGTTTAAATAGAAAATTAATAACAATTGAAACTACCGGGTAGATTGATACAAAGAGTACTGATGACGGACGTAGCTGTCTAGAAAATGCATTCTGCTTTGCTGGTATCTAATTTTTCTTTATCTCTTTATAATTAAGAACTTAAGCCTAAATAATTAATTTATTAATTCAAAAATAGTTCAAATAATATTCATATAATGGAATATGGAATATTTTAAAACTATTACAGCAGCTACTCAATAGACCTCTCACCGATGTAGATTTGAAAACGTTTGGAAAAAAGCATATTCCTCTTTTTATATGAGAGATACACTCCCTAAAACTCCACGCAAAACTAAATGTGGAATAATCAATTTAGACTCTCACAGAGGAGATCATACACATTTGGTAGCTTACTACAAAAATAATGATTATGTGGAATATTTTGATAGTTTTGGAAATCTTCAACCACCTCTAGAAGTATTGATTTTTAAGATATAATATAAAATATAACTATAAAAAAAATCAGAAAAGTAATTCTTTTAATTATGGACACTTTTGTTTACAGTTTTTAATGCATTTTCAAATTAATAAAAATGAGGCATTCAATTTGTTATAAAAATTTTTCTCATTTATTGTCCATTCTTAAATATAATCTATGAATTATTACATGAGTAATTATTTTTCTTTGCATTTTTTTGCTGATCTCATAACAGAGCCGGGTTAAATCTATTGCGATATCGCTTTCATGAATTCCTTTAATGTTACCCAATAGGATTTCAGTCTTTTTCATTGTGGAGCACGTTGGTATAAAGTAATTATAATAAAAATGTAAAATCTGTTTCCTTAGAATTCTATTCCATTACAGTATTGATGTTTAAAATACTCCTATCCGAATTATTGATTTTCACGTTTCAGGATCAATTTTTATTATGAATTTTCCATTCCGGACTATCAAATAGCATACACCCTTTTTATATTTGAAGGTATACTGCGTAGCTTCTTCACTTGTTAACTTAATTAAGTTAATTTATTGTAAAAATTCACGCTGAGAAAGCGTGTTTGTGATATATTCCTTAATGCTCATTACTTGGAACCAATCTTCCCGGCCAAATCAAATAAAATGTTTATCATTATAGTGAAACCATATCATCGGCTTAATTCCATGAATAGCTGAAAACCCGCAAACAACTTTTAAATTTATGAAATATTCTATCTCAAAAACCACGTCACGGCTGACGTTCTTGACTACGTTGCAGAGTATTTTTTATTATTTTATTCATTCTCTACAAAGCTCAATTGTTAACTGTAGAATTTTAATTTCGAAAATCGCCTTCGGTTCTTCCATCATCTTCTTAGTGGGCCGGCTAGAGACTGGTTTTGGAATTATAGAAGATTTAATAACATCACACGATGCACACTGGTCGGAGCTGTATGGAGTCGGTGGCCAAATATACTTACAGTATAGGTATCATCATGAAACTTTGTTAACCGCTTTATAAATATGTATGTCAGAACTATATAGTAATAAAATGGGAGTGGTTGATGACTCATATCAATTTTTAAACTGTTATAAAAATAAATCTATATAAATAAAATCAAATTTCGTTCGTTGGTAATAGCATCCCTTAAGAATAACTGCACCGATTTTTTCGAATTTTCATCGAAACCCAACTTAGCTTTTTACGGAAATAAAAATTGGACATGCTAGAGAACTATAATAGGTAGATCTTTGAAATTCTGCACCAGTAACCCCCTTATTAATTTACATAGTTTTGCGAAACACAGACTCTATTGGATTAGTAGACGTGGTAACTCCCATACAAAGTAAACAATTATTATTGTCTACCTGGAGGTCTGCAACTGGTAGTGTCTTGAAATTTTGCAAAAGTAACCCTCATAATCCAGGAAAATATAAACTGGTATAGGATAATGGAAGTGGTACCTGCAATACAAAGTAAAAAATTATTATCGTAATACGCATAGTGTAGCAAAAAAAGAGTGGATTGGAACAGTGGGCACCGTACCTTGTATATAAACTGAAAAAGTTCTGTCGGGAGAAGCATGCGTTTTCGAATTAGTTGTTCCAAGTTTTTATTGTAATTTTGTGGATGGATGTAGCGAAGCGAAGTCAATATGTATCATTTTCTGATCATTTAAATTTCGGAAATGTTTTTGCAAATGTAATTTTAAAGAGTTTCTAATGGACTTTCTTCAAATCTGTATCCCTCATTTTTAATATTTTAGCACTTGCACCTTTTTCTAAGCACCATATATCAAGTAAATGTGAGCTCCAACTTTCCCAATTATAACATGTGCCTATTGCAAAATCGATTTATAGCAAGGATACAATTAAGAAAAACAAAATTAAAAGTCCCAGGAAAAGAAAATAACCAACACATTTCTTCATGCGCATAACAATAACAGAGCAATGCGAACATAAAATTCAAAATTGTACATAAAAACACCGTGGCTACCGTGGGAAATAACGCAAAGAGGAGCAAAAATCCGCAGCCGATTTAACCAATTTTAGAATCTAGGAATATTACCTCATAAACCAAAAAAATCCCATTGGAGACTTCAGGGGGGAACACAACTATATGGATAAACGAACACTAACAATTACACTGAAAAAATATTAATTTTGTAATATATCCATAACTAGCTAAACACATTATAATTATTTAAAAATTTATTCATTTTAATTTATTTCAAAAAAAAATTAATTTTTTTTTAATTAATTTAAAGTTGCACGCAATTTTTCACTTTTTCACAATACAAAAACCAACTTGTAATTCGATCTCTTTTTTGAAGCTGTTCTTAAAGGGTACTGTTAGAATAAAACAAAAACAGCTATAAATTTTAAAACTTTGTTTTTCTAAGAAACAGTGATGCCACATTTGGTGACGAACTTTGATTTTTTATTTTTGGCCAATGGGATCGACCAGTGTGCGATGGCGAGATTTGACAGCCGCCTTGATAAGTCAATTTCACCGGTATGACAGCGATTTTGAGATACAGCGAAAAATTTTGGACAGACGTCAGCAAAGTATGGAGTCTTTCGACGACTTCTATAATGCCATTCTCAAACTGAGGAACCAGCTACGCAGCCCTATTGGTAAAAAGGACTTAGCAAACATCATGCGAGGGAATCTTCGAGCCCCGATGGCCCGACTTTTGTTTTCAGTACAGGTGACCAGTTTGGCTCTGTTTGTAAGGTAGTGCCGACGAGCACTACGTACGTACTTGACGTGGAAAACCTAAACCCGAACACGTCTCGGAAAGGGATGGAGGATCGTTCGATGTAACAGCACCTAAAACTATCATGAAGAACAATCGCATTCAAACCGTCACTACAACAACAAGTACTGAACAGCAAGTTAAACCGTTTTAAATACGCCTTCAAGAGCATAATAACACTAGACAGAACATTTTTGGACTTTCGAGAAAGATTGTAAGAGCCCGACAGCGATATGAGGGGAGAAAGCAGACCAGATTGGAGATCTCAGAAACAAGCGTGTACGAAGGACCAGACACGAGGATCTACACGAAGATTGAAATCAAAGGGAAACTTATTCAAGGACTACTCGACAGCGGAGCGACTGTGACGTGTCTCGGCCAGCACTGCTTGGATTTCGTGAAAAAAGCCAAAATGTTGATCTACACATACCAAGCCGAAATAATGACAGCCGATGGCCGACTAAACCATATAATAGGACGAGTGAGAGCGGATATTACCTTTAACAAAATTTCGAAGCCAATAGTTTTCTTCTTGGTTCCTTCCCTTAAATTGCCACTATTCCTGGGCGTGGACTTCATGAAAGCATTCAATTTGTTAAGATTTGAAATAAACTCTTTATCGAGTCAAGGTATTAAAACTGATGGACCCTCTGAAACTTTATTTCCGCTAATGCACACTTTAACTTCGAGACAACTACAACAGATAGAAGATATCATCGAAACGTTTCCGTGCTATTCACGTAAAGGTTTAGGAAGAACTTCCTTGTAAATGCATCACATAGACACAGGCAGTTCTGTCCCAGTGAAAGAAAAACACTATCCGGTTTCGCCGGCTGTGCAGAAACTCATGTATGGGGAACTGGATAGGATGTTGTCTCTGGGTATCATTAAGCCGAGCGAAAGCCCGTGGAACAACCGATTTACGTTCGTGCAGAAGTAGGTTCGGATTTGTTTGGATGCGAGTCGGCTAAATGGACTGACGGTTAAAGACGCCTATCCGCTTTCTCATATAGAGGGACTGTTAAGCCGTTTGGGAGACACACATTTCATTTCGAGCATAGATTTACAGGATGACTTCTGGCAGATACCGCTGGCAGAATAGAGTCGGTAGAAGACAGCCTATACGGTACCTGGAAGGCCCTTGTACCATTTCACGGTGATGCCTGTTGGGTTGTGCAATGCAGCCCAAAGACTTTCCCGTTTAATGGACAAGGTTGTTCCAGCGCGTTTGAGAGAGAGGGTGTTCGTCTACCTGGATGCTCTGTTAGTGGTATCACCAGACTTCGAGGAACATTTGGTAGTCTTATCCGAGGTAGCGCAGTGTTTGGACAATAACAACAATAAACGTAAGCAAGTCCAAATTTTGTTGCAAAGAGCTTAAATACCTGGGGTACATAGTAGAAGAGGGAAAATTGCGACCGGATCCAGATAAAATACAGGCCATACGAAACCTTAAGTATCCGACCACAGCCAAACAAGTCCGCAGTTTCATGGGTACTACAGGATGGTACCGCAGGTTTATTATGGATTCTTCTACGATCACGGCAAACGGCACGGAAACTCTGAAGAAAGCGAAACAATTTAATTTTACTATAGCAGCCATAGCAGCATTTAATAAGCTGAAGGAAAAGCTTACAGCCATCCCTGTACTGATACATCCAGATTTTAACCGCATTTTTTACGTTCAGTGTCACGCGTCTGATGTGGGAATGGGGGCAGTACTGTATCAGGAAGACAACGAAGGTGAACATCCTATAGCCTACTCCTCCCAGAAGTTTTCTACGGCACAGCGAAACTATTCAGTAACAAAAGAGAGTGCCTGGCAGTCTGCCATACATAGAGCTGATGGAATTTGTAAGATTAGCGAGATGGAGCCCGCAGCTACAAACGTACTCGTTTACAATTAAACATATTAAAGGAACGCAAAATGGGTTCCATCGGGGCTGACAGAGGGAATAATCGTCAGGGCACATAATTCGACCACCGCACCTCACGGCGGAGTAGCAAAACCATAAGAAGAGTGCGAATGGTATTATTAGCCACATATGAATGCGTAAATCAGCAAGTGCGATTCCTGCAAGGAAAGTAAACCAGCCAACAAAGTTTTACGATCACCAATGGGAAAGGAACCTGATGTGTGCAGACCGTTGCAAAGGATCTATATAGACTTTCTGGGCCCGTATGTTCGATGGAAGAAGGGAATTTGCTATATTTTGATTTTATTGGAATATTTTTCGAAGTTCGTGTTACTCTAGGCAATGGCTAAAGCGAATTCCAGGAGTGTGATAAGTTTTCTCATCCAAGAAGTCTTCTATAAGTTCGGTTGCCCGGAGACAATTGTAACCAAAAATAGACAGCAGTTCGTCAACAAGACTTTGCGGAAATAATAAGCAGATTCGGCATAAAGCACATGCGAACCGCCTTTTATGCGCCACAGGCAGCTATATGGGACATACACCTAGCTGAGATCGAGTGTGCGTTAAGATCTGCGGTGCATGTATCGACCGGAGTAACCCCATACTTCATACTATTTGGAACAAATATGATTACAAATGCATCAGCGTACAAAGTAGCGCATCAATTAGATTTTTTAGACGTTTCAGAGATAAGTCTTGAGAGCCGCCACGAAATTTTAGAGCTCGTTCGAGTCAACGTGAGGAAGAGTTAACACAAAAGCTACGAAACTAATGCGTTGCCGCGAAACCAAATTTAAAGTAGGACAAAGGTTTATCGCCGAAATTTCCAGCTGTCTGACTTTTCGAAACAGGGGTGTATACTATCTTAACATTTTTGAGCAATCTGGCAACTTCCAGCCAACTTCAACCGTGGATAGTGAAGTTGGCTGCAGTTGCTTAAAAATGACAAGTATAAGGCGCCCATTTAAACAAGGCGTTGGCTTATTTCCGGCCTTTAACAGCAAGCATTTGAGTCTGAGTTTCTGTTCGAGATCGGGTTAAATGATTCTTTAAATTTTGTATGGATCGCAATTTTGTCGAAGCCAATGTGTCGGTTGATGAGTTTTATTGACCATCTTTGTTAGGTACACCCAGTTGCCATATTTAGGACAATTTCAACCCATGTGGTTTTGTTATAGTCACACCAGTCGCCAAGGAACTCACTTTGAGAAAGAGGAAAAAACACTAAAAAAAAACTAACATCAGGAAGTCGCGCAGCGGCGTCGAGGAAAACCTAAACAAGAAAATCTTAATTACTCGAAAAGAAAGAAAATAAGGCAATGGGGTACCTACTCGTTAACTAGAGGTGGAAGAAACGAAAGAAAAAAAAAAACTAGTCCATCACGAAGCTCGCTGTGGAAAGCAGGTCAGAAAACCAGACAGAGAAAAGAGAAAAAACGAACACAATCAAACCCAAAACGAAACAACCTGCCAAAAAAAAATCACCAGATTCAGTCAATACGAAGTTTGAAAGTTTTCAGCCGCTAATAGCTAGGTTTGGGCTGCGATAGAGCCCAGACGGGGGCAAAGTACCAAGTAAGTTCGTCAACAGAAAAGCAAACGCAAACACCAGCAAAATAAATTCATCAGCTGTAAAGCAGGTTAGAAAATACAAACCAACAGAAATCCGGTAGCATAAAAATAAAATACAAAAAAAAAAACACCACCAGCAAAATTCATCGGCATAAAAACAAGCGAAAACATCAGCACCGCATTTTAGTCAGTGCGGAAACAAGTTGCAGAAAACTAATCAACCAAATTAGCCAGCAAAAAATCAAATGACAAAATACCTTCAGCTGAATAAGTCAGCATATTAATTGCTACAAAACACCATCATCTGAATAAGTCAGCATCC
Source organism: Phasia obesa (assembly GCA_949628195.1). NCBI lineage: Eukaryota > Metazoa > Arthropoda > Insecta > Diptera > Tachinidae > Phasia > Phasia obesa. The sequence continues at coordinate 9,803,808 of OX451220.1, forward strand.
TAGCAGCTTCCAAATACCGTCAACTAAAGTTGTCAGCCTAATAATAGGAGCATAACACCAGTAAGCTGTAATCAACAACATCAAAACAAGTTGCAGAAAACTAACCAACCAAATTAGCCAGCACACTCTTGTAAGCAGAGAAAGCTAAGGTCAACAGCTAACAGCACATGACAAACACCAGCCTGGAGTCGGAACCTATAAACACCATCCTGGGAGTACATCAGATAAGTATCAGTAGTGTAGAACTGATAATTTGTAGTAGTGCTTATATAAAACGCTTTAAAATCAGTCCTTTCGGGTTCGTTTCCCCGTTCCGAATTGTTTTCAGTAACTAATTAATTTCGGCGGCAGATCATTTTTAAAACAAAACAAATACGGGGAGGAAACATGTGTTACGGGACACGGCTTCCTTCACGGCAAATATTTTTTCTTGGGATTACTCATGGTACACAAAATCTCTTATTAAATAGTTTACCAAACGTGTACTTTTCGGTTTCAAGTGTATGCAAGAATTCTGTGGGCTTAATGGTTATAATAAACACTTTCGGTTTTGAAGAAAGAAAAGTAAATAGAAACACTAGTTGTGCCAAGAGAAAAACAGCTGACGGCAACTCAGGAATGGCAAAGTGGGTACAATTTTAGTTGGATGTGATAACAGAACCATAAAATCTAATTACAATTTGGCGAGAATAGAATAAATTAAAAATAATAATTCTACTTTGATTGAAATCAATGACAATCAAAACAAGTATACAAAGGTAAAAGTAACTTAAAAACAAATAAAAACTGTTTTTTTTTTTTGAATTTCTATTTGAATTTTTGTCGAGATTTAAAAAAAAAACCATATTAACCTTGTCACCAGAAAAACAAAATTTAAAAGAAATTTTGACACAGCGAAACACTAGAGTTATAAATTGAACTCTTGCCTGAACTTGAGATAGACTGCTGTACATTCAGTTTTCAATAATATTTTACCATCCAGTAGCTACGAAAGCTAAATTCTGGCTACTTCTCTTTTTTAACATACAAGAGAACAAACGATTTGCTTAGCATTACCACTTTATCGAAAATCTCAAATTGGATACGGATTCAATTTTAACTTCGTTTTTATTTTGTAATTTGATGAGACGATAGATTTACACAAAGATTTAGTCGGTGAAAATAAATATTTAACTTTCGGTACTGTCAAATTGAGATCTCGGATATGTGAAATTTTAAACAACTTACACGATTGTCATAAGACATATATTATAAATATATATACATATCTACATAAATAACTATCGGTTTTTATGTGCTATTAAATATATATTAATCAAATAAAATAAATTAACAGAAAAAAAAAACCAAACAGAATAATAAAAGAAAATGAATCAAGTTTATTAATAAAAATGAATATAGAAAGTAATTATAAGTGAAACATTGAAATAAAAAAACAAATTAAATTAAAAAAAAGTAAAACAAAACACAAAGAAATAATTCTTGCAAAAAAAAACCGACTTCAAAACAGACAAACTTAAAATCATGTTTCTTTAAGACGGTAACTATTGCGACACCCTGTAATTTCCTAATTCAAATTTTATACTAGTTATAGCGGTCGTAGCAATACAGGTTCATTGTAAATTTCAACCGTCTGTCTGTAACGGTTTAAAAGTTTGGTCATATACATCAAATTACATAAACTATTGCGACACCCTGTAATTTATAATTTTAAATATTTATACTTTTTATAACAGATATAGTAATGGACATTCTGTCTAATTGTTAAGTGTTTATCAATAACTGTTTAAAAGATATGGTCATATATATCAAATGACGTCACCTATTGGGACACCCTTTAAATTCAAATTTTAATAAAAATGCTTTTTAAGGAGGACTTTGTCATACAGATTCTTTTTAAATTTTAACTTTGTGTCCATATACATCAAATTACATCAACTATTGGGACACCCTTTAATTTCCAATTTTAAATATTTATACTTGTTGTTATACCAGACATAGTAGTGAACATTCTGTCTATTTTTCAAGTGTTTGTCTATAACGGTTCTAAAGATGAGGACATAATGGTCAAATTACATCAATAATGGGGACACCCGTTAATTTATAGATCCAAGTTTTATACTTGTTGTAATAGCTGACTAAGCAATATAGGTTCTTTGTAAATTTCAATTGTCTATCTATAACAGTTGAAAAGTTTGGCCATATATATTACTTCTACATTAACTATTGGGACACCCTTTAATTTCCAAATTCATATTTTACACTTGTTATTTTAGCGGACTTAGCAATACAAGTTCTTTGTAAATTTCAACTGTCTATCTATAACAGTTGAAAAGTTTGGCCATATATATTACTTTTACATTAACTATTGGGACACCCTTTAATTTCCAAATTCATATTTTACACTTGTTATTTTAGCGGACTTAGCAATACAAGTTTTTTGTAAATTTCAACTGTCTGTCTATAACGGTTCAAAAGTTTGGCCATATATATATCAAAATAAACCAACTAATGGGACACCCTTTAATTTTAAATATTTATACTTATTATAAGAGACATAGTAACGAACATTCCGTACAACCTTCAAGAGTTTGTCTACAACGGTTCAAAAGATAGGAGAAGAAAGGTGAAATTAAGTCACCTATGGGGTCACCCTTTAATTTTTAATTTTATTTTTTAATTACTTTTTGTTATTGGGAGCTACAGTGATACGCACTTTTTTTTAATTTTAAATTGGTGACCTATAAAGTTCATAATACACGTAAAAAACATGTATGTTGTATGGGGACACCCTTTAATTTTTAAACTTTTGAACTTCTTTTAAAATGGGACCAATCTGTAGCCATAACCTTTCTAATAGTACAAAAATTTTTAAAATCGGTTCAGAAATGACCGAGTTCTGAAGGCACAAACATACAAAAAAAAAAAAAAAAAAAAAAGCAACACACAGACGAATTGATAACCTCCTTCTTTTTTTGAAGTCGGTTAAAAACAAGAAAGGAAACGCTATTGTTTATAATAACTTTAATTGATGTAAGTTGAATTGTATAACAGTTCGAACTTAAGGAGTAGTAGTGGAAGATAAAGCCAAAAAAGGCATGACATATTGTAAATTGTAAAATTTTGCGAATTAGTTAAATTTTTAGATGAAAATAATGAAAATAAATTTTTAGATGAAAATCATCTTTGTGTAAAATGGTAATGTGAAGACAAATGGCTACTGAGAGTGAGTATGAAGTGAGAGTGTGTTGCGCTTTTGGGGTGTCCCAGTCCTACCAACCAAGTGTCAAGGACAAGCCGTGGTGTATTTCGAGTCCGTATTTTTTATTTTTGTATTTAGGTAGCACTGGTACTGCTAGTCCGTGCTCTGAACTTCCTGCGAGCGCTTGCAACGAACACACACCTAAGCCCACTGAGCTATAGCTGCTCTGAAAATTAAAAGCTGCCGGTGTACCAAGCAAAGGGGGTTGAACTAACGGTTAAAATCGTTCGGTTTGTAGGGCTAGACCAAGATGAAATTGAAAAGCAAATACCCAGCCTTAATAATTATTTCTGTTCTGGCAACCAACCAGCAAACTGTTTCCATCTCGTTTCTAATTTTCATTCCATCGTTTTTTAGGTTTCCGTATCCAAAGGGTAAAAACGAAACCCTATTGTTTTCGCTACAATGTCTGTCCGTCTGTCCGTCTTTCAGCGCCTTTTATCTCTGGAACTGTAATAGGTAGACTCTTGAAATTTTCACAGATGATGTATAGTTGTTGCCGCTATAGTAGCAAATTCTAAAATTTATAGGGTGTTGCGAAAGAGAGGTGTTATTCACGAATATCAGCTTATTTCTTGAACTGTAGGAGGAATACACTAAAAATATGCAAGCAGTAATTAAAAATTAGTTCGCTATATAAATAAGTGTAAAAAAATAAATTTAAAAATTAAAGGGTGTTCCGATAGTGGCGTGATTTGCATGTATAATGCCTAAGTTATGAACCATAATAGGTAGACTCTTGAAATTTTCACAGATGATGTATAGCTCTTACTGCTATAGCAACAAATACTAAAACTTATAGAGTGTTCCGATAATGAGATGTTATTCACGAATGTGTGTTTATTTCTTGAACTGTACAAGGAAGACATTAAAAATATGCAATCAGTAATTAAAACTTAGTTCGCTATATAAACAAGTCTAATAAGATAAACCTAAAACTTACAGGGTGTTCCGATAGTGGCGTGATTTGCATGTATAAGGCCTAAGTTTTGAACCGTAATAGGTAGACTCTTATAATTTGCACAGAAGATGCGATGTGTGGCCACGGCCGCTATGACGATTACTATAAAATAACAAAATTAAAGGGTGTTCCTACAGAGAGATGACTTGTACGAAAATAGCCTTATTTTTTCAAACATAATAGATGGATTCTTAAAAAGTTTACAGTAGATGTTGTTCTTCGGCCGCTAAAATAATTACTAATGACTAAAGGGTGGTCCATCAGTGACATGTTTTTCACGTATATTACTTTATTTTTTGAACCGCAATAGGTAGCTGCCTGATATTTTTATAAAAAGTGTATAACAATGGCCGCTATGAAAACAATTACTAAAATTTAAATGGTGTTCCAATAGTGATGCAATTTTCGTGAATATGACTTTAATTTTAAAATTAAAGGTTGCGCCAGAAGACATGCAAATATTAACAACTTAAATTTTTAAACTAGTACTAAACATAGTACGGAACCCTATATGTGTGAGTCTAACTCGCACTTTACTGATTTATTTATATTTTAGCCAATTTACGCGAGTGTTTGTCGTCGCTAGGAATCTAGTCGGGAAAACTTTTTATCGGGGGTTCCATAATTTTTTTTTTCGCAATTTTTATTTATTGTATCTTCAATATAATTGAACTATCAATAATTACTCATATCTTAAGTCTAAAAATATACTTGTTAAGTCCAACCAGTGCTGGACAAAAAAATGTATGTTTCACGGTTACTGTAATTTGTGGGTTATCCCTCTGATGTACGGATGAGAGAAGCAGTGTCCCTCCTTCTTAGTCGAATGTAACCAGGTTCAGTTAGTATGTTACGGGCCAGTGGATTCGGATGAGTTTCAAGCTTCTTTAAATACCTTATGGCAAGTTTCGCTATTTCTGCTTTAACTGATGGCACGTTTAGATCTTTATGGATGTTCGAATTTTTTATATACCAGGGAGCAGATGTAATAATACGTAGAATCTTATTTTGGCGCCTTTGAATTTTTTCTACGTTGGTAGCTGAGGCAGTGCCCCATACTTGAATGCCATAACACCATATTGGTTTTAGAATTGACTTGTATAATAAAAGTTTGCAATCTAAAGCTAGAGTAGAATTTCTGCCAATTAGCCAGTTTAGTTGGACTGCTTTCAACTTCATTTGTGTTAACTTTGTTTCTATGTGCCGTTTCCATGTAAGGCGCCGGTCAAGATGTATGCCGAGATATTTGACATCTGAAAGCTGAGGTATCGTTTGGTTATTTATCCGAATAGGGGGGCAAGATTTTCTGCGCAGTGTAAAAGTTATGTGAGTACATTTTTGTTCATTCACTTTTATTCTCCATTTCTTCAACCATTTTTCTAAATTGGATATGTGGTCTTGTAAATATCGTGATGCTACTTCGGGTCTTTCGTGAATGCTCAAAAAAGCTGTGTCGTCAGCAAATGTCGATGTGTGAACTCGGTTACTAGTTGGCATGTCTGAAGTATACAATAAGTATAAAAAGGGCCCCAATATACTACCTTGGGAAACTCCAGCTTCGATTGGCTGGGGTGAGCTCAAAAAATCTCCTTCTTTCACAATAAATTTTCGTTCGGTTAAATAACTATCTAGCAGCTTATATAGGTTTACGGGCAAATTCAGTTTTAACTTATATATTAGGCCTTCATGCCATACCTTATCGAATGCTTGAGAAACGTCGATAAAAAGCGCAGAGCAGTATTTTCTTTCTTCAAATGTCTTCTTAACAACATTGACTAACCTGTGAGTTTTTTCGATCGTACTATGTTTTTTCCTGAAGCCGAATTGATGGTTTGGAATACATCCTTTGTCGCTTAGAATAGGGTTAAGCTTAGTTATTAACATCCTCTCAAACAGCTTTGACATATTTGACAAAAGGCTTATAGGTCTGTATGATTCAATTTTTGTGTGGTCTTTTCCTGGTTTAGGAATCATGGTAACCAAGGACACCTTCCAATCTGTGGGAAAGTACTCAAAACGTAAAATGGCATTAAAAATAAAAAGAACGATTCTGCGAGCTACACGGGGCAACTCAATTAACATCTTGTTACTGGTTTTATCAACGCCAGGTGCTTTTTTAGTGTTCAAATCCGTTATTGCCTTTTCAAGATCACCAAATTCAAAACTTATCGGTACTGCAGCACTAGCCTCGAGAACTGGCAACTCAACTATATCAGTCGATATATTTGGGGTGAAAACCTTTTTCAAATGTTCAGCAAATAAATTTCCTTTTTCGGTATCACTCCTTGCCCAGCCTCCAGCTGAAGTTCGCAAGGGAGGCTTACGTAAGACTGGCCTTTTAAGGTTTCTACAAGCACGCCATAACGAATAATCTGATTGAGGAGTTGCGTCTAGGTTTCCCAAATAGTTTTTCAGGGATGCTACTCTTCGAGATTCCAGCATGTCTCTTAGCCGGTTCGTGCATTCTTTAATTCTGCTTTTGAGTTGAGGAGATCTCTGTGATTGCCATTCTCTACGAATTTTTCTTTTTTCAGCCAAGAGTCGTTCGATATCTGCAGAATAAATTAGATTGTATCTACCTAATTGTCGGGTTATTGTTGAATGTTGGGCAGCTGATTTGAGGTTTTGGTCAAAATCAATAAGACTCCGCTCTACGTCTTCAGGTGTTCTTAGCGGGATGTTTTCCGAACAATGAGTACTAAGATACTTTCTATATATCAACCAATTAATGCTTGTGGTAGTCATTGGTGATATGATGTTTTGTTTGTCCCATATATAGACGATAGTGGGTGAGTGATCTGAGGATAATTCAAGTGACGCTTCAGCTTTAATGGTTTCTCTTGGAATACCCTTAATCACGCCAAAATCAATAACATCCGGTATTTTTTGTCGATCAGTAGGCCAATAGGTGGGTTGTCCACTCGATATCACATTCAGAGGCATTTTTGAAATTGTGTCAAACAAAACACGACCTTTTGGAGTTATTAGGCGTGATCCCCAAAACGTATGTTTAGCGTTGTAGTCGCCTGATGCTATGAAGCAGGGACCTAGTGATTTGAAGAAATCGCTGTATTGACTCTCTGATATTTGAAACCTAGGAGGTGAATAAATCGAAGAAATAACTAAGTTTTGATGAAATTCTTCAATATAGATGTTTGTTGCTTGTAGGTAATCTTCACAAAAATCACACAGTAAATAATGTTTGATTCGAGCCTTTATTAGTATTGCTGAACCACCACATGCTCTGCCACGGGGGTCTTTGGTGTCATATAAGATATAGCCATTTATTTTAAAAAAGCTATTTGTTGTTAAGTGAGTCTCTGCAACCAGCATGACATCAATTTGTTCCTTCTTAAAGAAGTACTCGAGTTCATTTTTGTGTTGGCGCAAGCCGTTTGCGTTCCAGAAACATATTTTTAAACAGTTCATGGTTTGTTAAGTAACGCCTGCAACATAGTAGATTGCATGCGTACCATTTCTTGCATCATGCTGCTCATAGAGCTCATAAAACTGTTTATCGAATGCACTAACGTTTCGATGCTTGCTTCGAGACGATTAAAATTACCAGATGGTGTTTGTTCTTTAGGATGCGATTGCAAATTAGGAGTAGAATTAGTTGTCGGTGTCGCTTTATGTACTGCAGTATGATTGGTTTTTACCATATCAGCGTATGGAACATGTTGTGTTGTTGGTTGGGCTAACTTAGGATTATGAGCATTTGCTCGATATTGTTGGTGCTTAGCAGGAGTATTTAGTTTTTGAGTGGTTTTCCTTACCATGGAAAAAACCGGACAGCCTCTGTAGTTAGCAGTGTGGTTTCCACCGCAATTGCTACATTTTTTTACTTTCGCGTCATCCCTTGCTTTGTCGCATTGGGCGGAACAATGTAGCTCGCCACATAAAACGCAAACCGGAGGCAACTTACAGTAAGCCCTAGTATGACCATATTCTTGACAATTTAGACACTGGACAGGTCCTGGACGCTTATGCGGCTCCTCTACAGTTATTTTACGGTGTAACAGGTATTTCAGATTGTAAATGGGGTGAATTTTGTTCTTCTTCAATCTGATATCTCCAGGTTCCAGTTCAACGCGAAATAGTGGTTAGGGGACACGTTCCCGATTACGGAGATTATCTACACTTTTTATTTTAAAACCCGCTTTTTGGAGTCCGGCTCTTATTTCAGCTGGATCAACGTATGAATCTACACCTTTAATGACTACCTGCAGACCTTTGCTACTCTTCAGCTGATAGGTATAAAAGTTCTTTTTGCAGTTTTCAAACTCGCTTACTGCTTTACGATAACTACTTTCATCAATAAATTGTATTTTTGTCTCATCAATGTTACCGCGCTTAATGGGAATTACATAAAATGAGTTCTCGCCAATAATTGTAATTAAATTTTTTATTAAATCGTTCGAATTTTTCTTCCTTAAATAAACTGGAGGTGGTTTGAACGACTTAATTGCCGTTTTATGTACACTCGTTTCACTATCTAAGATAGCAAAACGATTATGGGAATTTATTCCGGTAGAGTCCTTGTCTTTTTGTACTTTAGCCATTGGTGCAATCTGCGAAGATTTAGGGCTTCGACCTCTTTTCAATACAGTAATGTATCTGTCCATTCCCACTTGCGTCTTGGGTTTTTCTATACTATCCATATTATCTTTGGCAACACTGTGTTCAGAAGGCGATTTGTTTGTATTTATTTTATTGTCATCGCTTAGTAAAAGTGAAGAACAAGATTGGGCACGTATTACTGGCGTAGCATTAATACACAAATTATTTTCAGTTTTTTTGTTTTTATTTAATTCAGCATTGTCAACATTTTTGTTGCTTAAATTAAACAGGCTCATTAGCCTTTATTGTTTTTATTTTATTTTAAAAGTAGCAATTCAATATGCCGTTGTACAAAATAAAGAAAAGGGGAAAAAAAGAAAAAAAATATTTTACAAACAACTTTGTTGTTGTATTATAACAGGTTTGTTTTTTGTATTTGTTTTAAATTGTTCACACAATGTATGTTTTGTTTTTTGTTAATGCGAACTTAAAAAAAATTAACATCAGGAAATATCTCTGGATCTCTAGTCCAATAAGATGGTTGTCCACTTAAAATCACATTTAATCACTCCCTTCGGAGTGATTAGTTTTGACCCCCAGAACGTCTGTTTTGCGTTGTAATCGCCAGCTGCTATAAAACGGGGTCCTAGTAATTTAAAAAAGTCCCGGTCAGTGTTGCCAATTTGGATCTTTTGCAGCTAAATCTAGCGTTTTGAAAATGCCAATCGTGAGAAAAATTCTCTCTTAGCGGTTAGCGGAAAATCTAGCTATTTTTGAATACATCCAATAATTCAAGCTGTCCAATGGGTCTATTATCATTTCCAAGGTTTTTCGGCATTTGACAGGATTTTAGTTTTGCAAATAGGTTGCAGTCTTACGGCCTGTTTAAAAATCTTGTTATTAAACATATCTGTGTTTTTACAAAAAGAAATCGAGGGCTTTGGTGGGTCTTCCATGTGAGAACCACGACTTTACAGAAATACGTTAGCATGCTTAATGAAATAAACAATGAAATAGTGACTTTACTAGCTTTGGGTTAAAATTGACTGGATTTTTTTAGATAACTTTCTCATAAAATTTTATTCACAATAAATCGATTGTTACGGTGACTATGCAGGTGAAATGGTATTTTTTAAAACATATACATACTTATTGTATTGAATACCGTAAATAACAGCACAAAAAATAATAGCCCCACCTTCAATGACGGTTACTCTTCCACCTTTAAAAGAATATATAAAAATATACAGATTAATTATACCACTAGTATGAATATTAAACAAGACCATAACTTTATCCTTATATGCTCTAGTAGTAGTGTGCTAGTTTTTCAGTCTAGCGGTTGCATTTTTGATTCCAGATTTGGTTGTAAAGTTAGGTTAGTTTATGGGTTTTTAAAAACTTCGTGGAAATTTTATGCGTTTTGCTATTTTACATTAATTCCCGCTAAATATAGAATTTAGCGGTTTCTAGCGTATTTAAGTACAAATTTGGCGGGAAAACGCACGAAAATCTATAAGAAGAATAAATTGAAGAAATAGCTATGTTTCGATCAAAGACTTTGTACTGAAATCACACAGTAGATAGTGCTTAAGACGGGCTTTTATAAATATTGCCGAGCCTCCGCATGCACTACCACAAGGATCTTTAGTATCGTAAAATATATAGCCATTAATTTGAAAAAAAACTATTTTTTGTTAAGTGGGTCTCCGAAATCAGCATGATATCAATTAGTTGATTTAGGAGGAAATACTCTAGTTCATTGTTATGTTAGCGTATGCCGTTAGTGTTCCAGAAACATATTTTTAAATAGCTCATGGTTTGTTAAGTACCGCCTACAACATCATAGATTGCATGCGTACCATTTCCTGCATATGCTACTGATAGAGCTCATAAAACTGTTCAACGAATGTACTAATGTCTCGATGATTGCTTTGAGGCGGCTTACCGGAAGGATTTTATTCTTTAAGTTCCTGCTGCAAATTTGGGTTTGAAATAGGTAGTGGTTTAAGCACTGAGACGCGATTAGTTTTTAAAATATCTGCGTATGAAACATTTTTAGCGGTTGGCTGGGGTAATTGCGGGTAATAAGCTTTTGTTAGATATTGGTCCTCCTTGGGAGGAGTAACAACATTTTTGGAAGTTCTTTTTACCATTACATAAACAGTGCAACCTTTGTAGTTAGCAGTGTAATTACCACTACAATTGCTACATTTCTTAACTTTTGTATCGTTCCTAGATTTGTCGCATTGAGCTGTTGGTTCCAATTCAACTCAAAATAGTGGTTGGGGGAAGCGCTCGATTTCTAAAATTAGCTATACTTTTTACCTTAAAACCATTTTTTGGAGGCCAGCTTTTATTTCCTCTGGATCAATACATGAGTCCTATACCTTTGAGAATAACCTGCAATCCTTTGCCACTTTTTAGTTGGTATGTGTAAAAGCTCTTTTTTGGCTTTATAGTTCAGTTTCTATTTTACGAAAATGTTGTTCACAATTAACCTGTATTTTTGTCTCACTGATGTTGCTATGTTTAAGAGGAATAACATAAAAAGTGATTTCGCCGATTAATGAAATCAAATTATCTACAAGTATTAAACTCTTCGAATTTTGTTCTCTCAAATAACCTGGAGGTGGTTTGAACGACTTCTTTAACATTATAGGGTCATTTGTTTCACTAAACACGATTGCAAAACGGTTTTGGGTACTTAGTCCCTATCTTTAGGTATTTTTGACATTAGTGCTACGATAGAAGATTTTGGGCTTCGTCCTCGTTTTAATACTGTAGATGTACTTGGGCCTTGGGTTTTTGGGCATTATCTGAAACTGTTTTTGTCTCCGATGGTGAATTTGCAGTTTTGCTATTCTACGCAAGTAAAATTTTGGTTTTGCTTAAAATCAGGGATCGCAAATAATGATTATCCATCACATTTTAAAAGAAAAAAATCATTATGTTAGGGACATGCTACATGTACAAGGAGTACACCAGTCTTTAAGGGGACTGTCCGTTCCGCCAATGATTTTTATTTTTTAAGTTTTATTGAAAAAAATCAAAAATAAAAATTATTTTTCGAGTTCTATTTTTTCTTCAGACATCAATGATTACTTGTTGAGTTTTATTTTTCGCTTGGAAAATAAAAATTATTCTCCGAGTTTTATTTTCTGCTCAGAGAATAAAAATTATTGTCTGAGTTTTATTCTTTGCTCGCCATTTAATGATTGATGTTTAAGTTTTATTTTCTGATTGAAGAATAAAAATTACTTTTTGAGTTTTGTATTTCACTTAGAAAATAAGGATTATTTTTCAAGTTTTATATTTCGCTTAGAAAATAAAAATTATTTCTTGAGTTTTAGATTTTACTTAAAAATAAAAATTAATGCTTTTGTTAATTTGGACATATGTTAGTATATAAATAGTACTTTTTGAAACTTTTTAACTAAAAAACATAGAAATTAGTTTAGTTGGCATTCTTTTGATATAGTAAACGTATCAAACTAGTGTTTGGTACTTTTTCTTCATTTCAATATTTGGGGGATAAAACGTGTACTTTAGTACTTTTTTGGAACTTTTTTTACTGAAACACATAGAAATAATATTAGTATCGTTATTTGAGATAGGGTTTCAGTGAGATATGTGTTTCAGTAAAAAAGTTCCAAAAAGTACTATTTATATACTTACATATGTCCAAATTAACAAAAGAAAGAAATAATTTTTATTTTTAAGTAAAAAATTCGGAGAAACATTTTTATTCCCAAAGCAGAAAATAAAACTTAATACATAATCGTTATGTTCTAAGCATTAAATAAAGCTCAGAGAATAATTTTTATTCTTTGAGTAGAAAATAAAAATCAAGAAATAATCATTAAAACCTAATTTTTTAAATAAAACTCATAATCATTACAATCTCTGCTTACCATACTGTGTTCAATAGTCGCCGATGACTTAATTTCATTTATGTTATTGTCACTACTTATAGTAGTGATGGATTGTATTAGCAGTTAAATACAAGTTGCTATTAATTTTGTTGTTTTTATTTTTTTGTTGCTACTTTCGTCTGCATTCACTGCATTTCTGCTGTTTATGATCGATTTTTTCTCATTATTATTTAAACTTGAAGTACTCAAGAGAGAGTCCTCACACAATTGTTTTGTTTATCGTATATTAAATGCAATTATACCGTATTAAAAAAAAAAATAAAAAACAACTTTAGTTTGTTGTTGTAAGAAAACGTTTTGGTTCTTTTATATTGTTTTGTTTTAACACACCTTAATATATTTTTGTTTATTGCGAGCTTGAATAAGAAAACGTCCGCACTTCTCAACGATTGTAATGCATGTTAACAATACATGACCACATGTTAACATGATTTTAAACGGTTAGATATAACAAAAGTAAATTCAAGATATGAGTTCAATACAACTGACGTATTGCAATACAATTTTACAAACGATACAACAATACCAGAAAGTTGTGAATTGAACAAGAATAGATTTAATTAAATTTATTTGTTGGAGGATGCAGTGATCACCATGCACCTTTCGCTATCGTAAGCTCTTTAGGAGAAGTTTACCCAAAATTTTAAAAGGTAAAAAAATATTGAATTAAGTTTAGCATTTTGAGAAGCCTAATAACAATCAAACCACTAACAAACAAATTGTGAGCTTACCTTACCTTTTAAAAAATAAAAAATATTTAATCTTGTGAGTTGTTAAGAAATTATAACATTTAAAATGATTGTCTTTAACGAGCTTTTCGTTTAAATAAAACTTAAAAAAATTTAACTGAACTGAGAAGGGATGATTTCTCGTAAGAGATTAAATAATACAAATGTTATTAATTTTATGTAACGTGTGCTTACATGCCGATAAGAAACATTATTATTTTTTAAACATCTTTGTGAGAGTAATACCAACCCGTCCAATAGCATAAGTGCACTGAAAGAAATTAATATGGGGTGTTACATTTAGAGAGGTATTTTTAAGAAGCTTTTAAGAAAAATAAATACTTTTACTATTTCTAAATAAATAATTTTGTGGTATGGGCTATAGCAACCACCCCTTTGGATTCTAAAAAAATATGTAAAGGGTAACTTTTTAGCAACTTTCTTTTAGGCAACACTGTTTTTGGCAGCTAAGCTGTTTTCGTGTAGCATGTTACTGTTAAACATGTTCAGTTTGTTATATAATTTTATATAATGAATCGACTTTCCAACGAACAACGCCTGCAGATTACTCAATTTTATTATCAAAATTCATGATGGCAAAGTTGGATGAATTTCCACTGTTTTGTCCAATAATTGTGTTCAGCATCGAAGTTCATTTCTGATTGAATTGAACGTGAACAAGCAAAATTGAAGCGTACTTTTTCAAGGACGGCGAAAGCAGTAACGTTACTGTGAATGGCGAGTGCTACTGTGTTGTACTTGGCTGACATGAGGTTTCAAAAAGACGATGACACATAGCACGCCAAGAAATGGCCCAATTGTGAGGTGAGATCGGTGTAATTGTGGGGCTATGTTAAGGCTCATGTCTATAGGAACAAGCTCGTAATGGTTGACGCCAATTTTTCTTTAATATTAATCGCCTAATTTGTAATTTAAATGATTCTTTCTAAGAGAGAATAAAGCGAACTTAAGCTTGACTTCAAATTTCGAATGTATGTAAAAAAATTTTTTCCAAATATTTTACAAAAACTTTATTCCAAACAATTTTTTAAAAAATATTTTCCAAAAAGTTTTCTAAAAAAACTTTTTTCTAGAAAATTGTTACAACAAATTTTTAATAAAAATTACAAAAAAAGATTTTCTATAAAATTTTTGCAAAAGATTTTCAATAAAATTTTTACATGAAATTTTCAATAAAATTTTTATAAAAATATTTAAAAAAAAACTAAAAGTTTTGTACAAAAATACTTTCTATAAAATTTTTACAAAACAATTTTCTATAAAATTTAAAAAAAAAAAATCAAAAATTTTCAAACAAATTTTTACATAAAAATTTTCCAAAAAAAATTTAAAAAGGTTTTCCAAATAATTTTTAATCAAATTTTTACAATTTACAATTTAATCAAATTTTTACAAAAAAAAAACAATTCTATTAAATTTTTACAAAAAATTTTCTATTTAAGTTTTACAACCTTTAAATTTTTATAAAATCTTTACAACAAAATTTCTATAAAATTTTTACAACAAAAATTTCTATAAAATTTTTAAGTAGTTAGCATTTAAGATGACGATATCTACCGTATACGAAATTTTGCTGATTAAGCCCAGTACGCAGCTCTACGGAATTTCAGGTTTTATTTTTTGCCTTTATTTCTACCAAACTAAAATTCATCATGTGGCCGTTTGTAGAAATAAAAAATTATGTAGTTGTTTTTTTTTTTAAATTTTATTGTACATTGTGCACAAAACCATTATATCAACACAGAAATAAAAAAAATAATATGTATTTTAAAAGTGTAAAAAACATGATGTGTCATAAATTTCGTTACAAAACAATTGCCTGAACATTATTTTTTTTCAGTTGAAGGAAAAAGTCTACACTTTTTGTTTTAAAAATCCCTGCAATAGACAAAAATTTCGTTTACTTTTCTTTTTAGCTTCAGCGAGGTATATCGAGATGTCAAAAATGGCATTGCCACATTGAAATCATGTTAGACTGAATAATATAGCACAGATTTTGTCCACGTATTTAAATTTTTGAACCCGTTAAAGTATTTGCAAGGTTTCCGTGTGAATGAGCTTGTTTACGTAAACGGATTTTTTAAGCCTCAAGTGCTGGCTACATACTCCAAAAAGGATTTGACAGCCCCGTAATTAATAAAGGCAAGGTAGCCACTTTTGTGAAAAAAAAAACAGTTTTTTGGGAAATTTTTCCCCGTTCCGGGAATTTATATGTTGAAAATTTTATTTCACCATTTGATTAAAAGCTCTCTTATCTAAACAATTTAAAAAATTTGTAAGAATATCTCGATCCGTGATTCGATATTTTATTTCTTAAAAAACAACATTGACTTGATATTTTCAGTTTTAAAGGTAAATATATTTTAAAAAATAGAGCGCGACAAAAATTATTATAATATTGTTAATTCACTTTAAGGTACATTCAGCATATATTAAAACTATAGCAGCTTCCTAAACCTTGTCTCCTCATGATTTTTATATATATAGATAAATTTTATTTTGTTTGTAAAAATCAAAAGTGTGTATAAAGACATTTTTTGCCAAACTGAAAAAGGGCAGTTTATATTTTTTATGTGTTTATACACATTTTTCATTTTTACAAACAAAATAAAAAAATGGTATTTTATCCATATATAAAATGAAGTGTACACTTTGATGTCATCAGTAACTGCGGAAATGGGTCTACCGATTTCAGCCAAAATACATATGTTTGTTGGGGATGGTATATGTGAAGTTTGCAGGAAATCGGTCCAGTGGTTCCGGAGACATGGCATTTACATTTTCCTATATATTCCCATACAAATATCAACAAAATGCCCTAAATTTACCATATTATGATTTTTTGTTGTCACTTGAAAAGTTAACAAACCATATCGTAATGTCAACAAAATATTAAAAAGTATTAATATTCAACAAGAGGGAAGCTTAAGGTAGTGGTAGACTTCGTTCTCACCAACTGACGATTGATAATTGAATACAAGTTTTCTCGTATTCCTTTATCTGGGTTTCGTTGGTTAAATAGATGATGCTTACAACTAAACACTACCCTAAAAATTAAATTTTCCCAATTTTTCTTTAATATTATCACCTAATTTGTAATTTAATTAATTCTTTCTTAGAGAGAATATTAACGAACTTAAGCTTGATTATAAAATTTCACTGTATGTAATGTCTTATGTATATAATGACATTCGGTCATCCTAATTGGAATGTTGAGCTGAATCTTTTCAGTCGTTGCTTCTATCGTCATTTTATTTGTGCGCTGACCATTCGATTTTTCACTTGCATTATACCATAGGTATGTGTTACTTTATTCTTTGCCTTTCCTTAATCACCTCCTCGATTGGTTGAACCCGATATTTGATACTGTTGTTGAGATGTATGCAAATGCTTTGTCGCGAAACTATAATTGTTTCTCCTCTGTTGAGAGTGAACTTACAGGGTGGACAAAACCGAAAAAGGTTAACCATTTCGCAAGCATTTAGAAGGGCTCTAAGGGTGGACCCAGGCAACGCCGGGTAAAATACACTAGTTAATTTATAAATTTTCTTTCAAAATTGGCTATGTTTGGATAGGGCTGGAGGGAGAACCGTTATAACTTTTGACCTAATTTTTCCTTTACTCGCATTTACTATAAGTTGTATTTAAAATAGTTTAAACAATTTACTAGCAACCAAGTAAGTTTTAATTACATAAGCAAAACAAGAATGACACCTTTTTGGGGAAAATCCTGAAGAAAACATTTTTCCAATTCAAAGGCTTGTAAGTTTTTAACGAAAAGCTCTATCAGAACAAAACTTGAAACTATTTTATTTAGATTTTATCAAAAATATAGCCAATGTCTTAATATAATATGTAACCCGATTATTAATAAGTACACTACGACAAAAATACTACCTTAAGGTCGGCCAAAATTTAAAAAAAAAAGTGATATATTCGGCCTTCTCGAATCTTCTATACCCTTCACCACGGAGATTTTATTTATACAGACATGTACAGTAGGGTGGAACGAAAAAATATTTGTTTCAATTTCAATATGCAATAGTGATGAAAAGTTGCCATTTACTATTTTTAAGTCAATTGTAAAGTTTAAACACGATTGGAGTAGGGTAAGACGTGCCGCAATGCTATATGCCGCAGTTCAATATACATACATATATAGAAATTTTGCAAAATTTAATACATTTGGATATTCAAAAACCATATTATAGAAATAAAAGGATTGTAAATACATTAAATAAGTTTTAGTCAAAGAAAAATCATTACATTATCATACCTACCACCATCTTACTACACCAATGAAAAAAAAAAATAAATTTAAAAAAAAATTATTTTTCATGTTTTTATACCCCATTTAGGTATTAAAACGTGAAAAAAGGTTATAAAATGACCATGGATAACAAATTTTCATGTTTTGCATTATTTTAGGATTAGATTAAATGAAATTAAAATAATAATACGTATTACAAACCACAAATAAAATAAAAAATATAACTATATAAGATGTAAAGACAAAAAAAAATGTGTTCAAGGCTTCTGCGGTACCTCAAGATGTGTTTCTATCACAATAAAAATTTGTAGAACAAGTTCTCGCGTAAAAAGACAAATTTGTATTACTATTAGAACGGGTAATATAAAAAAATATGTTTGGCCCTATACTATCGTTCCAGCCTAATGTACAGCATTGTCCATATTGTTGACTCTCTAAATAATTTACTATATGTAAGTCGCATCAGAAAAAACTCAAACAAATTCCGTTGCTACAATTGTCGCCGTTAAGTCAGCTACATAATAATATTGAAGACGGCAGCTACATCGTAAACTCTGACATTGTTGTGGAAATACCTAAATATTTTGCTTTTATAAAATTAAATAACTTTTTCAAAACTCCAAAATTTTTGTTTGTATATGAATTTGAAATTTTGTGACATTTTCTTTGGTTGAATAAAATAAAATTGTCGCATACAAAAATAGAAATTAGCCAAAGTTGACTACAGCCATAACGGTGGTCGTGTAGCCATGTAGCTTTGCGGGCTTCAAAATAATCGTTTACCTATAAACGTGTGTATTTTATTTTTGACAGTTTGTAGTCGGTATCTTGATGTTGTCTTAGGTTTTAAAACAGAGATCTCATCTATTTAAGAATCAAACGCATTTAAAAAAATATGTTACTCTATATACATATATTCTTACTATCACAAATATGTTATGTTATACTCATGATTTTCATTTTTAAAGAAATATTGAATTTTTTTTTTTTAATATTTCGAAAATTGTTTGTAAAAAGTTTTTGCAAAAATAATTTATTGAAAATTTTTTTGTAAAATTGTATTCGAAAATTTTTTGGAAAATTTTTACATTTTTTTTTTTAAATTTTCTATGAAAATGTCTTTTTGAAAATGTTTTGTCAATTTTTAGTGAATATTTTTATAATTTTTTTTTTTTAATTTCAAAGTATTTTCTTTTTAATTTAGGACCTTCCTGCAATCTATATTGAGTTAGAATGGTCAGACTAAATAAAACAAAATCCTAAAAAAATTTCCACATATTGACTTCTCCAAATGTGCCACATTTGAGAAGTCAATATGCCAATTGAGAAGTCAATATGCCAATGCCCACAGGGTGCCCCTGTGGGTTCATTGGCTACCTCTATGAGTATTGCTTTCTATAAAGGTCTTTAATACAAATCAAAGAAGAAAAACCCTTCCAAATAACAAATAAAAATTGCCCCTGGCAGGGGGATATTGTTCCCCCTCTATATACATATATTCTTACTATCACAAATATGTTATGTTACACTCATGATTTACATTTTCAAAGAAATATTGAAATTTTTTTTTAATATTTCGAGAATTGTTTGTAAAAATTTTTTGCAAAAATATTTTATTGAAAATTTTTTTGTAAAATTGTATTCGAAAAATAAAAAAAAAACAAGAAAAAATATAGGTGGGCATGGTTTTTGGCCCGCATCCTCCAAAGGAATGATCCGATGTTGCTGAATTGCAATTTTCTAAACTATGCCTGAGAGATTGGTGTGCTTAAATTTTTTGGGTCTATTCTGGTGCCTTGGGAAAGGACATTTCAACGTCAACACGGACAGACGGACATCGCTCAATCAACTTCTCTATGTATAAGGATTATATATATATATATACTTTATTGGGCCGGAAATGAATATTGTAGAAATTACACACGGAATGACAAGCTTATATATGTAAATCCTTTCCACCTGTGGTGAAGGGTATAAAAATTGTAAGCCAATTTTCTCCCAAACTAAAAGAGATAACCTACACACGTAAGCATATTTTCAAGGTCTACTAAAAATTAAAAAATCGACTCAGAAACACCTCTGCTTTGCCTCTGTGAAATTTCAACTCGGATCTGGGAGGTGGCTGTTTGAGGAAACTAGTTTCGAGAGGAACGCCACAAAGTGGAGTTCAATCACCACTGCTGTGGTTGCTGGTGGTGAACGTCATTTTGCGGAAATTTGATACACGAGGGAAAAAAATTGTGGCCTATGCAGACGACGCACAGTGGTTCACATTACTAAGTAAATATTCTAATTAGTTTTAAAGTTATAAAGTAAATTTTTTTTATAGTTATTTACTTCCAAGTAATACTTTTTTTGTTTTTTTTTTTTATAGAAACAAAAAAGTATACCTGCGATCTATATAACTATAACAGATTCATAAACTTATTTACATTATATTACAACAATTTTCTTTGTTCAGCATTTAATCTTCGCAGTTGCCTTGAGCACTATGCAAATATTCCGAATTTTCTTAGAGCTTTATAGCATCATCATCCACTGTCACATTCCCATTGACTGTGTAGAACTAAATCCGTATAGCACATAGATTTCGAAAAATCCACTTCAATATAAACTCTCAAAGCTTCAGCATTTTAAGCTGTACTATATCTGCTTCTTCTGATTCAGGAATAGATCGTAATCCTTGCACTGCGCAAGTGATCAAACCGGTGTTTTTCTTTTTCTTCGTCAGATTTGAAACTTCTTCGAAAGATAAAGATGATCGTCCTCATTCATCCTTTTTAGGAAAATCGTTTTATTTCTTATATAGCTTCTTTATGCAAAGATATTTCCAAAAGAAAAAAAATCTATTGATAAACGAAGTAAAATATGTTAATTTGGACATATTTTTATTGAAAAAACTGAAAAAACATTACGTCTTAAACACTTAAAATTTCTAATTTATCTACGCTCTTATGCTGGGAACATAACTTGGATTAAAGACGAATTTCGTCCAACATGATAAATGTTGTTATAATTGCTAAAGTTACTTACAGTTTGGGCAAAGAAAGTAAAATACAAAAAAAGTAATCAAAGATTTTACAAATTTTGTGAAAATCATTAAAATAATAAATTAATGCGTAAAAGTTATTTAACTTGTACGTAAATGTTTAAGAATGCGGTGGTTCGTACTGATAGAGTGGTAGAGTGACCATATAAAATAATAATTCTTATAAAATGAACCATTAACAAAAACACAACAAAAAACAATTTTTATAGTTAACTTCTATTTTATACACTTATTTTTAATGATATAAAATGAAAATAAATTAATTATTAAAGTAAAACAAACTTTATTCACTAAAATACTTAAAACTAAAACCAAACATGGTCACATTGCACTGTTGTGTTCGTCGTACGCCGGCCTAAGAAATACAAATAAATCTAATTCAGAGTTCGCCGCGTATGACGAATTTCGACCGACGTCATAATTGTGTGCGTTTTATCATACACACACGTGTTTTATTTTTGCCGACGAATATTCGCGGCCAAAAATTCGTCGTTCGTCCCAGTTGTGTTCCCATTATTACACTAGCAGGAACCATTGTGCGACGTGGTGATAATGCTTAATTCACTTAATTGTCTCTAGACAATTAGTGAAGACATGCAAGCTTCGCTGGGGGAACTCTCTTCCTGGGCCTTGAGTCAGGGTTTGAGGGTCAACGGGGATAAAACTAAGTTAGTTCTCTTCACCAGACGATACAAGGTGGTAGGTTTTAAACTAAACTAATTCAATGGCGTTGAGCTAAAGCTAGCAAAGGAGGCTAAATACTTCTATTTAGATAGTAAATTGACTTTTAAAAGGAACATTCAGGAGAGACTCAAAAGGGTCTAAATGGCTACTACGCCTGCAAAAACTCGATGGGTAGAAACTGGGTACTATGACCAAAAATGGTAAATTGGATTAACATTTCGGTTGTAAGACCCGTTGTCACGTATGTATGCGGTGTCTGGTGGGAGGCATTAAGAATCGAGGTTAACAGGAAAACTCTCGCCAAGGTCCAGAGATGTGCTTTGCAACGAGAAGTACACCGTAAGTAGCTTTGCACGTACTTCCCATTGAGGACTTTGTGGTCGGAATGGCGGCGAGAAGTTTGCTTATACTTTCTGAATCAGGGTTGGAGAGGCCAAGTAATGTAGGACATACAAAGATTCTGCTTGAGGTCAGACTCAACGGACCTCTTCCAATAACCTCCAGGCTAACGGACTGTATGGTCACTGAGTTTAATTGCAGCAGGATACCCTTAGTTGTATTTCCAAAAAGGGAAGACTGGTTGGGATCTGGTAAAATATACGACAGGGTTGTGGGGTTCACTGATGGTTCAAAGATGAAGACGAGCACCGGCGCTGGGGTCCACATTATGGGAACCAGTACATGCATGTCCTAAAGACTACCAAATGATTGCAGTGTTTTTCAGGGCTTGGATAGGAAAGTTCTGAGAGTCATGGTAAGTGTGCTCACTGGCCATTGCGCCACTAAAGTAAGAACCAGCAGATGGGTCACCGGAACATCGGACTTTTGTAGGATGTGTGTAGACGAAGAGGAGTTGGAAACTGTAGAGCATATTATGTGTCACTGCCCGGTATTACAATGCCACAGGCTTAAATGGCTAGGTGAGAGATTTCTTAATGGGCTCTTCGACATCGCGGGGTGTGATATCGGTGATCTCATAGGTAGCAGGACGCATATAGGTCTCACATTTTAGTTTTTCTTAGTTTTTTTAGTTAGCTGAAGGGAATCACAATTAGAAATTACGAATTACTTGGTAAGAAGGATGAAATTACTACAGTCGAGGCTGGTAACAGTACGACACTCAATAAAAATATGTTAGTCATAAATCACCTATCAATACTAGAAATCTTTGAGGAATAAAAGGGGTCGAAAAGGGACCAAAAATCCATTTTAAAGAATTTGCAAAACCTTACTTTGTTCCTTATATTTAAAAAATTCCATATATTTAAAAAATTGGAGTACAGCAAGATACAGGATATCGATCTAAAGAAAGGCTATTGCTGTAAAATTTGTTTAAGACGGATATAGCGATCGAGAAAAAGCATTACATTCTGCTAGTGTCTAATTTTCTTTATCTCTTTATAACAAAAACAATTTATCAGGCTTAAATTATAAATTCATTTATATTTTTCTATGGCTTGTCGTAAATAAATTAACAAAAAATTTTGGAAAATATTAAAAGTAAAAGTTCTTAAATTATTTGTTAATCTCAAAAAAAGAGAGTGTGAGAGAATATGATATTTGCTTTAATAATTAAAAGCGTTTTGAATAAAAAATAACAACGAAAAAATCTCAAGCAATGTTACTCACAGCTTGAAACCAATTAATTGTGATATTTTGAGGAAAAAATCAAAAAGAAGATTGCGATCAGTGTGCGAAGTGTAACAAGAGAAATAATAACCTGAATGTAAAAAAATTCCTTTAGGACAAGCAAAACAAATCTTAAATTTGCGTGGCATGTTCAATTATTTTTTATATTTTTGTTCGAATGGTTGGTTTGTAAAGAGTAAAATTTATTTTGAAAAATTTTCTTTTGTTGTTTCATATAACGTGTATACTCTTTGGGGTTGTTACAAAACAATTCTTTTCTGAAAAAAAAAACTTTAATATAAAAGAACAATATTTGAAACAAAGCAACTCTGGCAAAATATACACATAGAGAAAAAGTTAATACAACAAAAAGAATAACAACACAGCAGGATGATTTTTACAAGTTAAGAGCATTCT
This sequence comes from Phasia obesa, assembly GCA_949628195.1. Taxonomy (NCBI): domain Eukaryota; kingdom Metazoa; phylum Arthropoda; class Insecta; order Diptera; family Tachinidae; genus Phasia; species Phasia obesa. Next base: position 9,827,324 of record OX451220.1, read on the forward strand.
ATTGGACATTTCAGAGTCACTTAACGAAACCTCGCCCTTTTTTCGGAGCCATATTCACTAATAAATCTCACGTTTTTTTTATTTCATTGTGTTTTTTGTTCTTGTTTTCTTTATTGAAGTAAAAGGAAATTTATACTTGTTTATGTTCCGCTCCTCAATATCGTTTGCTTAAGTAATAATAAAAGTCAATGTGGGATTTGATGCAAATCCGCCAGTGGTAAGTACGCCAGAGGAGGTCTAGAGCAACTATTAAAACACAACAAAAAACACAATAACTCAGTTACAACAACAACAACAAAAAAAGAAAAATACAATCAGCAATCTATGGCCATTTAAGCGGAAATTTTTTAAACCCCTAAAAATACTTACCTACGCACACATATAAAAATTCCCAGTGGTAAAACTAAACAGGCCTTCTCACTTCAGGCCTTTTATAAGGCACGATCTTGGTTTTTTTGTGCCTTCCTTCCAAAAAGGCTTGGCTCTTTCTTCTAAAGGATCCTTCCTCATTTCGTATAGCAAATACATAATTTTCTATTTTTAGATTTCTTATTTATAAAACACAAAAGTCCATTTCATTGCCCCTTATCTAATTGCCAATTTAGATGCTTCGATATACTGATTGCTACTGCGCTAGTCTATCAGCCTGGAGGTTGAGGGTTCGATTCCCAAAAAAATAAATATTTCAACTCAAAACAAATATAAATTTATAATGCCTAACAAAATTTAGAACAACAATAAAAATCTTGTTTCTAAACATTTTTCATAGTTTTGGCTACGAAAAGCCTTCAAAGGCATTAAATTGAAGGCCTTCTAGAAAACAATTTTCGGAAGAGCTTCTGGAACGCGAAAGTGGAAGGCCTGCTGGGCAGACAATTTGTGTAAAAAAGATACAATAGTCGAATTCAAATGGAAGCCACCTTGTGCCTCCAATAGAAGGAGTAAAAAGGCCTTCTAGAAGGCCTTCATACTCCTTTTTACCACTGGGTTGATTTCACACGTATGTATGTGTATATGCACTTCAATTGTTAAAAATATTAGAAGAAAGTGTATTATTTTTTACTGTTATAAAACCAAAAAATTCGAAGGGACCTCATTAATACACTTAGATGTCTGTTCGTCTCTTACAGGCCTTAACGTTTTCACAAATTATAAATATTTAATATACTATTGGGACTCCTTAGTCTCCATACAAGAAACCTGTTGATTTATATAAATTTTAAAAGCTCGATATACATTTTCCCTTGTATCGTGGATCGTTTAATGGAATAAACCTTCTGAACACTATATTTTAGTGTAGCGGATATATCTTGAATTGATAAATGTCAAAATTGAAAAGTTATCAACCGGCTACCTAATGAAATTTATTGTAAAACTTTCACCAAAAATGGTAAAATAAAACATCAATCAACTTAATTTGTCAAATAACAGAGTGTTTTATTTTCATTTTTTAATTGAACATTTTTTTAATATAAACACAGTACAACTATGAATCATTGTTATATCGATGACAAGTTACAAAGTTACAAAGATTTAGGTGCTTAGATAAACAAAGAATGGCATATGCTTCTACAGCTGCTATATCCGCCCGTGATATTCCTTACTGGAATTCGGACGAGTTTTTCAGAATATCACGACTGATGCCTATTCTAGAGGTTATGTAGTTACTGCCGGAGTCTTCATTGCGTGGTCGACGGAATGGGGATGTCCAAGGACGGACCTCAGAGGACAAATGTTCGTTGAAGCACTTTGAGTACTAGATGTGGTTCTGCTGAACAGGGGTAATGTACACACCTTATCCAGAGGCGAATCTGAGTCAATTATTGATGTGGCGTTTGCTATTACAAATATGGCAAACCAGATAAAATGGAGCAAAACTACACACACAATGTGTGCGGCGAGAAGTGGTTATAAATCTTCGCTCAGATCGTATATCCGGCTGGAAAGTAGATACACTTGACAAGGATTTATTTGGAATAGCAATAGAGGATATAAACCTACAGAACCTAAGGAAGCTGAATTGATACGTAAGGTAACTGAAGTATGCGATTTATTCATGATTAAAAGGAAAAGCAGCGCCAAACAGCAACCGGTGTACTTATGGAATCGGGAAATCGGTCAGCTCCGGGTGGAATGTATCTTGGCTAGACGCCGATATACGGGAATTGAAGGAGGACCTGAAAATAACGTTTACCGTGAAATATATAAGCTGAGAAGAAAATGTTTAAAACTTGCTATAGGTAAAAGCAAAAGTTGAACACAATCCATGGGGATTAGCTTACAAACTGGTGATGAAGCGGCTAAAATGTTTAATTCCATCATCACCCAGAGATGTTAAAATGGTTAAGGGCATCGCAGAATACTTGTATCCCGCTCAAGCAAATGCATCTTGGCAAGCAGACACTTATCACGAGACAGTGGATTTTCCACCAATAACAAACATAGAGGTAAAAATCGCTATAAGTAAATTCAAGAACAATAAAGCACCTGGCTTGGATGGTATACAAAATATTGTGGTAAAGGAAACTTTTAAGCGTTGTTCCAATCAAATAGTACATTTAATAAATTAATGTCCTCGTCATGGAACATTCCCATCTATGTGGAAAATACAAATCCCTGTGCTATTACCCAAGGAAGGTAAGCCCTTAGAAGATCTCTCCTCTTACCAACCGCTGTGTATGATATATGTATTTAGTCAAATGTTAGAAAGTCTTGTTTGCAAGAGACTATTAGAGAGCATTGAAGCTGCCAGAAGGCTATCAAAAATCAATTTTGGTTCAGGAAAACAAGAACAACTATGCTATAATTGTGGTTGTTAATACAGCCTTGGAAGCAATAAAAGGAAAAGATGGAAAAATGGATTTAAACAGTATTGCGCGGTAGTAACACTTGATGTTAAAAATGCGTTTAAGTCAGCAAATTGGGAGATTATAGTGAATTCTCTATAAGATTACTTCCGTAACCGAATTTTAATATACGACACCGCTGAAGGTCTCAAACATTATAATGTAACAGGTGGAGTCACACAGGGCTCTATTGGCTTTGGTGATGACATAGCCGTAATAAGTGTAGCTAAGCACTTAACGGAAATAACGACTATTACCAACACGAGCATACATACATACACACATACCTACATACATACGTAGCGCCTTGAAACTTTGCAAGAGTAGCCTTCGTGCTAAGGCGCATAGCCTGCCAAAATACAGAATGAATTGGGCCTGTGGACGTGGTACCACTCATACAAAGTGAAAAATTTTATTGTGGATATAGAGAACTCTAATAAGTATGGTCTTCAAAGTGGGTACAAGTAAACCCCATACCCATGCGTATACTCTAGAAAAGCATAGGCTGAATTGGGACAGTGTATCTGAATGTAGAGAACTGCAATAGGTAGCGCCTTGGAATTTTGCATCAGTAACCCCCATATTGAGATACATGGTGTAGAGAAACACAGAATGAAGTTGAATGGAGGACGTGGTACCTCCTATACAAAGTGAAAAATTATTATCGCGTACCTAGAGAACTACATTAGGTATAGTCTTGAAACATTGCATAAGTCACCCTAATGTGCATAGTCTGCCAAAATACAGAATGAATTGGAACAGTGGGCGTTGTACCTCCCATACAAATTGAAAAATTATTATTGTGTATATATAGAACTATAATAGGTATGGCCTTCAAAATGGGTACAAGTAAACCCCATACCCATGCGTATACTCTAGAAAAACATAGGCTGAATTTGGACAGTGAGCGTGGTACCCCCCATACAAAGTAAAAAAGTATTATCCTGTATCTAGTGAACTGCAATAGGTAGCATCAGTAACCGCCATATTAAGATACATTGTGTAGAGAAACACAGACTGAATTTGATTGGAGGGCGTGGTACCTCCTATACAAAGTGAAAAATTATTATCGCGTACCTAGAGAACTACATTAGGTATAGTCTTGAAACTTTGCACAAGTCACCCTCAAACTAATGTGCATAGTCTGGCAAAATACAGACTGGATAAGAATACTGGGAGTGGCACATCCCATTAAAAGTAAAAAATTTTTATCGTGTTTATACGTATAGTCTAGCAAAAAACAGGTTTGATGGGAACATTTTTGGCTTGAGAATAGCGTGCGTTTTCGCGATAAAGGTTGGTCGTAATTTTCATCTTTATCTTTTCTGAATTAACAACTAGATGACTTTTTGTGTATTTTAGCCTAGAATTTTTTTTAATAAAATAAATTCTTAAGGAATATATAATTTGTATTAATAAAAATTTTATATTTTAAACCAAATTTCACGTAAAAGTGATGGTTCTTTGAGAATATTCAATTTGATTTATTTTACTTCGAACTTTTCACAGTAGCCTATATGTTCTAAAATACCAAAGGGATCGCAAAATGAAGGCCGCTGTAAAATAGCTATTTATATTCCCAATTATTGCTGAAAGTATTTCATGAGCGCTTGTCCATTAGGGTGTCCCTTATAAGACAAAAAAATTTTTTTTTTTTTCGAATTTCGAAACGCATACCCTATAATTTTTTTTATATATAGAAAATTATACCTAAATATGAAATTTTACTCTTCTATCATGATTGTAACCCGTGGCGACTAAGGCAAGAAGTTTTACATAATACAGTAAATGAGAACAATGAAAAAATGAAAAGATGCATTAAGAATATTTTATTAAGAATATTTTAATATTCCAAATTATATGGGATAACTTCTTTTTAAAGTGTTTTTTCTGCAGTCGGGATACAGGTTTCTGTGTTCCTCAACACAGCGCAACAAAAACTGTTTTTGCTCTTCATCAGCAGTAATAAGTCCGTGAAAATCTTCCACAAGTTTGACTGCTCTTTCAGCAGCATCGTTTACCACTCGTAAAAGACTTACTTTTCGTTTGGCTTCCAGAAATGCAGCGTTGTTTATCCAAGACGCCACATTTGTGCGAAGAAAACTATCATCGATCTGTAATCTTGCAAGAAATACTTTGCTTTTACCTGATACAAAGCAATCAAGTGTTTTAGCTGAAATAAAGAAAGGTTGTAATAAAAGTTGTTATAAAAGCATTCAGTACTAATTTTTCAAAAAATATGATTTAACACAAAGATAACATTAAAAAAAAATAAATTTGACTCACCAAACAACGATCCTGACATTTCATCGCTGTTTGGAATATATCGTTTGTTAAAATCCGATATTTCCTCCCTGTTTAAGTTAACAACCATATTTGTTTTTGTTTTGTCATTCACTTCGTCATCAAAAAGTGATAAAATGACTGCCTCTACACTTAAATACCATAAGTGCTTACAAAACTTACTTAGAGCAGCATTCGAAATTGTTTCGTCTATTTCATTATAGCCTTTGACAGCTTTCAAAAAACCCAAATCCTGATTAGGTGCTTTTACAGCTTCTGTACACTCGAGCCATGGCTTTACGTAAATTATCGCAACAAATAAGCAAATGTCCTGCAGAGCACTTTTATCATTTGCATCTATGTTGATCTGGGACTGGAGCACTAACTCATAAATATGATGACGACAAGCGAAAAGCACCAGGTCTCTGCCCAAACTTTTCTCCAAAAGAGCACAAGCGCCATTAAAACGGCCAATGTTCGTTGATGTTGTATCACAACAGATTATTTGCACCTTGTCAATGAGATTCCAGTCATATAGAGCTGTTCTAATAGCTGTTTCTTGGTGTTTACCAGACGAACTCTCCAATTTTGGTACTGCAAGAAGTTGTTCCTTGTCGCTATAAGAAATTATAATTGGCAACCTCTCCTCTTTGGAGCTTCTCACGTCTAAGCCGGGTAAAAGTTTGCCATCCCAATGGACGGTTATGATATCAGGTACGTTGTTCTTAAAGTCACTTTTTATAGTTTCTGCACGTGATTTTCTCATTTGTGTACGAATTCGCTGAATGGAAGATTTATTTATTGCAAAATCGTCGCATTTCAGATCCAATGCCTCTAGGATAGCCTGAATAATATAGACAGAATCTCTTATACTTAGCTGGCACCTGTCTAAAACTGCGACTACCTTTGGTGTTATCAGATTTTTTCTTCCTCTTTTTGAACTGTCGCTCTGCAAACTTGTGCTTGCCTCTGGCTGGATTTCGTCGTCGTGGGAATATTGTGAATCTTCGGTATCAGAATTTAATATTTCTTCCACGTCTAAAACTTGTCTGCATTCAGCATATGATGTAGAAGTCGATGCAACTTCCGAAAATTCTTGTTGCCTTAATTTTCTTGTTTCTTCGAGTAATAACCTTTTTCTAGATCTTTCCTCTTTGTCTGCCAAGTTTTTATCTATGCCAGCAAAGCAACCCGGTCTACCCGGCTCTCTCTGTAGCTTCAAAAATGCTTTATCCTCTTCTATTTTGATAATTTGAAGGGCAGCAGCATGAGCAATATCAAATAGGTTATCAAGATCACTTTCAAAATTACTTTCACGGGTCCTATAAATATCGAGACTTTTCTTACAATTTTTTTGTAACTTTTTCCAAAGTGTATATTTATCTAAAAGCTTCTTGACACAGTTCGGAATTGCCTTTGTAGGAATTCTTGCCTTCTCCCAAAAAATTACACATTCTCTAATTACTAGATTTGCACTTTCTCTAGGATCGAGCTTGACTTCGCGCATATTGTAAAAAAGCACAGCGAGAACTTGTCTATTAGATGGTAGTTTAGCACCATTAATTTGATGACAAGGCATTCCGATGAGAAAAATTTTTTGTTTTCCACTTCGTAATTCGACGGACATTTTTTTAGTTAAGGCACCGAACTTTATAAAACACACTATTGAAATTGAAAATTGCCACCGCAAACAATACATTAATTTGACAGTTGAGCAAAAAGGAGAATCACCTTTTTAGATAAACAAATATATATGAAAGCTTATTTTTTTGAAAGCAATGTAAACGATCGCAAGTCGCCACGGTTTACCATTCTTGTATCAATGTAAAATTTTTTCTGGTGGCTTCTTAGATTATTTAGAAACTTTTTAGCGGGTATGCGCAAAAAAAAATGACGTCCAAAAATAAGGGACACCCTATTGTCCATATGTGGACTTTATGGGCAAAAGCCTAAAAATTTTTGGATTTTTGGTATTTATGTTAGGAATTGCGCGACTTCCTTTACCTTAACGTAAAAAATTTGTAACGCTTTGATTTTTGTTGACTATTATTTACAGAAAAGAAATTCAAGGAATCAAAGTATTAAAACTTTGATTAGCATCTTAAAATGTCGAGCTACGGTATGTAATGTAATGTTGGTACAATTGATGCTGATTTGGTACAGTTTTATCACTGGGACGGTACAGTTTAAGCATTGTCAGATCCCAACACTGATATGTACTAATAATATTGCAGTCATGGCTGCCAGAAGATTTTGATGAAAAGTCTGCACTTTTTGAGAAAAAAGGCATTTTCGGCACTTCAGTTTAGAAAATCGGCATATATAAAACTAGCTATTTGTCGAGTTTTTATTTAATATTAAAAAAAATTAAAGAAATAACAAATTTTAATAATTCTATGAATTTTATAAACATATGTAAATATAAATTCAAAGTGTTTTATGGTCTTATAAACATGAAATCAAAATTTTTTAAAAAGATAGATAATAAAATAATTTAACTGCCGGTTTCTCAATGTCGAGAGAATTCGTTATTTCGTATAAGTACATTCAAAACAAAAACAAAATTATTGAATTTGTTTTTGTTTTAAATATAATTGTAAGAAAGAACAAACTGTTTCGACAATGTGAAACAGGCCCTAAGTTAATTGTTTCGTATGCAGTAGGAATACATTTCAAAATTATACATTTTTGCTCAATCTTATTTAATATATCAAAACAACTGGATTTAAATAATAAATAATAATTCCTTTTAAAGTTTCATCGATATTTGTTTTTTTTAATGACAGCACTAAATATTCATTCGAAATTTTCAGACTAATACGGCAGATTCATAATTTGTTTCACAAATTCTGTTAGAATTTTAGAAGCTTTTGCGGAATAAAGCGAGGAGCTTTATTTCAGAAATTACTTACATTTTCTGATTTATTCAACCCCATTTAGGTATTAAAACGTGAAAAAAGGTTATAAAATGACGATGGATAACAAATTTTCATGTTTTGCATTATTTTAGGATTTAATGAAATTAAAATAATAATACATATTAAAAACCACAAATAAAATAAAAAATATAACTATATAAGATGTAAAGACAAAAAAAAAATGTGTTCAAGGCTTCTGCGGTACCTCAAGATGTGGTTCTATCACAATAAAAATTTGTAGAATAAGTTCTCGCGTAAAAAGACAAAGTTGCTAACAATTGTCGCCGTTAAGTCAGCTACATAATGATATTGAAGACGGCAGCTACATCGTAAACTCTGACATTGATGTAGAAATACCTAAATATTTTGCTTTTATGAAATTAAATAACTTTTCAAAACTCCAAAATTTTTGTTTGTATATGAATTTGTAATTTATAATTTTGTGACATTTTCATTGGTTGAATAAAATAAAATTGTCGCATTTTTTTTAAATTTGTTTCAAAAAATTTTTTTTTAAATTTCTTTTTTAAAATTTGAATGAAAATTTTTTTTTTATTTAGGACCTGTCTGCAATCTATATTGAGTTAGAATAGTCAGACTAAATTAAAAAAATCCTTAAAAAATTTCCTCATATTAACCCCCACATGTGCCTTTTAACTGCTTTTGTTTTCCAGTGGGCACCCTGTGGGTTCATTGGCTACCTCTATGTGTATTGCTTTCTATATAGGTCTTTAATACAAATGGTAGGGTTTACCAACATAAAAACAAAATCTGCCCCTTGCAGGGGGTTTTTGATCCCCAGAGCTCTCCATGCACTCCTTGCGATCTACCTGTCGCGGTCTAATATTTATTTGACAAAAAATCAAATGAGAATCATTAAAGCCGAAAAAATGAAAAAAACAAGAAAAAATATAGGTGGGTGTGGTTTTTAGCCGGCATCCTCTAAAGGAATGATCCGATATTGTTGAATTGCAATTTTCGAAACTATGCCTGAGAGATTGGTATGCTTAAATTTTTTGTATCTCTTCTGGTGCCTTGAATCATGTATTATTACACATTATATTTAATGAGTGATAAACCTTTTGTATATTTTTATTCTTGTTACCATTTTCTTTTTCTGTTATAAAAATATAACTATCTAGTATGTTTTATTGATTTTTGATTAATGTATTTTTTTTTCTGAAAAATATTTTGTTTCAATAAAGACATAAATATTTTATAATAATAATTTAAAAAAGCATAAATTTTATTTTTAAAAGAAATAAAGTTTGATTGGCGCAGTCGGTCATTCGAACCATATATGTATATACAAGAAATACCAAGATAAAGTTAAAATAAATAAAATTAAAGAAAAAAGAAAAAAAGCTGTGAAATTTATTTTTACAAAAGGTGTAATAACTGTGTAAATACCAGCAACAACCAAGAACAGAAAGTGGAATCACTGCTTTAAAATAATCTAAAAAGCAAGGGAAAACGAAACACAATGGCACAACTGGAAACATTCGAATATATTGGAAACATTCCAAATTTCGATGGCAAACCGGAGGAGTTAAACATCTTTATAAGGCACATAGATGAAGTGAACAAACCTTTTTGACATCAGAGTAAGGAAAAAAATTGTAGGTAATGCTAAAATTATTTTAATAAATAATAATAACCCCTTGATTTGCGAAGATATAAAAAGTTATCTTAAAATAAATTTTACAATATCGGAAAGTATTGAATCGTTAATAAACAAAATGAAGACAGCAGATATTAGGGATAGTATAAGTAGTTTTTTAAAGATCAAATTTTCAATTAGTGACCGAAGAACACTTCCCTTTATAATAGTTGCCACGAAAAAGTCATCAATTAAACTTTTAATGGATTCTGGTTCAAGTACTTCACTTATAAAAAGAGGACTTTTTCATAATTCATTTAGAACAAAAGTAAATCCACCTGTAATTTTAAGTAGCATATCTTCAAAAACTAATGTAATTACAAAAATTACAATTCCACTTTTTAAGGAATTTAATAGACCTAATAGAACAATAGATTTATTAGAAACTGAAATATTAAATGATTTTGATGGCATAATAGGTTGCAATTTATTAGTAACTCTTGGAGCTAAAATAGATTTTAAAGAGAAAATGCTGATTATAACTGATGCTAAATGTCCTCTAATTTTTAACGAAACACCTTGCGGCTTAACGAAAAGTGATGAAAATTATTTAAATTCTGCTATTATTGACATAAATTTCCAAAAACCTGATATAGGCGCGTTGTTAGAAAGACTAAAAATCGACAATTTGAATGATGAGGAAATAACTTCTTTAAAAAATTTAATTAAAACCTTTAAGTCCACATTTTACTTAGATGGTACTGAATTGACCGTGGTTGGTAATTACCAGCATCACATACCAACAATTAACGAAATTCCAGTTTATTCAAAAATATATAGATTTCCAGAGATTCATAAAACTGAAGTACATAAACAAGTTAAAGAAATGTTAGACTCAGGAATAATTGTAAATTCATTTAGTCCCTACAATGCCCCAATTTGGATTGTTCCAAAAAAATAGACAATTCAGGCAAACAAAAGTGGAGATTAGTTGTAGATTATAGGAAGTTAAATGATATAACCATAGAAGATAAATTTCCGATCCCGAATATAGAAGATCTTTTATCTAAGTTAGGGAATTCTCAGTATTTTACAACGTTGGATTTAGCCAAAGGCTTTCACCAAATATCAATTTCCTCTGATGACAGACATAAAACCGCATTTTCAACTCCTACAGGTCATTACGAGTTTACTCGAATGCCATTTTATTTAAAGAATGCTCCCGCATCTTTCCAAAGGATGATGAATGAGGTTTTACATGATTATATAAATAATATATGTGTAGTTTATCTCGATGACATTTTAATATTTTCCACATTACTTAATGAACATATTTCATCTTTTAAAAAGGTATTTAAAAGATTATCTGAATATAAAAAGAAAGTTCAAAGAATCCAGAACTTTAAACAAACACGAACTAAATTACAGCACAATTAAAAAAGAACTTCTTGCAATTGTTTGGACAACAAAATTTTTTAGGCCTTATCTTTATGGCAGGAAATTTAAAATTCAAATTGATCAGCATCGTCCATTAATTTGGGTAAACTCCCTAAAAGAATCCAACATGAAATTGCAAAGATGGAAACTCAAACTTAACGAATATGAATTCGATGTTGAATATATTAAGGGCAAAGCGAATCAAGTTGCTGATTTCCTAAGCCGTATTGATATTCATAATTTGGAAATATGTAGATGAACAAAAGACAATTGCATCAGATGTAGCTACAATCCATAGTGGACTTGAAAATCTTAATGACCATAATAATATTACAGAAACTCCTGTGAATATATATAAAAATCAACTTATTATTGAGATTGGAAATATGTTACTATAAATTCACGAAGAAAATTTTGAATGGAACGAAAATAAGACAAACTATCACGTTAAAAGAGTACAATGGAGAAAAATTTGCAGAGTTTCTAAGACAAATTTTACCTATAAAGGGAAAACTTGCTATTTTTTGTCAAAACTTTAAAATTTTTAAATATTTACGACAGACTATTATACACTATTTTTCAAACATATCTGAGATGAAATTTGTAAAAATTTCTAAATTTGTTAAAGATATTTTCGATAAGGAACATTTGACTGAAATAATAGATAAATTTCATTCGGATAAAAACCACAGAGGTATTAATGAAACATTTTTGGGACTCTAAAGTATTATTTTTTTCCCAAAACTAAAACATGAAATACACAAATTTATTAACAATTGTGTGATTTGCAATATGTGTAAATATGATAGACATCTAATTAGAGCAAAGCAAAAAAACAGAAACTCCATATAATTCAAATGAAATCATTCATATTGATATTTGGTTTTTAAGTAAAAATATAACATTCTTGACTTGTATAGATAAGTTAACAAAACATGTTTCAGTACATTATTTATCAGACAAAAATTCGTTGACTATAGTTGATACACTTAGGGAGAGATTTGCAATTTTGGGAAAACCCAATAAAATAATAGCAGATAACGAATTTAACACAGCATATAATTATTAGAAATTTTTTGGAATCAGAAAATATAAATTTTCACTTTACTTCACCAAATACACATACTGGAAATTCGGATATTGAACGCTTTCATTTAACATTAAACGAACACATACGGTTATTTAAACTTGATCAAAAAGATCTAAACGACAAGAGTGTTGTTTTTAAAGTTATAGAAATTTATAATGATAGTATTCATTCTACAACGGGTTTTAAACCTAATGATTCGTTACATAATAAAGTTGATAAATCTATTTGGGATCAGTTGCATGACAAAATACATGCAACAGAAGAAATGAGATGTAAAATGAAAATAGACTAAATTGTCATGATTTTCGAGAAAAAGAATTTGTCAAAAATCTAGGGTTTTATAATTTGAAACAAAAACCAAGGTATATTATAAAAAAAGTTAAGGAAAAGCATAATACCTATTTCAAAGATGATAAGGATAGACAAGTTATTAAAAGAGTTTATAAATATCAGAATGAATTACCGGATGTTCACATTGAGAGGAAATTAACCGGAAGAAATTATAAATAAATTAGTCAAGTGCGAGTTAGACTCACACACGTAGGGTTCCGCACTATGTTCAGTATAATTTAAAAATTCCAGTTGTTTATTTCTTTATGTCTTATGGGACACCCTTAAATTTTAAAATTAAAGTAATATTCGCGAAAATTGCATCATAATTAGAACATCCTTTAAATTTTAATATGTAATTCATTTTATAGCGGCCATGGTAATACACTTTCTATTAAAATATCAGAAGCCTATCTATTGCGGTTAAAAAAATAAGGTAATATTCGTGAAATGTGTCCATTCAATTTTAAGTATTTGTTATAGCGGCCGAAGTAACACATCTACTGTACACATTTCAAGAGGGTATCTATTACGGTTTATAAAATCATGTCACTGTCGGAACACCCTTTATTATTCATTATAGTGGCCATGGCAACTTCCTTTTTATAAATATATTAAGAGTCTACTTATTGCGATTAAAAAATAAGTCACTATAAGTGAAAAACATGTCACTGTCGGAACACCCTTTAATTTTTAGTAATTGTCATATCGGCCGTGGCACTGTGGTCAATATTTTGAGATAGCGGCCAAAACTCCTTTTGGTTTTTGTTCTCCGATTTTAAAGTTATTAGACTCATATGAAAGTAGACAGTAGTAAACCTCGGGAGCCAAGAAATTAGAACTCTATTTCAACTATTTCACTGAGAACAGGGTGGTCCAAAATGGCCTTTTTCAGAATTTAGTAAATTTATGATATTTTTAGTTAATTTTTAAAGTTTAAATGATCATAACTTTTTTGTTTTTCATGATTTTTGGACGAAATAAATTTTGTGTTCTAACTTAACTTATTTCCTATTACTGGTAAAATTGAAGCTCTACTGTTTTCAGAACAATTTTAATATTTTTTTTAAAAAAGATCAAATTTCTCGGAAATTTCCTACTTCATAGAGCACAACTCCTGTGAGTCAAGCTGAGTCAAAACACAAATTTACTATTTTGTAGTCCTAACTCTCCCCTACATTCCTATATATACATGTCCATGCATCGGGACTGCACTTTTTGAGCTACAGCTATTTTTCTGACCCAAGGTAAGATATTCGGTACAAATGCACGTCATATTTTTTGAGAAGTTATTTGTATGTGAAAGTGGCTATTATGCATATATTTTGATGAAATTTTGTACAAGAGTTCTTATTGCCCCAAAAAAATAATTCTGTTGAAATTAGGAGAAGTTGGTCCATATTTGGACCTAGTCCACATAGAAGGGTGTATCAAAATTTTGACAAAAATGACAATAGAACTCTCAAATTATGTGGAATCTGCCAATTCATTTGGAAAAGGTAAAAAATGATTTTATTGCCATCTAATATTACATAACTTAAATACCTGAAAATTGTAAATAAATTTAAAACCAATGGAAATAACTGGTAAAACCAAGTACCTGTTATATTATGTTTCAAAGAGGTAAAAAAGATCATGTTGAAACTTCGAGCAATAGTATATTAATCCATGCATTCATTTTTTATCTTCATTATTGTTTAAATAATGGCTAAATTCAGTTATAGTGTTCTATCTGATATATATTTTGAACTGAAAGATGAAAACGACATTAAGTAAAATTGCTATCATTAAAAAAATAGTGGACGCGCAAAAAGGATTTTAGAAAGTATGCCGACACCAACTGAAGAAAATAAATTTACTCCACAAGAAGCATTTGCACTATTTCTGGATTTGAAAATGACTAAAAACCAATATACAGAATTGCGGAAGCGATCCAATGAAAAAAATTGTAGAATTTTTCCATCATATCGAGATATAGTTTCTACCAAAAAAGATTGCTTACCTTCACCAACTGCTATTACTGTAACTTTAAGTTCAGCAGAAATAAAATTGCAGAATCTTCTTGAACACACTGCAGAACGATTATTAAAGACATTTGATGCTGACTATTTAAAGAAGTTTGCAGCATGACTTTAATTTCTAAATGGGGATGTGATGGGTTCTCTGGCCAGAAACAATACAAACAATGTAATGCGGAAAATTCATCAGATGCCAATTTATTCATGATTTCTTTCGTTCCATTACGTTTAACAAAAACTTATATTGGTTCAGAGCCGTCAAGTAGTAGAGCTGCAGAGATAGATGTATGGAAGAATAAAATTCCCTCGTCAACAAAATTTTCTAGACCAATAAAGTTTGCTTACAAAAAAGAAACTAAAGATGTCATAACTGAAGAAGTTGGCAAAATAACAGATGAAATTAAAGAACTTCAACCAGTGATATTTAAATTTTATGACCAATGCATCGAAGTTAACTTCAAAAGTCACTTACAATGATCTATGGAAAAGTTGCACAAGCTTTAACCGAAACAAAGTCTTCGTCAAGCTGCACCATATGCCAAAAAACATAAAGTCAGTTGAGCCAACCACCAACACAAGACGATAGTTTTAATGAAGCATATGAATTTTGAATGTCACCTCTTCATGCTAGAATTCGTTTTATGGAGCATATTCTTAAATTGGGATACGATTTGGAATTTGTCCCGTTAGGCAAAACAGTAAGAAACAACAAAGAAA
Organism: Phasia obesa; assembly: GCA_949628195.1. Taxonomy (NCBI): domain Eukaryota; kingdom Metazoa; phylum Arthropoda; class Insecta; order Diptera; family Tachinidae; genus Phasia; species Phasia obesa. The sequence continues at coordinate 9,842,563 of OX451220.1, forward strand.
ATTTGGAAAAAACAAAGCAAAAAAAAAGATAATCAAGAAAAATACCGTGAGATAGGCCTTATAGTTGACCAGCCAAAGCAAGGAGAAGGAAATTCTAATGATGGAAACACAGCAAGGAGATTTTTTTTCCGATCCAGAAACTGCAGCTTCTATAAATGGAGTAGATTATGATTTAATAAGACGATTTCAAATCATATTAGAAGTTATAGCATGTAGCAAAAAGATAGATGCAAAAAAATTTGGCCAGTATGCTAATGAGACAGCAACCCTTTATAACCAAAAATATTCTTGGTGACATATGCCAACCACAGTTCACAAAATTTTGTTCCATGGGGAACAAATAATTCAGCACAATATGCTTCCAATTGGAGATCTCTCAGAAGAAGCGCAAGAAAAAAGGAACAAAGACTACAGATTATTTCGCGAGCACAATACAAGAAAAATTTCCAGATATTGTACTAATGAAGATCTTATTAATATTGTGTTGTGCACATCAGACCCATATATATCCAGTATTCGACAAAAATGGAAATCAACCTCTTTAGAGTTAGATGAAGAAGCTAAACAACTACTGCAAAATGAAAATCAAAGCTATTTGGAAGAAATTTTTACTAATATTGTTTAATTAATACTAGTTTAAAGATTATAATTTGTTTCTAATTTTAGTATAAATTTTTATTAATACATTTAAATAAAATATTAGTGCACTTTAAATCAATAGTAAAAGTTTACTTAAAATTTTATCGATGTTGTGTTCTGTATATAATATATCCAAATGGTATTGATATTGTTGGGAATTTCAGTGTTATTTTTCAGTTTAATCCTCACAAGAATTAGCTTTCTTCCAAAAAAAACCAACCTTTGGCCCCTGTGAATATTGAGACTAAATAAATGTCGGGGGCCAAATGTTGGCATTTTCTGACCAAAATTAAGTTTAGGAATAATAAATAAGTATTGGTTGTAAAATACGATTGAAGAAATTAAGAAATTATAAAAAAATGCCTATTTAAAATGTCAAAATATTCAACTTTTACATGGAAACTCAACAAAAAATTAAAATGCATTTTTAACTCCACATTACTTACGTTGCTATCAGTCGATGTTTACGTTTGAACACGCAAATTGAAGCTTAAAGTCCCTCCTATTGAACAAAACAAATTGCGTAAAAAAATACCATTCCGGTCAAAAGTTATAGAGTTTTGACCGCTATCTCGCGAAATTGACCACTGTGCGTGGGAAAACATCCTCTATACAAAATTTTAAGAGTCTACCTGTTACGGTTCAAGAAATAAGGCTTTATACATGCAAATCACGTCACTGACGGAAAACCCTTTAATTTTTATTATTTGTTATAGTGGACATAGTTAAACACCTCCTGTAAAAATTTCATGATTACACCTATTCATTAAAAACTTAGGATATATACATGCAAATCACGTCACTATTGGAACACCCTTTAATATTTAAGTTCAATTTTGTATACTTGTTTATAAAACAATCATAGTTTTAATTACAGTCTGCAAATTGTAAGTGGTTTCCTCTTACAGCTCAAAAAAAAGACATAAACGTAAATAGCACGTCACTGTTGAAACACCCTACGTTTTAGTATTTTTTGCTATTGTGGCCGCAGTTATACACTTTTGGTAAAATTTTCAAGAGTCTATCATTATGCTTCAAAACTTAGGCCTTACACATACAAAGCACACCACTATCGGAACACCCTTTAATTTTTAGGTTTATTTTTTAGACTTGTTTATAAAGCGAACTAAGTTTTAAATACTGTTTGTAAGAAATAAACACATATTCGTAAATAACACCTCTCTATCGGAACACCCTATAAGTTTTAATATTTTTTGCTATAGCGGCCATAGTTATACACCTTTGGTAAAATTTTCAAGAGTCTACCTATTATGGTTCAAAACTTAGGCCTTATACATGCAAATCACTCCACTATCGGAACACCCTTTAATTTTTAGGTTTATTTTTTTCAGACTTGTTTATATAGCGAACTAATTTTAATTTAGTGCTTGCATATTTTTAGTGAATTCTTCCTACAGTTCAAGAAATAAGCACATATTCGTTAATAACACCTCTCTATCGGAACACCCTATAAGTTTTAGTATGTGCTAGTATAGCTTTCACAGTTATATACTTTCTGTGAAAATTTCAAGCGCCTACCTATTACGGTTCAAAAATTAGGCCTTATACATGCAAATCACACTACTATCGGAACACCCTTTAATTTTTAGGTTTATTTTTTATACTTGTTTATATAGCGAACTTAGTTTTAATTACTGCTTACATATTTTTTGTGTATGCCTCCTACAGCTCAAGAAATAAACACATATTTGTGAATAACACCTCTCTATCGGAACACCCTATAAATTTTAATATTTGTTGCTATAGTGGCCAAAATTATACACCTTCTGTAAAAATTTCAAGATTCTACCTATTATGATTCAAAACTTAGGCCTTATAAATCAAAATAACACCACTATCGGAACACCCTTTAATTTTTAGGTTTATTTTTTAGACTTGTATATAAGGCGAACTACGTTTTTATTACAGTTTGTAAATTTTTAGTGTATGCCTCTTACAGTTCAAGAAATAAACATATATTCGTGATTAACACCTCTCTATCGGAACACCCTATAAGTTTTAATTTTTGTTGTTATAGCGGCCATCGCTATACACCTTCTGTGAAAATTTCAAGAGTCTACCTGTTATGGTTCAAAAATTATGCCTTATACATGCGTTTCACACCACTATCGGAACACCCTTTAATTTTAATTTTTATTTTTTTATACTTTTTTATATAGTGAACTAAGTTTTAATAACTGTTTGTAAATTTCAAGTGTATCCCTCCTACAGTTCAAGAAATAAACACATTTTCGTAAATAACACCTCTCTATTGGAACACCCTATAAGTTTTAGTATTTCTTGCTATAGCGGCAACAACTATACATCATCTGTGAAAATTTCAAGAGTCTACCTATTACGGTTCCAGAGATAAAAGGCGCTGACAGACGGACAGACGGCCAGACATTGTAGCGAAAACAATAGGGTTACGTTTTTACACTATGTGTACGGAACCCTAAAAAGAATTAAATGATTATATTCTATTTTTTTTTTTTTTTTGCATAATTTGAAATATTTATCAATGAAGATAATAAATTCTTATAAATACATATTTTCTGAAGCATTTATACCATTAAATGATTAATGCAAATAAAACTTCATAAGAATTGTAAAAAAATATTAAATGTAGTTACATATGTAACATTATTTGTAGTTCTAAAATTATTTAAATTAAACTACTTTATTCCTAATATTTTGTATAAATTATATAATTATTTTGTATAATTATATAAACCGCTAAACAAAAAATATCGTAAGAAAAAGTTGGCAACAGTGGTAATCATGCAGGTTTTTGATATGTATGAATGCATATCCATGTTTCCTATACGAGTGTTTTTCTGCAAAAATTGTTTAATTAATCGATCCTTTGTACTACTGGTATAGTTTTATTAATCTGAACAAACTACATATAAATAAAAGAAATAAAAAAGAACAATAAATTGTATAATATTATTGAATTTCTTAGAGAACAAATTTTAATTGTATGTTTTCACACGGTAAAAAAATTACATAAAACACATACATAAGAAGTACCACACGTTGTGTATGATTTTACTTTAAGAATAAAACTCAAGTTTTCTTTCTCATCAACAAAATGTTTCTTAAACGCTAATCATTGCGCTGTAACACGCTGTGCGCAATATTTTTTTTTTTTTTTGTTTTTTGTAAAGCGCAAGCAAAATAAAAAGCAAGTAGTAGAGTGCTAAAATCGAATGTGCAGAACAGGGATGATAAAGTTGGAACAATTCTAATTTTTGGTACAATTCGAAACTTAAAAGTACGATAGTACACCAATGGCTAATTGGTTTATTATTAAAAAAATTTATACTCTTGCCGTTGTTTTTATAATATTCACTAGCTATCCCCGGTGCGCTTCGCTACACCCATCCACAAAAAACACAATAAACACTTCGAAGAAAAGTATGACCAAATTTTAACGCGAAAACACACGCTATTCTCAAGTCAAAAATGTCCCCATCCAACCTGTTTTTTTCTGGACTATGCGTATTAACACGATAACAATTTTTTACTTTTAATGGGAAGTGCCGTTCCAGTATTCTTATCCAGTCTGTATTTTGCTAGACATTAGTATGAGGGTTACTTGTGCAAAGTTGCAAGACTATACCTAATGTTGTTCTCTAGGTACGCGATAATAATTTTTCACTATGTATAGGAGGTACCACACCCTAAATTCAAATTCATTCTGTGTTTCTCTACACAATGTATCTTAATATTCCAAGGCGCTACCTATTGCAGTTCTCTAGATACAGGATAATAATTATTTACTTTGTATGGGGGGTACCACGCTCACTGTCCCAATTCATTCTATGTTTTTCTAGAGTATCCGAATCGGTATGGGGTTTACTTGTACCCACTTTGAAGACCATACCTATTATAGTTCACTATATACACAATAATCATTTTTCACTTTGTATGGGAGGTACCACGCCCACTGTCCCAATTCATTCTGTATTTTGGCAGACTATGCGCCTTAGCACAAAGGCTACTCTTGCAAAGTTTCAAGGCGCTATCTATTGCAGTTCGCCAGAAACACGATAATAATTTTTTACTTTCTGTGGGCGCTACCACGCCAACTATTCCGGCTTTGAGAAACCTTGACCAATAAATTAAATTCCTCTGGTCCACCGTTAAAAGACCTAATTTTATAAATTTTGGACACAGCTTCTTTTTCATTTCTTCCAGCACTCTTGCGAGTGTTTTTGATAATGCGCTTTGACTAATGGCGATAAGAAAAGCATTCCGGACGGTATTTTGAAAGCCTGCGGAAGCCAAAAGCAATAAAGCTGTGGTCTACTGTATTTTTGGTGGTACGACAGTTGTCAAATGTGCAGCAAACTCCAACTCCTTCAAAATATAGCTAAAAGCTTCTTTTGATACTCTAAACCGTTTTTAAGCCTATAAAAATAAATGTATACACGTAATGTTTACAAATTAAGCGGCTGTAACTGACTCATTGTTCGGCAAGCCCAATGGGTCACTATCACGAGTCCCGTAATTAGCCCCCTGGTAAAATTTTTTTCTCTTATAAAAATTGATTTTTATGAAACATTATTCGTCTAAATTTTTAATTTATTTAACAGAGGAAATAATTTACTTTACGTTCAGAGCAATTTTTAAAGGTCCACTTTATTTGTGTCGAGTATTTAAACTGATTAAAATTTATGAGGTTACTCAAAGAGAAAAGAGAAATGATAACAAATTGCTATTTGCATCACTCCGTGCAGTGCTCTCCAATACACAAAGGACCAAAATGTATTCAATACTAATGAATGCTGTATGCGGTACAAAAAAAGCCTGCAGCAAAAACGCACTCACTTCACATACGCCCCGCACATACATGCGTTATCGGATTTCAACCAAACTTCATATAAACCATATATGGGCCACTGCCTACGTAGTGTATAAGTTTGGTTGAAATCGCACGACGCGTTTATGATTATTTCGGCGACGTACATATACGGACTTATTTTTATATATATAGATTTAAGACCTCAATTAGAATATACATACATATGAGTCGTTTATTTTGAAAGTGGCATTAGTCACTTTTTCAAAAATATCAGGGTAATGATAACATCTGATTGCATTTTTTAAATGCAATCAGATGTTAAGCACCACTGAGATTTTGTTCAAGAAAAGTTATACTAATCAACGTTATAACAAACCTAGGGTTTACACATGCAAGTACAAGTTCGAAAAACACACTACACTCTCAGGTTTTTACTAACACACTCACAATTTTCGAACTCGTAGCTAAATTACGCTGCCTTTACACATGCAAGTAATTGCATACAAGTTTTGTATAGGTATTATCTACGAAAATGGCGGAGAAATTTACGAAAATCTTGCAAGTTGCATGCATATTTACACATGCAATTAACAAGTTCATTTTAAAAATGTTGTTGAAGCGAAAGGTTTCAAAAAATAGTAATATGTTTGCTTTGTTTATTTATAAACCAAAGTTACCAACAGAGCATTACATTTTAACATTTGTACGAAAACAGTACGAAACATATCTAGTTTAGCGAAGCTTTCTAATCAGAAAAAAAATTATCCAGGGTGATAGAGAATTGAAAAATAAGAAAAAAATATGAAATGAAAAAATTGGCGATCGCCCTTATTTTCCGAGTTATGGGCCTGTGAATTTTTTATATGATACTGTGATTTCGCGCTACATTTTTAAATATATTAGTTCAATATAGGTATCAAATAAAATCTTTTGAAAATATCCTCTAGGTGGTGCTAAAATTAAAAAAAAAAAATTAACCCATTAATAGCCAATACAATTTTTTTTATTAATTCATTATTAAGTGCAAGAATTTTCTCCTCTATAATATGACCAACACCGGCTTCGCTTACTAAAAATTTCCTGAATAGCCGGACTTCGCCCAGATGCAAAGATTTTCTACTCTATGATTTGACCAATACCGTTTTACTAAAGAGGCCGGCTTCGCTTACTAAATATTTCCTACTTACTATATAAAAAAATTTACATAACAAAATGTCATTGGGTTTTAATGGGTTAATTAATTAAGCACCACATGATATATATTTTCACTTTATATTTTTTGTTATTTTTCAATTCTCTATCAACCTGGATAATTTCTTTGGAAAAGCTTAGCTAAACTAGATTCAAGACCAGTATATATGTATCAACAAATTTTAATTGTTCTTTTTTTATAAAATCTAAGTTCTAAAATAAAACCAACTGGTTTTTAGTGAATATCTGAAGAAAAGGAAAACTTTTATTTTTAAATACGCAAAAAAAAATACTTAACGTATAGCGATAATTATTTTATATCCATTTGATTCTACTTTTTAAATTAAACTTATATGGTAACTCTGTTTACCTTTTTGTCATTTATCTTGCAAGCATTGTCAAAAATCACTTGCAGGAAAAATCTCTTGCTAATTTAGCTACAAGTTCGAAAAATGTAAGTGTGTTAGTAAAACCTGAGAGTGTATTGTGGTTTTCGAACTTGCACTTGCATGTGTAAACCCTAGGTTAGCAAGAGATTTTTCCTGCAAGTGATTTTTGACTATGCTTGCAAGTTAAATGTCAAAAAGATAAACGGAATTACCATAAAAGTTTTATTTTTTATTTATTAAAATCAGAATTAAATGGATATAAAATAATAAGAATTTTAACGTATTTTTTGTGTATTTAAAAATAAAAGTAATCTTGTTCTTTAAATATTCACTAAAAACCAGTTTTAAAACTTAGATTTTATAAAAAAAGAACAATTAAAATTTGTTGTTGTGTACTGGGTTTAAATCTAGTTTAGCCAAGCTTTTCCAAAAACAATATCAAGGGTGATAGAGAATTGAAAAATAAGAAAAAATATTACGTGAAAAAGTTGGCGTTCGCCTATATTTTCCGAATTATTGGCCTCTGAAATTTTCATATAAAACTGGGATTGTACGCTATATTTCTGAAAATATCAGGTCAATATGGGTATCATTTAAAAGCTTTTGAAAATATATTAAGAACCGATGACATTTTGTTATGTAAATTTGTATATAGTAATAAGGAATTATTTCGTAAGCGAAGCTAGTGTTCGTCATACCATAGAGGACAAAATCCTTGCGGCCGGGCCAAAGGCCGGCTATGCAAGAAATTTTAGTAAGCCGGTGTTGGTCATACCATAGAGGAGAAAATCCTTACGCCTGGCCGAAGTCCGGCTATGTCTGTTTAAAATTGTAGCGTAAAATCACAGTTTCATATGAAAAATTCACAGGCCGATAACTCCGAAAATATGTGCGACCTCCCATTTTTTCACTTCATACTTTTTTCTTATTTTTCAATTCTCTATCATCCAGGATAATTTTTTTTGTGGTTGGAGAAGCTTCACCAAACTAGATTTGTTCCGTACTGTTTTCCTACAAATGTATAAATGTAATGCTGTTGGTAACTTTGGTTTTTAAATAAGTAAAGAAAACAGATGAGCAACTTTTGAAACTTTTCGCTTCGACGACATTTTTAAAATGAACTTTTTAATTGCATGTATAAACATGCATGCAAATTGCAAGATTTTCGAATAATTCTCCGCCATTTTCGTAAATAATACCTATACAAAACTTGCATGTATAATGGCAGCGAAAGATGTTTATTTTGAGAGTGACAAATCCTTAAATATATTAATTTAAAAACAAAGAAACTAATGACATTTTCAAAATAAACAGCTCATATATTGTAGATTGTTGATTTATATGTGGTTTAAAAAGGATTTCCGAGAAAACCGTAAATGACTTGTGGACATTTTTTTAATATACCGAACTGTCAGATCTATATCGGCGTCTTTTGTTTCTTATATATTTCAAAGTCAGTATAGCGACTAGAAGGTAGTGTTTGACACAATTTCCCAAAAGCGTCTGAATGTGTTATCAATTGAAAACCCCAACTATAGGCCTACTGATCGTCAAAACATACGGGATGTTATTGATTTTGGTGCTATTAAGTGTATTCCCAGACAAATGAATAAAACTGAAGCGTCACTAGAATTATCTTACGGTCATTCATCCGCCATTGTTTATACATTGAATCAACAATATATCGTATCACCAACGACTATCAGAATCATAAATTGTTTGAAATTTAGAAAATATATCCTTACTTATTGTTTGGAAAATATTCATTTTTATTTAATTTTATTTATTACTAGCTGTGCCCGCTACTACGTCAGCGTAATGTTGTACGATTTTGCTTTGAAAGTAATACACAAATATTTTGTCTCTTACTTTTAGCCTCATTATTATAACTTGCCGAAGAGATGAGTAATTTTTCGCTATTATAACGAGAATAAGGCTCGTTACTATAACTTGCATTTAAAGTATGTAATAGTTAAAGGTTATATTCAGCTTTAATTTACTAACGAAAAATTACTTATAGTTCCGATAAAATCCTAACTTTAGCTATTGGCAAGTTATAATAATGGGCCTTACGAGTGCTTCAGATATGATTTATTTATTTACTTTAGGTGTAGGTACTCATTCCTGGTTAATTACTTAAAAACGTAGGCTTTATATATAATTCTAAAATTTATATAAAATTCTAAAATTATTGTAGAGTTCTATAAAAAGTGTTTAAAATTTGCCGCTGACAAAAATAAAAAGTGCTGCCAAGTTTGAAGTACTACTTTTTCTCTATTTTCTGTTGCAAAAGAGATATCTTGACGGGGAAATAGTATTGTATATATAAACATGGATACTACACAAAATTATATTAAAATCCATCCAGTAGTTTTTACGTGATGCGAACACACCCAGACGGACAGATAGAAAAAATTCTATAAATTGCTTTTTTATTCCATTTCGATTAATAACTGTACGAGTACCAGCAACAAAATTTTAAAAAAATATTTCAGGTACAGAAATGGTTCTCTTACAATTTTATTTTATGTGTAAACAAGCAGTGGCCGCGTCGTGGGCGTCCTGACAATATTTTCCTCGATTTTGCTTTGAAAGTATTCCACACTAATCGAAAGACTCACACTTTTATAGTGCTTCAGTTATGGTTTATGTATTTACTTTATATAAAGGTACCGATCCCTGGATAAAATTCTAAAATTTATAAAAAATTCTAAAATTCAAAAAATTATTGTAAACCTCTGAAAATATTTTAATAACAATGTAATTCCAAGTAAAAATACAAATTAAATACAAATTTTATTCAACTGGCGCCATCTGTTGGGATATTTAAAATATCCCACTTTGAAAAATAAAAAGGTGAGTTGAAAAAAAAAACAGTGTTGAAAATAATCCAGTTTTAAGCCGAAAATTTGGGGCAAGGATACTAAGGTACCTCCTCACAATATTTTGTTAAAATCCAGTAGTTTTTACGTGATACGAACACAAAAGAAATGCAGACGGACAAAGTTACGGAAATGAGTTACTATTTATTATATCTATCTATACATTCTCGAATATTGTAAGTTAATTGACGGTTTTGCGACAGCATTTAAAACAGTAGTCTGAAGATGGCTTTAGCATTTTAACATTGTAAATAGCACAAATATTACATGTTGTATTTATCAAGTTTGACTTTTTGATAAAATTTCGAAGATGCAATACGATTATCCCTTTTTTAATTCTTAGTTTTATTATGAAATATCGAATTTTTGTTTTATTTTTCAGCTTCTTTATTGTTAATGAAATTTTGTATAAAAAAATGACAATGTTATGGGACCGCAAAACTCCCCTACTGCAAGAAATTTTAAACTACATTGACAAAATTTTATATTGTTTTAAATTTATAATTTTTTTTTTTAATTTGTTATCAAATCTCAACAATATTATTAAACTTTTAATAATTTGATAAAGGCTATAATTATTGAATTATATTACTATTAAATTATCTTTAACACATATAATATTTGGTAAGGCATACTTAATATTTGGCAAGACATATTGTTTCTAATGTAAAGCATCCTAAAAATCTTTTTTTTATAGTTTAATATCGTTATTTTCTCAGGGCAACAAATTTATTGATGACGGACACTTTTCAACGACATGCCAAGTTTGGTTTTTTCATTTAAAAAATTTTTTAAGGTAATTTTATTTTTTTATTTTTTAGAAAAAACTGTCATGAATGAAAACAGCAAAAGTAGTGATATGACATATTTTAGATTAACCTTTTTAATACAAGATAACAATTCAAATGAAATATTTGAATTTTATATACTGGCTTACAAATGGATACCGTTCATATTCCTATTTTCCAACCAGTCGTATGTATTTATGGTTTCTGGAGCATTGCTTGGACTAATGAAGAGTTTTTCCTCAAAAATATCTTATTTTCAAGAGAAAAAGGTGAAAAAGCAGTGAAAAACGCAATTTCGGTTTTAAAGGTACTGACAATTTTGGTTTAAAACTGGGATATTTTCAACACGGTTACATTTTCAACACACATTTATTTATTTTTATTTTACTATTACGCAAGAGATGGCGCCAGTTGAATTCAATTTGTATTTTTACTTTGTGGAATGACACAGCTAGTACTAAACAAACTAAAAAAAATTCGAATTTGCTTAATAGAGAATAAAATTCTACAAAACACAATGGGAAGTATATGAGTTAACAGAATAATATAACAGAATATTAAAGCTTCAACAAAACACCAACAAACCACGTTTTGATTTTTCCTTTATATTACTTATAGAATATTTGTGAAATACGTATAGGAACTAGCTCTTTTTCCCCAACAAATAAATTTCATTTTTATTATAAAACGTTATGGGTAATTAGCATAATATTAAATAAGAAATTATATTTTTTTTTTTCAATTAGCCTCAATAATTACATGCGTCCACAACTCATATGTGATTCCCACAAGCCGTCTGAAATATTAATTTTAGATAACATGCTATAATAGCAAACCCAGCAATCTATATCTATAAATATACACCCCAATCGTAAATAATAAAAAAAATCCCAAAATTTTTATCGTGAATGATTTCTACCTTAAAATACAGAAAATTTTGAAGTTTTTTTCATGGGAATAATTATTCGCGATGGGGCTGATAATAAAACTGTAACAGGACCATTTCTGTACATGAAATATTTTTTGAAAATTTAGTTACTGGTGCAGTTAGTAATCGAAATTGAATACAAAACAGCAATTTTGTCTGTCTGCCCGTCTGGCTGTGTTCGCATGACGTAAAAACTACTTAATAAACTTTTATAAAATTTTGTGAGAAGGTACCTTGGTGTCTTGCTTCAAATATATGATACTCTTTTCCACAAAAAATACCATATCCCAAATAAAGAAAAAGTAGTAAAAGTACTCAATTATGTTTACGGATTTAAAGGTCCTACAAACTGGGCAGCACCTTTTATTTAGTCAGCGGTATATTTTAAACACTCTATACTGAACTCTACAATAATTTTAGAAATTTATAAAATTTTAGAATTTTATGCAGGGATGGGTACCTCTATATAAAGAAAATACATAAACCATAACTGAAGCAGTTAAGGGTCTTAAAATTTGGTGTGGATTATTTTCAAAGCAAAATCATACAAAATGTTTTCAGGACGCCGCAACGTGGCGGGCACAACTAACACCACATAAATCAAAAATATATAATTACATATATACAAAATTAGTTCTTTTAAAACAATTATAGGTATATACAAAATACAGTTTTCCTCATTTTATTTCACTTGCAAAAATAATATTTATTTAAAATAGAATAGAATACTTCATTATTATATTATAATATTTTACTAACTACATATTTATTTTCTAATCTTTTTTTACAGTATTAATAACTTTAAGTTTATTATCGTACTTGTACAAATTGTTACTGGTTTTAGTTCGTTTATTTTCAAAATTGCTATGATAAAGCAAAAATTAGTGTGAAATAACAATTAAACAATAGAGAACTTGAATTTGATTGCAGAAATATGCAACAGCAAGATACAAACTCTTATACATATTTATTTTTTACTAGCTGTGCCCGTCAGCGTCCTTGCAATATTTTGTTCGATTTTGCTTTAAAAGCAATCCACATCAAAGGCCCTTACGTTTTTAGATTTTTTTTTTTTTATAAAGAAAAGTAACACTCAGGCAATTAATACCTATATTAACTGTGTTACTTCCTTTAGAAAGGGATAGTAGTAGATAAGACAGATGGTTAGTGTGATAGTAAAGCTTCGCTTATGGCATACGGAAATTGCACGTTGTATCGGCGATTTAGTGCGATTTTATACAGACAGACCACAGACAGACGGACGGAAATAAGTTACTATTTTATTATATGTATATATACAGTGAGGTGCACAAATGAGTACAAGTTTGTACTTTGAGAACTTTTTATCACAGATTACTAACCAGATTACCCACTTGTGACGTTTAAAAAAGTACATTATCATACGTACTAACAGCTTTCGATAGAGTGAATAAAAAAATAACCAATAATATTCATCGCAATGAGTTAACAGAAACAGCTATACATAGCCTTTTCAAACATATGTTATGGATGAAGTAAACAAAAAAAATTTAAATTGAACTGTAGCAAAAATTATATTTTTGTAAAAAAAGTTAAAAGTATATAAATTTCCGTGAAGTAAAGAACTTAAAATTTATAAAAACATATTGCGGTGGTTCCAAAGTGCTATTAAAAGCTAAAAAATACAACATGTGCATAAGGTTGTTACAAAAATTGGCAATCAAAATTTTCCTAGTGGTATTTGTTCAAGAAGTCTCAATTCAACAGAATTCAGGAACAAATTCAACACAAATGCTGTTGGAAATGACTAAATTATTAAAGGTCTTATGATAAACAACTTTAAATATGTATGGGACTTCGTAAGAATTGTGCAATATATGTAGATGCTTATATGCATTACATGAATGGTTGTCCGGCGAAGTGCACGTTAGCAAAGAAATGTTTTTGAATATTATGGTGGAAACTTAATAGATAATATATACATGTATATATTTTACAAATATATAAATAAATATATTTATCTAGTGAATTTGGATGCATTCGTATCGATTTAACAATTGCTCGTTTCAGTTAATGGATTCGGTGGAAAGTTTTAATATATACATGAGCCAAGCAATGATCCACATGCTTTTATCGAGTATTCATTGCTCTTATTAATCAGCCGCGATTGCTTTATGATATAAATCAATATTTCTCGATAAAAATTAAGGTAAGCAAAACAATTACAATACCCTGTGATATAAATACAACTTCTAATAAATTGCATTTTCATTGAAGGTAAATTGGGCCGCTAGTATTATCGCATTGTACGCAAGCTATGAAATGAAAACGATAAGTTGTTTTGTGAAAAAGCCAGAAACGAAAACGAATTGCAAGCAATAAATGGCAAATGGATCGGTTGACGTTTCAATCGCTCCAATGTGTTGTCATGTTGCACCACTTGAAAATACTACGCCTATGAAGCCCAAGTTAAAATCTTAATCATAATTATTAAATATCTTCAAATAAAAAAAAACATTTTTACTTTATTTGAATTTAAATGTAAGAATTTATTTTCGGTTTGAATATTTATTTGTTTAAGTTTTTATTTTACGTTTTATATAAAGTCATTCTTATAGATACATAAATTTATATATTTTTGCCTGACTCAAAATATTTATAAGTTCTTTATACATATGTACCTACAAAGTATAGTATTAAATTGAAATCTTTGTTTTAATATTTTTCTTGTACTATTTTTTTTTTAATTGATTTGTTAAATTTTTTAATTTAAGTTTTTTTTATTGTTTTTGTTTGTTTTGTATTTATAAAATGCAGAGCTAACGGCCGATGTTGCTAAAGCTCTTTGTTTTTTTAACCGACTTCAAAAAAGAAGGAGGTTATCTATTCGTCTGAATGTTGCTTTTTTTATGTATGTAACCGCAGAACTCAGCCATTTCTGAACCGATTTTAAAATTTTTTCTTTATTTGAAAGGTTATGCTTCAAGGTTGGTCCCATTTTAAAAACAGTTCATTATATTAAAAACTAAAGGGTGTCCCCATACAACATACATGTTTTTTACGTGTATTAAGAACCGTAAAGGGCAGCAAATGAAAATTTAAAAAAACTGCGTGTCGCTATAGCTCCCAACAGCAGAAATTAATAAAAAAAATAAATTTAAAATTTAAAGGGTGTCCCCATAGGTGACATAATATGACCTATTTGGGCCTATCTTTTGAACCGTTATAGACTAAACCTTGAAAATTTGACAGAATGTCGACTACTATGACCGTTATAATAAAATGTATAAATACTCAAAATTTTAAATTAAAGGGTGCTCCAATAGTTCATTTAATTTGATGTATATGGCCATACTTTTGAATAGTTGTACACAGAGCGCTGAAATTTACAAAGAACCTGTAGTGCTAAATCAGCTATAACAAAAGGTATAAAATTTTGAATTTGGAACTTAAAGGGTGTCCCAATAGTTAATGTAATTCTATGTATGTGGCCAAACTTTTGAACTGTTAGAGACAGACAGCTGAAATTTACAAGGAACCTGTATTGCAAAGTCCACTATAGCAAGTATACAATTTGAAGTTAGAAATTAAAGGGTGTCCCCATAAATTACGTAATTTGATCTATATGACCCTATCTTTTGAACCGTTAAACACAAACACTTGAAAATTAGGCAGAATGTCCACTACTTTCTCTGGTATGATAACAAATATAAATATTTGGAATTATAATGTAAAGGGTGTCCCAATAGTTCATGTAATTTGATATATATGGTTAAACTTTTTAACCGTTATAGACAGATAGTTGAAATTTACAAAGAATCTTTGTGACCAAGTCCTCTATAACAACAGGTCTTTAATTTAACATTGTAAATTAAAAGGTGTCCGAATAGGTGATGTTATTTGATCTGTGTGCCCCTATCTTTGAAACCGTTATAGACAGAGGCTTGAATGGTGTCCCCATACAAGACGGATGCTGGTGAAAATAACTTAACTTTTAAACAGTAATAGGGAGAGGCTTGACATTCAATAGTCTTTATTTTTTCCCTCTAATTTTGGCGCATCTTTTATTTGGTTTAAATCTAATTCTTACAGATTACTTCTTACATTTTTAGTTTAGAATTGGTGCCCTTCTATCTGTTTTGAAGTCGGTTTTTTTTTGCAAGAATTATTATATTATCTTATAATTTTAATTGTAAGGTAGTTCGGTAATAAATAAATAAATAAAATTTTTGTTCTTATTTAAATAATTATTTTATTTAATTTAATTTCAAGTATCGTTAAAACATACAAACTAAATATAATATATTTAATGTTTTCATTATTTAGATTTAATTCTTAAATGCTCAATTATTATACAAAATTTTAAAACAAAACTAACAATTGATTACATAATATTTTCATTTGAATAAAACAATATCAATGAGAGTATATACTCGTATATGTATAATTTGTAAAATTTTACAATGTGTTAAAGATGATTAAAAACATATATATATTTTTTGTATTTAGTTTTGCTATTTGTAATTATTTGTTGTTTAACAAGTATTTCGAAACTGTGTAAGAAATAAAGGTTTTAAGTATAAAAACAAACAAACAATTGTATTTTAATTGTCTAACAGAATAAAAAGTTTAAAGAATTTTTAACAAATTTTAAATGTAATATATAAGAGTTTATGGTTGATATGGATACCTGCTGCTGCCGATCTACTTGTTTGTTCAGATATGATAGTATTCAGGAAAACACACCATGTCATGTTAACAAACAAGTTAATTTGAATTAAGACTGATAATGCACATTAACTCTGTCGTCTGTCTACGCTATTAGAAAACTGCAATTAGAAAAATAAAAGTTACATATAAATATTAAAAAATTTAAAATTAAACTTGTAATATATTTTTTTACCTTGAGCTTGTAGTCAGGATTAGTAAAAAAAAACCTGCCAACTCAGGGCAATTATTCTTCGTATGGCAAAAACCTGTTTGAATATTAAAATTTTATTTAAATTATTAAAAAAATGTAAAATAAAAAATTTGGCGGTCGCCCTTATTTTCCGAGTTATGGGCCTCTGAACTTTCCATATGGAACTATGATTTTACACTACATTTTTGAACAAATTATGTTAATATGGGTATCATCATAAAGCTTTTGGAAATATCTATCAGATGATGATAAACTTTTTTTTAACCGACTTCAAAAAAGAAGGAGGATATGTATTCGTCTGAATGTTGCTTTTTTTTATGTATGTAACCGCAGAACTCAGCCATTTCTGAACCGATTTAAATTTTTTTTCTTTATTTGAATTTAAAAAAAAACCGACTTCAAAACAGATAGAAGGGCACCAGTTATAAACTAAAAATCTAAGAAGTAATCTGTAAGAATTAGATTTAAACCAAATAATAGATGCGCCAAAGTTAACGGAAAAAAGTAAAGAGTATGTGAATGTCAAGCATCTACTTATTACTGTTCAAAATTTAAGCTATTTTCACCAGCATCCGTCTTTTATGAGGACACCATTCAAGCCTCTGTCTATAACAGTTTCAAAGATAGGGTCACATAGATCAAATAATATTACCTATTGGGACACCCTTTAATTTACAATTTCAAATTAAAGACCTGTTGTTATAGAGAACTTGGCCACAAAGATTCTTTGTAATTTTCAACTATCTGTGTACAACGGTTAAAGTTTAACCATATATATCAATTTACATGAACTATTGGGACACCCTTTACATTGTAATTCCAAATATTTATACTTGTTATCATATCAGAGAAAGTAGTGGATATTCTGCCTAATTTTCAAGTGTTTGTATTTAACGGTTCAAAAGATAGGGCCATATTGATCAAATTACATAATTTATGGGGATACCCTTTAGTTTCTAAATTCAAATTGTATACTTGCTATAGTGGACCTTGCAATACAGGTTCCTTGTAAATTTCAGCTGTCTGTCTATAACAGTTAAAAAGTTTGGCCACACGCATAGAATTACATTAACTATTGGGACACCCTTTTATTTCCAAAATCAAATATACTTTATACTTTTTGTTATAGCGGATTTAGCAATACAGGTTCTTTGTAAATTTCAGCGGTCTGTGTACAACTGTTCAAAAGTATGGCCATATACATCAAATTAAATGAACTATTGGAGCACCCTTTAATATTTTGAATATTTATACATTTTATTATAACAGTCATAGTAATCGACATTCTGTCAAATATTGAAGGTTTTGCCTATAACGGTTCAAAAGATAGGCAAAATAGGTCAAATTACGTCACCTATGGGGACACCCTTTAAATTTTAAATTTATATTTTATTAATTTCTGCTGTTGGGAGCTATAGAGACACGCAATTTTTTTAAATTTTAATTTGGTGCCCTTTACGGTTCTTAATACACTTAAAAAACATGTATGTTGTATTGGGACACCCTTTAATTTTTAATATATTGAACTGTTTTTAAAATGGGACCAACCTGAAAGCATAACCTTTCAAATAAAGAAAAAAATTTTAAAATCGGTTTAGAAATGACTGAGTTCTGTTCTGTTATCTACTCTGAGACGAGTAGATAACCTCCTTCTTTTTTGAAGTCGGTTAAATATAACAACAAATAAAACCCTCAAATCGAACACCTACACCGGCTTTGCTTACTAAAGGTTTTTTGCATAGCCGGCCTTAGCCGGACAAAAGGATCTTCTCCTCTGTGGTATGACCAATACCGGTTTCGGTTACTAAAATTTTCCTACGTACTATGCATAAAATTTCATCAAAAAATGTCACCGATTCTTAATGGGTTAAATTTTTTTTAAATTTTAGCACCACCTGATAGATATTTCCAAAAGCTTTATATTGATACCCATATTCACACAATTTGTTCAAAAATGTAGTACACAATTTCATATGAAATGTTCAGAGGCATAATTTGCATATAAAATTTAACCATGTAAATACTTACTTGGTCGGATTTTTCGGAAACTGATGAAGTTTTTCCCCTTTTGGGCAGCCCATTATGCAACGGCGACTCCTGAAATAGCAAAATAATTTAATTATAAACAAATTTATTTCAATAGAAAACCTTTGTTATACTTACATTTTTTCCTGTTGTTTGTTTCCTTTTATGTATATATTTTTATTTGGCCGCCTGCGGATGGTTTTTCTTTAAATATTATTTTAGGCACAAATTATTTTAAAACATAAAACTATTTATAAAACAATTAATTTTTCACAGAAATTAAAATTTTACAGCAATTTCACAAATTATTTTGAAAACAATAAAATGTCAAATTGCAGCTATAACCAGAAAGAGATAGTAATATAAGAAAATCATTAGCTCTTGCTATCCCTTTCCAACGAAAGCTGTGATCTGGCAACACTCAAATTTTCGTGTCTTATCTGGTCTGATTTGTGCTTTTTATGTCATAGAAATAAAAGTAATAAAGCAAAACTCGATTTTTTTTAGTTTATTTAGTACTAGCTGTGCCCGCCACGTCGTGGGCGTGCTGAAAATATTTTACTCTATTTTGCTTTGAAAGTATTCCACTCCAATTGTAAGAATCTTACTTTTATAATGCTTCAGTTATTGTTTATGTATTTCTTTATATAAAGGTACGCATCCTTGGAACAAATTTTAAAATTTATAAAAAATTCTAAAATTCTTAAAATTATTGTAAAGCTCTGTAAGAGGTGTTTCAAATATTTTAATAACAATGTAATTCCACAAAGTAAAAAAACAAATTGTGTTCAACGGGCGTGATAGTAAAATAAATAAAAGTAAAATAAAAAGTGTGTTGAAAAAGTAACCGTGTTGAAAATATTCCAGTTTTAAACCAAAATTTTCAGTACCCTTAAATCGGAAATTGCATTTTTCACTGCTTTTTCTCTTGGAAATAAGATATTTTTGCTGAAAGAAGTATCCTATATTGGGATCAGGATACTAAATTTTGTTAAATATACAAAATTTTGTTAAAATCCATCCAGTAGTTTTTACGTGACGCGAACACAAACGAAAAGCAGACAGACGGATATGAGTTACTATTTTATTATATGTATAGATTAGGTACTTAACAAAACAGTGTAAAATTTAAAACTTAAAGCATCAATTTATAAGAAAAAAAAGAAAACGAAAACAAAAATAAAGAAACTCAACTCCAATGTACTCAATTTTGCACCGTTGAAAAATCTTGCGGAATACGAATATTTTTAATACTTAGTTCAAAGCCCTTTATTTTGTAAGACATCATTTACGAGATTTGGCATACTCTCACCATCATCACCATTCTGCTGAAAAATTACTTCTTCTGCAGGATTAGCGCTCTTATCTACAAAATCGGGAAGATGAGTCTGCAAAATCCTCAAATAGTCTTCTTTCTTCATTATATTATAAATTTTTTGCAGTGGCCCAAGGTCCCACCACGTAAAGCCACCCCATACCATGACGTTTCCTCCACAGTTTCCTTCAAATCGCGCCTTTGAATTTTTTCACCAGGGCGGCGCCAGCAATATTGTTTACAGATCACAGATTTCCAGTCGTCCACTGTCGAAGTTTTGTGTTCTTTGGCAAATTTTAACCGTGCCTTTTTTTTCGACAATGCAGGTTTTTGTCTTTTTACTCCTGCAATATAACCAATGTCGGGGGTGCTGCAGCTTAAGTGGTTAGCACGTTGACTACTAAGCAATGGTCACGAGTTCAATACTCAGCCGTGGCAACATCAATTTTTTGATATGTATTAATTTGTCTTTATAATAATGCATATCACAGCGCCCTCCTTCGCCGGTATTATCACATAGCACTAAATCGCCGGCGAAGTAAAATAATTATAAATTGGCTATGCTAGCTTCAAACTAATTCGCCCAAAATAACACCAGAGGCGTTGCAATACTGTTCTAAAAATAATCATAAAGTGCAATTGCAGTGTTGCCAGATCTTTATCTACTTCTATCCCTTTCCGAAGGAAGTAACACATTTAATATAGGCATTAATTGCCTGAGTGTTACTACTCTTTACAAAAAACAAAAAAAAAAATGACTAGCTGTGCCCGCCACGACGCACTGTGGTCAATATTTTGAGATAGCGGCCAAAACTCCTTTTGGTTTTTGTTCTCAGATTTTAAAGTTATTAGACTCATATGAAAGTAGACAGTAGTAAACCTCGGGAGCCAAAAAATTAGAACTCTATTTCAACTATTTCACTGAGAACAGGGTGGTCCAAAACGGGCTTTTTCATAATTTAGTAAATTTATGATATTTTTAGTTAATTTTTAAAGTTTAAATGATCATAACTTTTTTCAAGATTTTTGGACGAAATAAATTTTTTGTTGTAACTTAACTTATTTCCTATTACTGGTAAAAAAATTTAAGCTCTGCTGTTTTCAGAACAATTTAAATATTTTTTTAAATAAGGTCAAATTTCTCGGAAATTTCCTACTTCATAGAGCACAACTCCTGTGAGTCAAGCTGAGTCAAAACACAAATTTACTATTTTGTAGTCCTAACTCTCCCCTACATTCCTATATATACATGTCCATGCATCGGGACTGCACTTTTTGAGCTACAGCAATTTTTCTGACCCAAGGTAAGATATTCGGTACAAATGCACGTCATATTTTTTGAGAAGTTATTTGTATGTGAAAGTGGCTATTATGCATATATTTTGATGAAATTATGTACAAGAGTTCTTATTGACCCAAAAAATAATTCTGTTGAAATTAGGAGAAGTTGGTCCATATTTGGACCTAGTCCACATAGAAGGGTGTAGCAAAATTTTGACAAAAATGACAATAGAACTCTCAAATTATGTGGTATCTGCCAATTCATTTGGAAAAGGTAAAAAATGATTTTATTGCCATCTAATATTACATAACTTAAATACCTGAAAATTGTAAATAAATTTAAAACCAATGGAAATAACTGGTAAAACCAAGTACCTGTTATATTATGTTTCAAAGAGGTAAAAAAGATCATGTTGAAACTTCGAGCAATAGTATATTAATCCATGCATTCATTTTTTATCTTCATTATTGTTTAAACAATGGCTAAATTCAGTTATAGTGTTCTATCTGATATATATTTTGAACTGAAAGATGAAAACGACATTAAGTAAAATTGCTATCATTAAAAAAATAGTGGACGCGCAAAAAGGATTTTAGAAAGTATGCCGACACCAACTGAAGAAAATAAATTTACTCCAGAAGAAGCATTTGCACTATTTCTGGATTTGAAAATGACTAAAAACCAATATACAGAATTGCGGAAGCGATCCAATGAAAAAAATTGTAGAATTTTTCCATCATATCGAGATATATTTTCTACCAAAAAAGATTGCTTACCTTCACCAACTGCTATTACTGTAACTTTAAGTTCAGCAGAAATAAAATTGCAGAATCTTCTTGAACACACTGCAGAACGATTATTAAAGACATTTGATGCTGACTATTTAAAGAAGTTTGCAGCATGACTTTAATTTCTAAATGGGGATGTGATGGGTTCTCTGGCCAGAAACAATACAAACAATGTAATGCGGAAAATTCATCAGATGCCAATTTATTCATGATTTCTTTCGTTCCATTACGTTTAACAAAAACTTATATTGGTTCAGAGCCGTCAATTAGTAGAGCTGCAGAGATAGATGTATGGAAGAATAAAATTCCCTCGTCAACAAAATTTTCTAGACCAATAAAGTTTGCTTACAAAAAAGAAACTAAAGATGTCATAACTGAAGAAGTTGGCAAAATAACAGATGAAATTAAAGAACTTCAACCAGTGATATTTGAATTTAATGACCAATGCATCGAAGTTAACTTCAAAAGTCACTTACAATGATCTATGGAAAAGTTGCACAAGCTTTAACCGAAACAAAGTCTTCGTCAAGCTGCACCATATGCCAAAAAACATAAAGTCAGTTGAGCCAGCCACCAACACAAGACGATAGTTTTAATGAAGCATATGAATTTTGAATGTCACCTCTTCATGCTAGAATTCGTTTTATGGAGCATATTCCTTAATTGGGATACGATTTGGAATTTGGCCCGTTAGACGAAACAGTAAGAAACAACAAAGAAAATTTGGAAAAAAGAAAGCAAAAAAAAAGATATTCAAGAAAAATACCGTGAGATAGGAATTATAATTGACCAGCCAAAGCAAGGAGAAGGAAATTCTAATGATGGAAACACAGCAAGGAGATTTTTTCCGATCCAGAAAATGCAGCTTCTATAACTGTTATAGCATGTAGCAAAAAGATAGATGCAAAAAAATTTGGTCAGTATGCTAATGAGACAGCAACCCTTTATAACCAAAAATATTCTTGGAGACATATGCCAACAAATAATTCAGCACAATATGCTTCCAATTGGAGATCTCTCAGAAGAAGCGCAAGAAAAAAGGAACAAAGACCACAGATTCTTCGCGAGCACAATACAAGAAAAATTTCCAGATATTGTACTAATGAAGATCTTATTAATATTTTGTTGTGCACATCAGACCCATATATGTCCAGTATTCGACAAAAATGGAAATCAACCTCATTAGAGTTAGATGAAGAAGCTAAACAACTACTGCAAAATGAAAATTAAAGCTATTTGGAAGAAATTTTTACTAATATTGTTTAATTAATACTAGTTTAAAGATTATAATTTGTTTCTAATTTTAGTATAAATTTTTATTAATACATTTAAATAAAATATTAGTGCACTTTAAATCAATAGTAAAAGTTTACTTAAAATTTTATCGATGTTGTGTTCTGTATATAATATGTATATCCAAATAGTATTGATATTGTTGGGAATTTCAGTGTTATTTTTCAGTTTAATCCTCACAAGAATTAGCTTTCTTCCAAAAAAAAAAAAAACCAACCTTTGGCCCCTGTGAATATTGAGACTAAATAAATGTCAGGGGCCAAATGTTGGCATTTTCTGACCAAAATTAAGTTTAGGAATAATAAATAAGTATTGGTTGCAAAATACGATTGAAGAAAATAAGAAATTATAAAAAAATGCCTATTTAAAATGTCAAAATATTCAACTTTTACATGGAAACTCAACAAAAAAATTAAAATGCATTTTTAACTCCACATTACTTACGTTCCTATCAGTCGATTTTTACGTTTGAACACGCAAATTGAAGCTTAAAGTCCCTCCTATTGAACAAAACAAATTGCGTAAAAAAATACCAATCCGGTCCAAAGTTATAGAGTTTTTACCGCTATCTCGCGAAATTGACCACTGTGCGACGTGGTTTTCCTGATAATATTTTGCTCGATTTTTTAAAGTATTCCACACCTATTGTCAGACTTACTTTTATAGAGTAGCACCTATAAGAGAAAAATGCAACTAAACTAAGAAGAAACTAACAATAACAGAATTTTATAGCCACACTCAAGTCGTAGTATTCCTACCAAATTTTAATAATTAACGATAAATAACAAAAACAATGTAATCGCATAATTACCTAAGTATGTATTTCACAAAATAACCAAATTATGCAACACGCAAACGACGTAAAACAAATACAAATTTTATTCAATTGGCTATTTGACAGTAAGTAATTCATATTAGCGTTATCTGTGTTTAAAATAGACAACTTTCAAAAATTAAACGTTCCGAGCTGTACTAAGCAGTATTTTTATACCGGAAAGCATACTTTCACTGTATTTTTAACCGACTTCAAAAAAGAAGGAGGTTATCTATTCGTCTGAATGTTGCTTTTTTTATGTATGTAACCGCAGAACTCAGCCATTTCTGAACCGATTTTAAAATTTTTTTCTTTATTTAAAAGGTTATGATTTCAGGTTGGTCCCATTTTAAAAACAGTTCATTATATTAAAAATTAAACGGTATCCCCATACAACATACATGTTTTTTACGTGTATTAAGAACCGCAAAGGGCACCAAATTAAAATTTTAAAAAATTGCGTGTCGCTATAGCTCTCAACAGCAGAAATGAATAAAAAAATAAATTTAAAATTTAAAGGGTGTCCCCATAGCTGACATAATTTGACCTATTTGGGCCTATCTTTTGAACCGTTATAGACAAAACCTTAAAAATTTGACAGAATGTCGATTACTATGACTGCTATAATAAAATGTATAAATATTCAAAATTTTAAATTAAAGGGTGTTCCAATAGTTCATTTAATTTGATGTATATAGCCATACTTTTGAACAGTTGTACACAGACCGCTGAAATTTACAAAGAACCTGTAGTGCTAAGTAAGCTATAACAAAAAGTATAAAATTTGAATTTGGAACTAAAAGGGTGTCCCAATAGTTAATGTAATTCTATGTGAGTGACCAAACTTTTGAACTGTTAGAGACAGACAGCTGAAATTTACAAGGAACCTGTATTGCAAAGTCCACTATAGCAAGTATACAATTTGAATTTAGAAATTAAAGGGTGTCCCCATAAATTATGTAATTTGATCTATATGGCCGTATCTTTTGAACCGTTAAACACAAACACTTGAAAATTAGGCAGAATGTCCACTACTATCTCTGGTATGATAACAAGTATAAATAATTGAAATTATAATGTAAAGGGTGTCCCAATAGTTCATGTAGTTTGATATATATGGCTAAACTTTTTAACCGTTATAGACAGATAGTTGAAATTTACAAAGAATCTTTCTGGCCAAGTCCCGTATAACAACAGGTCTTTAATTTAACATTGTAAATTAAAGGGTGTCCGAATATGTGATGTTATTTGATCTGTGTGCCCCTATCTGTGAAACCGTAGACAGAAGCTTGAATGGTGCCCTTATAAAAGACGGATGCTGATGAAAAGAGGAGAGGCTTGAAATTCAATTAGTCTTCATTTTTCCCTCTAAGTTTGGCGCATCTTTTATTTGATTCAAATCTAATTCTTACAGATTACTTCTTACATTTTTAGTTTAGAATTTGTGCCCTTCTATCTGTTTTGAAGTCGGGTTTTTTTTGCAAGAATTATCTCCACTTTCTCTTGGGTATAAGATATTTTTGCGGAAAAAAATATTCTATATTGGGACCAGCATACTTAATCCTCACAAAATTTTGATAAAATCCATCCAGTAGTTTTTACGTGATGCGAACGACACTGAAAAGCAGACAGATAGACGGAAATAAGTTACTATTTTATTATATGTATAGATATAAATATAGATTGTTGTCATTTATACAATATCCTCTGGGATATTGTATAGTGAAGTTGTGTATTTTGTTGCAGTGCAAGTTAATCGTCTGATATATATATTTTTCGCCGCGCTAATTGACTGTTAATACCGTAAAATTAATCCTCATCAAGCTTATTATTGGTGCGATGTGAAGTGTCGTCTTTTTATATGATATCAAGTGCAATTGACATTCTTTTTATCTTCATCAGATTCTTGAATTTTATTTTTATCTACAATTTGATTCAATACAACATTTTACATCTCTGAATAAAATCCAACATTACTACACAATAAATACAACAATTCTGAAGTGCCCTCTGCATTTCAATAATCTGCACTGCATTTGAACTTTATCGTGATAATTTGTTTATCAAAGCCAACAACCACCAGTATGGTTCTCATCATAAGAAACAACCCAACAAACAATATGTTCATAGCTGCATAATACCATCATCGCTTGTGTAAAAAAAGGCTTGAAATTAGGTTCTAATGACGAAAAAATGATTATCTGTTGGCTTTGGCTTGGTTTGTGTTACTTCAAATGTAGTGGTCTTCCCTCACTGGCGGCTGAATCATTGTCTAAGCATAAAAATTTATATTGGCGGTTTAACGATAGTCAGAAATTAACAGTGAGTTTTACCGGTTTTACCAAAGCACAAGAGAAAATTTTGTGAAATTGAAAATAATCTAACTGCTTTGCAGAATCAATTTAATGATTATTCGCAGCTTTTTGGGGATTTTGGAATTTTAAAAGATTTGAATTCTCCAAAGGTTCCATCTCCTACTCGTCGTAAATCTCCAAGAATTGCAGATAATGATAACTCCTTACATAATAATACGCAAAGGCATAATAGCTTGGTTAAAAATGTTAAAAATATTCCAATTATTTCTACTGACCCAGCTACTCCTATCGGTCCTGTGCCAAATTATCCTGACTTAAAGTCCGCAAATACTTTATCAAATGTTATTATCCATAAACCTCTTCAAGCTGTATTTCCAAAGAAAACTATATTTGTATCTCGTTTGGCAAGTGATACTTCCTCAGATGATATACATAGATTATTATATAAGATCTAAATTGGGTCAAAATGTGCATTTTTCGATACATAAATTTAATTTTTCGCAGCTGAGATCGATTTCATCTTTCAAAATAACCGTTTCGTCTGACCTGTACCAACAAATTTTGGAAAATAACTTCTGGCCGGAAAACACTTTAGTACGTGAATATGTCTACAAAGAAAGGACAATATCTAATAATGTTGGTGTTATTCCTAGTCGTCAACGCTATGGATCAAAAACCTAGTTATTGTTGCTGATGACTCGATATCATTTCTTTACCAAAATGTTCGGGGCCTGAGAACTAAATTGTCTAATTTGTATTTTGAGAGCTTTAATTTCACTCACCAAGCAATTGTTTTAACAGAGACATGGCTAAATGAATCTTATTTTAATACTGAAATACTTAGTGACAGCTATAACATTTTTCGGCGTGATCGTTGTTCTTTTGGGGGTGGTGTTTTTATTGCAGTCTGCAATAATATCTCGTCAGAGCTATTCGTGGATTACTCGTCGCATAATATTAAATTTATT
This sequence comes from Phasia obesa, assembly GCA_949628195.1. Lineage (NCBI taxonomy): Eukaryota > Metazoa > Arthropoda > Insecta > Diptera > Tachinidae > Phasia > Phasia obesa. Next base: position 9,869,890 of record OX451220.1, read on the forward strand.
TCCGTGCTAATTAAACTGAAACCTAAAATGACTTTTGTAACTTGCTTTTATATTCCTCCATCATCTCCACAGTATATTTATAATCAACACGGCGAAGCCATTAAATCTGTTTTTGGTTCATCAAATGAAAATGACTCTTTGTAATAATGGATGTCTTTAGAATACCGTCAATTTCGTGGAAGTATTTGCCTGATGAACGATATTATGTTCAATCCATGCTGAATGATGCCTGGATAGATTTTGTAAATAATTTATATGATGTGGGCTTTTATCAAATTAATGGCATACTAAATGACTACAGTAGGATCCTTGATTTAGTCTTTGTGAATGATAGAGAGGATAGTTACATAAAATACAGACTGGAGTAACTTATTATCATTTTCTTCAAGCCGTAATGCGTCGTTTAATGAAATTGTTGACAAATTTTATAACATAATGTTTTCCTATAAAGATATATGTATTGCTAAGCATATTATTAAGCCTTTAAATGGTCCACCATGGAATAATAAACAACTCTAAACGCTAAAAGCAAGAACAATAAATGGTATAAAAAATTCAAGCGATCTGGAACATCTAGTGATTATATAAGGTATTCCGTAAGCCGTGCAAAATATAGCAAGTTGAACAGAGACTGCTATACAAGATATTTAAATAATGTAAAAAATTATCTTAAACGGAATCCAAAATCTTTCTATAAATTCATTAACTCAAAGAAAAGAACATCTGGTTATCCGAAAGTTATGTGGTTTCAACAAAATGAGTCATCTGATGATACAATTATATGTAATATGTTTGCGGATTTTATCTCTCCTGTATACTCCAATGCAACTTATGCTGTTAGTCAGTCTATATAAAGAAACTCAAATTATCCAACTGTGGCCCTGAAAAGATTCCCAGCTGTATTTTGATAAAATGTTTTTCGAAAAGTTGATAACAGAACAGTTACAGTTACAGGATGTTCAATCACCACTAATTTGCTTCAATTCTCTGTCGGTGTAAATCGTGAACTCTTTCAAATGAAGCAAGCTGATGTAATTTATACTGATTTCAGCAAAGCGTTTGATAAAGTAAATCATTCACTACTTGTAAAGAAGCTGCAAACTATGGGTTTTACAAATCTAAGTTTAAAACGGTTATTTTCATATTTCGTCAGGTAGGACGCATTATGTAAATTTCCGAAATGTAGTTTCAAATAATATACACGTACCTTCCGGTGTACCACAGGGGAGCCTTGGACCAATGCTATTTTCGCTGTATATTATTGATTTGCCGGATGTAATAAAGTTTCCAAATGTTTTAATGTACCCCGACGACGTAAAAATCTTCCTAAGCTATAATAACTTTTTGGATCACAAATTTCTTTAAATGTATTTAGATTCGTTTTATATTTGGTGCAAAATCAACATGATGGAGCTTAACTTGAAAAAGTGCATGCAAATGCGCTTTTTTAGAAATAATCCGAATACCGTTAATTATTTTCTTAATGGTTTTAAAATTGATACCGTGGACAGTATAATGGACTTTATTTGACCCAAAAAAAAGTGTTTTATTCCGCATATTACAGCTACAATAAATAAGAGGTTCACTTGGTTTTATAAATATTGCGAAAACGTATATTGCGAAAACTGGTACGTCCTATATTAGAATATAGATCGATAATATGGGACCCTATCTGTCAGATTCATTCAAATGCAGTTGAGTCAGTGCAAAAACAATTCCTGTTATTTTGTCTTCGGGGGTTACGCTTCAACCCTCTAAATATGCCGTCGTATTATGCCGGACTGGCTCTTATCAAGCTGCCTACACTGAAAAACCGTAGAACTAGGCTTAACGTCTCTTTTACTCTGAAACTTATTAATGGTGATATTTGCTCTGGATTTTTGGGCAATGCAATTTCTTTCAACATTCCTCAACGCTCATCCCGTTGTTTCTTTCCGTTATTTGTAGAATTTTCCAGAGCTAATTACGTTGATGCTGACCCTCTCAGGAGATTGTGTAATCAGTTCAACCAACTGTTCGGACTCATCGATTTTTCTTTAAATATTACTGTTGTAAAAAATTCTATCATTGTCTATTTAAATTCATAATTGGTGTTCTTTGTTATTTATACCTGTTTGTTTTACACATACATTTTAATATTAACATACGCATGTACATATATACTCACTTTTAGTGTCTGTAAAGAATATTTCAATACACAAACATAAATTGCAAAAATAGATATTAAATAAAAATAAATTAGTCAAGTGCGAGTTAGACTCACACACGTAGGGTTCCGTACTATGTTTAATACAACTTTAAAAATTTAAGTTGTTAATTTCTTCATGTCTTATGAGTCACCCTTTAATTTTAAAATTAAAGTCATAATTGCATCACTGTTGGAACACCCTTTAAATTTGAGCAATTTTTGTTATAGCGGTCATGGTATTACACTATCTATAGAAATATACATGCGCCTACCTATTGCGGTTCATAAAATGAGGTAATATACGTGAAAAACATGTCACTGATGGGACACCCTTTAGATATTAGTAATTGTTACAGCGACCGAAGTACAACATCTACTGTACGGTTCAAAAAATAAGGCTATTTACGTACAAATCATGTATCTGTCGAAAAACCCTTTAATTTTGTTATTTGCTATGGCGGCCATGGCAAATCTCTTTCTATGAATACATCAAGAGTGTACCTATTACTACTAAAAAAATAAATTACTATACGTGAAAAACATGTCACTGTCAGAACACCCTTTAATGTTTAGTAATTAACACAACGGCCATGGCAACACATCTTTTATACAAATTGGAAGAGTCTACCTATTACGGTTCAAAAAATATGTCGTTATACATGCAAAAGACGTCACTGTCGGAAAAGCCGTTAATTTTTAGGTTTAATATTGTATACTTGCTTATAACGTGAACATAGATTAAATTACTGTCTGCAAATTTTAAGTGGTTGTCTCCTATAGCTCAAGAAATAAAGACATAAAGGCAAATAACAAGTCACTTTAGGAACACCCTATAAGTTTTAGTATTTGTTGCAGTTATACACCTTCTGTGAAAATTTCAATAGTCTACCTATTATGGTTCAATACGTAGGCCTTATACATGCAATCACACATGCAAATTCTACATTTGAAGAAAAAAGCACATATTCGTAAATAACACCTCTCTATCGCAACACCCTAAAAAATTTAATATTTGCTACTATAACGGCCACAGCTTTACACCTTCTGTGAAAATTTGAAGCATCTACCTATTATGGTTCAAAACATAGGCATGCAAATCACACCACTATTGGAATTCCCTTTAATTTTTAGTTTTATTTTTTTTAGTTGTTTATATAGTGAACTAAGTTTTAAATACTGTTTGTAAATTTCAAGTGTATCCCACCTACAGTTCACGAAATAGGCACATATTCGTGAATAACACCTCTCTATCGGAACACCCTTTAAGTTTTAGTATTTGTTGCTATAGCGGCAACAGCTATTTCAAGAAATTTCAAGAGTCTACCTATTACAGTTCCAGAGATAAAAGGCGCTGACAGACAGTAGCGAAAACAATAGGGTTACGTTTTTAAAAATCAACAGTAAAAAAATAAAAAAAGCATGTTCAAAACGAAGAAAAATATTTTTTACTTTACCATACGGAGTATAAGGTAAAGTATAGTAATCATGAAAAAATTCGAGGTCGGGATTTCGACGGAGTTATACGTTTTGAGGTCCCCTGAATCCATTTTGACTATTTTCGCGATGATGTCTGTGGGTAGGTGGGTGGGTGGTTGTTTGTGTATGCCACTATTTTTGTGGTGTTTGTACAGGTCATACCTCTAGACATATCAAAATGAAATTTAGTATGTGCCTTTGTTATGTGGAGATAAAGATCTGTATAGTTTTTGTACATAATCGGAAGGGGACAACGGTCAGTTTCCTTACCCTCAAATTTTGTGAACGCTCTACAGGTCATACCGTACGACATATTAAAACGAAATTTAGTATGTACCTTTGGTTTATGGAGATAAAGAGCTGTATAAATTTTGGGCATAATCGGGAAGGGCCAAGGGATAGTTTACTTGCTCCCAAATTTTGTAAACGCTCTACAAGTCATACCGTATGACATATCGAAATGAAATTCATTATGTACCTTTGGTTTCTGGAGATGAAGAGCTGTATAAATTTTGGCCATAATCGGGAAGGGGCAAGGGGTAGTTTACCTAACACCCCAAGCCGAACAAAATTAATTTTTCGACGCGATTATACTTTGGACTTTTATTTTGTATGTAATATATCCATAAAAATATCTGTTTCCATTTGGTATGGTAAAGTTGAGTGTAGGCCACTCCAGTTTTTTTATTTAATATTAATATTTATTGTGTACATTAGTTAATATGTCATTCTTTCATACAGAGTTTAGGATTTAATCCTCTTTTGTTTAAATATAACAATACTACTTTTATATTAAGTTGCCTTTACAATATTATTAATTATTAAGGAAAAAAATTCAAAAAACCTTAATGAATAATTTTTTTTTTAGATTTTTGGTTTAAGATAGAAAATAAAGTTTGGATTTAAAATTATGATGAGACAAGCTCATTGATGTGGGTAAAATCAGAATGCAGACATCTGTTGTTAAAGTTTGTTGTTAATCGTTCATTTCTATTTTTGGAAAGTTCAACGTTGGCTAGGGAGTGCAATCTTTGTGTGGAGTAATGCCAAGGCAAATTGAAAATCATTTTAAGAGTTTATTTTAAGTAATCTGTAGCTTTTTGATGTTACATTGTGCCGATGTAGACCAGACTGGAGACGCATAAAATATTATTGCTTGGAATATTGCTTTAAATATTAAAATTTTATTATGCATGTTAAGTTTGGAGTTTCTATTTATCAGCGAATACAATAATCTTGTTGAATTGTTTACTTTATCGATAATATATGGTATGTGATCTTTAAACTACAGTTTGGGATCCAATAGGATACCTAAATATTTTACCTTATTCATCCAGGGAATAGTTGTGTTATTAAAAATAATTCGGTTATGAGGTAAATAACAACGTTACAATGTTGTATAATAAAGGTGAAAGACAGGAGCCCTGGGGACAGCCTGCTGTTATTTGCGTTTTTGTGGAATGTTTCGATCCAATAAAAACACTAAAACTCCGCTTTGAAAAAAAACTGGAAATTAATTGGATTAATGCTGTTGGAAAATTTTATCATAGGCCATTGTGCCAAACAGAATCAAAAGCAGCCCTAATGTCTAACAAAACCATGCCAGTTGATGGTAAACCATAATCAAAGTTAGTTGGAATTCCTTATGGGTACTACTTTTGAATGATTCCATGTTTTAGGAAAATAATTAAGTCGTAAGCATGAGTTTATTACTACCGTGACGTATTTTATACCTTTGTTTTGGTAAGGATTTTAAACATTTGTTGGTTATTCCATCAGAGCCAGGACTTTTTCTTTGTTTGTCTACTGAAACAATTAAATCGCTGTCTTGCGTGGATTCCATGGATCTGAATTGATTCAGAGCATTGTCAAAATCTCTTATAGTTGACGGGTCGCTGAGGTTAGATAAAATTGAATGATTTACACTAAATGTTTGAGACATGTTTGAGGATGTATGAAGTTTTTTTTGGGAACAATATAGTCCACTGCAGCTGATATAGTATTATTGAACATCCTAATCATTGATTCTATTTCATCGGTATTATTAGTTTCAACATTACAAATTCTTAGATTACGTTTTATATATGAGGCATATTTAGACCAATTTGCTTTCTTGAAATCGTAGAATGTTCCTCGGATAGAGTTAAATCCTATATTTAAAATCATTCTGACAGATGGTCAGAACTCAGGTCATTTAAAGCAATCGCAGATGAAAGACTACTTTCCATATTAGTTAAAAAGAAATCCAAGGTTGAAGCTTGTCATCTGGGATCTGATGGTATATAAGTAAGTATTTTCGCTTGCATACATTATACGAAAATATTCGGACTCAAATATAAATAAGTTGTGCCTGCTGTTAAAATCACCGCCAATAAAAAAATTTCCATCACCGTTAAACATGCGCAATTTTACTCCTATATTTTCGATTATTTGTATTTAAAGGTGGTAGGCATATATGGTCAGCAGTTTTTCTAATCACGACTACTACACCTCCTCCCCTGCTGTTTTCTCGATCATTTCTATAACAATAAAAATCCGGATGTTTTATTAATATAGTGTTATTAAGAAAAATAAATAAATAGATTACAAGTACAAAATATTATAAATATTAATTAATAATCACCCCTTTTCTGCATTTCGATTACGTTCCCGCATTCAGTTACGCAAGAATCGAAAAAAGGTATTCGAAACAAAAACTTAATCGAAATAAAATGTTTAAACCAACTGTTTTCTATGAAACAAAAGAAATGGAAACAAAATATAAATAATTCTGTTTGTCATTTTATTAAAAAGTAAAATTTATAAATTTAAATTTGTTACATAAAGGTAATTATGCTGAACGTGTTGGTGCCGGTGCTCCCGTATATTTAGCTGCCGTTATGGAATATTTGTCTACTGAAGTTCTTGAATTGGCTGGTAATGCTGTTCGTGATAGAACAGAAAAGAAGGATTAAATTTAATCGATTACAAATAAATTACATACCATCATCAAGAATCAGTTATTAAGCGGCAATCAGCGTCTATAAAAGACAAATTCCGGAAGTACACATATATATTTTTAGGATTTTTAAATATTAAAAAAAAAAACATAAATAAAAATAGAAGGTATTTGTGCTCCAAATATTTCAGTGTGAAGAATCCTGCAGCGCTGGAGATGATATTTAACATTTTTATACATCATTTTAGCGCAAGAAAAGTTTAAATCTATAGATCCACCAATAATTTATAAATATTTTATTTCCATTCAATTCGCCAACTTTTCATAATGCTCATGCGCTGTTGTTTTCCACCAAGAATTATATAGTTTTAGTAAAAAAGCAATTAATAATTAAAAATATATTTATTGTATTTCATATTTGCATCGTTTTTAATTTAACGCTTTAACTGATGGCATGTTTAGGTCTTTGTGGATGTTCGAATTTTTTATATACCAGGGAGCAGATGTAATCATACGTAGTATCTTATTTTGGCGCCTTTCAATTTTTTCTACATTGCTAGCTGAGGCAGTGCCCCATAACTGAATCCCATAACACCAAATTGGTTTGAGGATCGACTTATACAGTAGAAGTTTACAATCTAAGCTCAGGGTGGAGTTTCTGCCAATTTAGTTGTACTGCTTTTAATTTCATTTGTGTTAATTTGAAATCAATGTACATCTCGACGATGTATACCCAGGTATCTAACGTCTGAAAGCTGTGGTATCATTTGGTTATTTATGCGAATAGGAGGGCATGAATCCCTACGCAGTGTGAAAGTTATGTGAGTACATTTTTGTTCATTCACTTTTATTCTCCATTTTTCTAGCCATTTTTCCAAATTGAGTATGTGGTCTTGTAAAAGTTTTGATGCTTCTTGGGCACTTTCATGAATACTTAAAAAAGCTGTGTCATCTGCAAAAGTTGATGTGTGCACTAGGGTGCTAATTGGCATATCTGATGTGTACAGTAAATATAAAATTGGTCCCAAAATACTACCTTGGGGAACTCCGGCTTCAATTAGCTGTGGCGAGCTTAAAAAGTCACCTTCTTTTAGTAAAAACTTGCGATTCGTTAAATAATCTTTAAGAGCTTATACAAGTTTTCAGGCAAGTTCAGCTTTAGCTTAAATATTAGGCCTTCGTGACAAACCTTATCGAATGCTTGAGAAACGTCGATAAAAAGCGCAGAACAGTATTTTTTTTCTTCAAAGGTCGTTTTAATTACATTTATTAATCTGTGTGTTTGTTTAATCGTACTATGTTGTTTTCTGAAGCCGAATTGATGGTTCGGAATACATCCTTTCGCGCTAAGAATTGGATTCAGCTTAGTTATTAATATTCTCTCAAACAACTTTGACATGTTTGATAAAAGGCTTATAGGTCTGTATGATTCTACTTTTGTGTGGTCTTTTCCTGGTTTAGGAATCATAGTAATCAAAGAAACTTTCCACTCTGTGGGAAAGTACTCAAGACGTAAGATGGCATTAAAAACAAACAGAATAATTCTGCGACCTATAAGGGGCAACTCAACTAACATCTTGTTACTTGTTTTATCAACCCCAGGGGCTTTTTTGGTGTTTAAATCCGCTATTGCCCTGTCAATATCGCTAAATTCAAATCTTAGGTGTACTTCGGCATTAGTCTCTACTGGTGGCAACTCAACTATATCAGTACACATATTTAGAGTGAAAACCTTTTTCAAATGATCAACAAATAAATTACCTTTTTCGGTATCATTTCTTGCCCATACTCCACAAGAAGTTCGCAAGGGGGGCTTACCTACGACTGGCCTTTTAAGGGTTCTACATGCACGCCATAATGAATAATCTGATTGTGCAGTTGCGTCGAGGTCGTCCAAGTAATTTTTCAGAGATACTACTCTTCGAGATTCTAGCAGCTGTCTTAGCCGTTTCGTGCAATCTTTAAGTCTAGATTTGAGTTGAGGAGATCTGTGTGCTTGCCACTCTCTTCTAATTTTCCTTTTTTCGGCCAAGAGCCGCTCGACATCTACAAAGTAAATTTGATTGTATCTAGCTGATTGTCGGGTTACTGTTGCATGTTGGGCAGCTGATTTGAGGATTTGATCAAAATTAATAAGACTTTGTTCCACGTCTTCTGGTTTTCTCAGCGGTATATTTTGCGAACAGTGAGTACTGAGATACTTTCTATATTTCAACCAATTAATGCTTGTGCTAGTTGTTGGTGACACAATATTTTGTTGGTTCCATATATAGACTATTGTGGGTGAATGATCTGAGGATAATTCGAGTGACGCTTCAACCTTAATCATTTCTCTCGAAATACCTTTAGTCACGCCAAAATCAATAACATCAGGTATTTTTTGTCGTTCAGTAGGCCAATAGGTGGGTTGTCCGCTTGATATCACATTCAGACGCATTTTTGAAATAGTGTCAAATAAAACACGACCTTTTGGAGTAATAAGTCTTGATCCCCAAAACGTAGCGTTGTAGTCGCCTGATGCTATGAAACAGGGACCTAGTGATTTGTAGAAGTCGCTATATTGACTCTCTGATATCTGAAATCTAGGAGGTGAATAAATCGAAGAAATAACAAGGTTTTGATGATATTCTTCAATACAGATGTGTGTTGCTTGAAAATAGTCCTCACAAAAATCACACAGTAAATGATGTTTAATTCGAGCCTTTATTAGTATTGCTGAACCACCACATGCTCTGCCACGGGGGTCTTTAGTGTCATATAATATATAGCCATTGATTTTAAAAAAGCTATTTGTTGTTAAATGAGTCTCTGAAACCATCATGACATCAATTTGTTGGTTCTTCAAGAAGTACTCGAGTTCATTTTTGTGTTGGCGTAAGCCGTTTGCGTTCCAGAAACATATTTTTAAACAGTTCATGGTTTGTTAAGTACCGCCTGCAACATCATAGATTGCATGCGAACCATTTCTTGCATCATGCTGCTCATAGAGCTCATAAAACTGTTTAACGAATGCACTAATGTCTCGATACTTGCTTCGAGACGATTGTAGTTAACAGATGGTGTTTGTTCTTTAGCTTCTGGATGCATATTTAGGGTAGAATTGGTTGTAGGTGTCGCTTTGTGTGCTGAAACATGATTGGATTTTAACATATCCGCGTATGAAACATGTTTGGTTGTGGGTTGAGCTAACTGAGGGTAATGAGCATTTGCTTGGTATTGTGGCGCTCTTTTAAACAAACAAAAATCAAAAAACTTTCCGTTAACAAATTCATAACTTACAAAAACGTAGCTACGATAGTAATGCAGAATATATACAATCGTAAAAAATTAAATGCAACGAAACACAGAATACCAAAGTTGACTAACGGGGAATATTTCGACTCGAATCGAAACGCAGAATAGGGGTGTTTATAAAAAATTAAATTATCCTTGAAGTAATTTAAGTAACTCCCTTTTAAACATATTAGCGTTGTCAAGTTTTTGGATGTTGTTTAGTAGGGTAGCTCTACTAGAGCTATTACACAACTTCTGCCCTTCACAAAACCGGATTGAATTTCAGACGTTCATTTGTATACAAAAAAAATTTCTAAAACCTTTGAAAAAAAGGGGAGAATGGCCGAAATTCATTACTGATTTTGGGAATTGGAATGATTTTCGATAACTTCCACTCTAATGGAAAAGTAGATTTCATTAGAATAGTGTTGAACAAGTGTGTGTGAAAGGGAAGGATCTTGGGCGTTAAATTTTTTTTAAATATAGGATTTATACCATCCATACGAACTACATTAGATTTGACTGCAGAAAAACTTTCTAGTACTTCAATCTGATCAACTAAACAGAACTCATCGTAAATGTTGTTTATTGGTGATAAAACATTGAAATTTACAAACTTATTATTAAGCATATTTACATCAATATTGTGATTACATGTAGAAGAGTGTTTCTGGCCTATACCCATTTTCCGATTTCTTTAGATTTACTACATTTAGATTTACTATCAATCGCAGATGAGAATTTTCTTTGGTAAAATAATTACTTCGCAGATTGAATACATTTAGTTACTGGTCTGCGAGCAGATATATGTATCTCCTTAAGATCGTTCGTTTTAAACCGTCTCCAACGAGAGTAAGCCTTATCACGTTTCTTTATTAAGGATTTGATTGCAGAACTAAACCAAGGCGGTTCATAGTGTTTGATATGTTTAGTTTTTATTGGTACACACAAGTCAAATAAATATTTTACATTTTCTTAAATAAATGTAAATTGATCGTCAACACTCTCAAAGGCATAAATCGGGTCCCAGTGGATATTATCAATGGAATGATGGAGCATTACGTAGTCAGTATTATTCAAGTCACGATATGAAATATAAATATTCCCGTTATAGAAAGAAAAATCATAGGTTAGAAAAAGTATATCGTGTTTTGAGAATACAGACGCTAATAGTACGTTCACATTGAAGTGATTAACATCTCAATCGTGATTAAGAGCTGAATCATGTTGATTTTGAAGTGTTTTACCATGCATTTGCACAATTTGTTAATCACTTTAAATTGACGTGTTTTATATTAAAACACTTCGTAAATCAAGTTGATTTCATTGAACTTACCTCAAATTGGCTATGTTTACATTTTTGTGGTGCATCGCCCACATTTAAAAGTGATAGAAAAAACTAGTGCCATTTGTAACAAAAAAGTAACGATCAAATTTCAAATTTGTGATTTTTGTATTTCAAAAAAAATATATTAAAGATTTCTGAAAAAAATAAAAACGGATAAAGGCAAATCCAAAAGAAAACCCTGGAGTACAAAAGAATAAGAGGCCTTATTTGAACTTTCGGGTGAAAAGATTCATCAATTGCGTGGAGCCCGAAAAAACAGCCACATCTTGGATGAATTGAGCAGTGAACTGGAAAATTATGGTAGTGGTGTAGCTTCTGCAGAGGTTAAAGACAAAATACACTGTTAGGTATTATAGGTGAGGTTGTTAAAAAAGGAACACTTATTTATTTATATTTCTTTTAGTTTACAATATATTCTATTTATAGATTATTGCATGAGTATTTTGTTATTAAGTGTTATAATAATTATTTTTTTTATATATTTTTTTCGTAAAATTTTCCTATTTATTTTTTTTTTTAATTTTAAACAGTGGATTGATTTATGGCTGAATCAGAAAGTGTGTCAGAAAAAAAAATCGTATAAGAACAGATAGTTTAAAAAGGCGTAAAGATAGAAATCTTTCTTTCGATTTAAATCGTTCGTCTCCTCAGGTTAAGGAAAAATATTTTAAGGATAACCGATCTCTTAGAATGACGACTAGACCACCACAAATTGATGACCTGTCGGGTACGATTACCGCTTAGGCTGGAAATAAAGGGGCAATCCCCAAAGATAGAGGACATCGAAATTTTAATAACCGGAATAACCCTAATCACGACGAAATTTCTCCGGCTATGATAAGTATGGTAGCCGAAAGTGTTGAAAATATGAAGTCGAGTATAGATCATTCAATAAATACCATCATTAACGAAAAGATGAATAGGGATATAGCAAAAGTTCACGAAAGTATAGGTCAACTAGCAGATGCCATTAGAAGCTTAACATTGCGCGATAACAACCGTAGTAGTGAACAGCGAGGTAACGCCTCGAATGATTATGGTGCCAGACAAGTACATTTCCACCCGGATAATAGGTTCAATTGCCCACCACCAGCTTCCAATTTTAATAATGATGGGTGGAAGATTAGGGTGGATAAGTTTGGTTTAGAATTTAATGGTAGTAAAGGCGGTAGGGAGCAGTTGTCCGTGTAAGAGTTCGTGTTCCGTTTGGAACATACGCAAAGGCAGTACCAAATCCCGTGGCAAGAAATTTTAAGAGATTTCCATTTACTCGTTACTGGGACAGTAAGGCAGTGGTACTGCGCTCTCGTGCAAACAACTGTTATTTCTGATTGGAATACTCTACGCCTAGCCTTATTAAATAGATATAAAACTGTTAGGTCTAACTGGGAACTGATGCAGGAGTTAGTTGAGAGGAAACAAATGTCAGGTGAGTCAACAGATGATTATTTCCATAGCTTAAACCTATTAAGGGCAAGGCTGGAAATGCCGGTAGCTGAGGGGGAGATGATCCGAATCGCCAAAAGAAACTTAAAAAAGAGCATCGCTAGATTCGTCTACCCTATGGCGGTATCACCTGTTGAACATCTGCGCATGGAATGTCTTGAGGCTGAACGAACTTTTTCTCGCAATGACGCTCGAAATGTGCCACCACCATCTTTAAGACCACAGAGATATGTCAGCGAGGCAATCTTAGATATTTTTGAAGAAGAAGATCAAGAGGTATGTGGCGAAGTAGCAGCAATGAACAGCATACCAATATGCTGGAATTGTCAGCAAAAGGGACATTTAGTTAATGAATGCATATCACAACAACAGTCATTGTTTTGCTACAAGTGTGGCAGACCAAACACAATTACTCCGAATTGCCCTATATGCATTAAAGCTCGGGAAAACTCGAGGCGGAGCGTGACTTTAAATGATTTTATTTCAAACCATGATTTTTCAAAATATCGTCGTTATTTACCGGTAGAAGTATGCGAACAAAATTATAATGTAGTTAGGGAGAGAATTTTTAATAACGTAGACTGTTCTGAAGTATGCAACTTAACATCACCAGAAAAGTAATAAAACAAAATATCAGAAGCTATAGAAACAACCACTAACGCAGTAGTAGCCAAAACTAAAAAAATTATATTTCGTAAAAGTCAACTCAAGATAAAATCACGTAAGCGTAAGCATATTTTAAAAATTAGAAATGATTTCATAAGACGAAAACGTCAGCGTAAACTGTTAGCGGAATCAGTTAATCTATTTTGTTATAAAACTGATCCTAGGCCCTATGCCGAACTTTTACTTAATGGCAGAAGTTGCAAGGGACTTTTGGATTGAGGTGCTTCGGTGAGCCTATTAGGCAAAAATTGTCGTGAAATGTTAGGCGCAGAATTAAAGGGAGCATTTAGCAATGTTAGTACGGCTACAGGCCAGCGCCACAGAGTTTTAGGTAAAAGCGAGTTGGATGTAGAATTTAAAGGGGAAAAGCTCAAAATTACTTTTTATTTGTGCCCTGATTTGGACCAAGAAATTTACCTTGGCATCGATTTTTGGCAAATTTTTAATATCGCCCCTGAAATTTTTCCGGCGGCCGAAATAAGTCTAGAAATGGTACGTAAAATGCATGAAGAACATAGTACGTGTGAAATGAAGATGCACGACTTAGACGAGACACAGCAACAACAGTTACGAATAGCAATAAATAGTTTTCCGTCGTTTGAGGAGGAAGGTTTAGGGTGCACAACACTTGAAAAGCACGAGATAAAACTCGTTGAGGGCACAAATCCAATTAAGGTTAAACATTATCCTATTTCTCCTGCGGTGCAAGAGATAGTTTACGCCGAGTTAGATAATATGATTAAATTAAACGTGATAGAGGAAAGTGATAGCCCGTGGTCGAGTCGTACTACTGTAGTACGTAAGCCTGGGAAGAACCGATTCTGCTTAGACGCGCGAAAACTGAACGCGGTTACGATTAAAGACGCCTATCCCCTCCAAAACATCGACGGTATTTTGAGCCGCATAGATCAAACGCATTATATAAGCAGCGTCGACCTGAAATACGCATTTTGGCAAATAGAACTAGAAGAAATCGCCAAGCCATATACAGCTTTTACGGTTCCAGGTCGACCGCTGTATCAGTTTAGATTAATGCCGTTTGATCTATGTAAAGCTGCTCAACGCCTGTGCCGTCTGATGGATAATGTGATACCGGCAAGATTAAAACCGAATGTATTTATATATTTAGATGATCTTCTCATCATTTCAGACACGTTTAACACTCATTTAAAAATTTTAGAGCAGGTTGCGGAATGTTTAAAAAAGGCTAATTTGACGATAGGACTACAAAAGTCTAAGTTTTGCTTCAAAGAGCTTAGGTATTTGGGTTTTATAGTGGGAGGTGGTATGCTAAAAACAGACCCTGAAAAGGTAGCTGCCATTCAGATAATTGCTTTGCCAAAAACTCCAAGGGACGTTCGAAGCTTTTTAGGTACCGCTGGATGGTATAGGCGGTTTATAAAAGACTTTGCCACCATTTCAGCACCTCTTACCGATACGCTGAAAAAGGGGAAAAAGTTTTCAATGACCCCTGAGGCTATCGAGGCTTTCGAAACGTTGAAAGTTTTGCTCACTTCTGTCCCTGTACTACGTCACCCGGATTTTTCAAACCCGTTCTTTATCCAATGTGACGCCTAAGAGTTCGGGATAGGAGCTGTACTTTTTCAAAAAAATGATTTAGGTGGAGAAAACCCAATAGCGTTTTACTCCCAAAAATTGACTGCATGTCAGAAGAATTACTCGGTTACCGAGAAAGAGTGTCTTGCGACAGTGTTAGCCGTTAAGCGATTCAGGCCTTACGTGGAAATGATGAAATTCACTGTCATCACGGACCACGCAAGCCTGAAGTGGCTGATGTCATTGAAGGACTTAAGTGGACGGTTGGCCAGGTGGTCTCTGCAGCTGCAGGCGTATGATTTCTCAACCGAACATAGAAAGGGAGCCGAAAATGTCGCAGCAGATATGCCAATAGAAGTGTCAGAAATAAGTGATGATAACTATTTTGATTTTGAAACTACTGTACAACTAGCACAAAATATTCAAGCAAACCAAGAAAAGTTACCAGATTTAAGAGTAGAAAACGGTAAAATTTATAAAAGAAGTTCGCACACTGGTCTAGAAGGTTTAGGTGATACAGGTTGGAGGTTATGGATTCCCCAAGATATTACCCATATTTTAATAGAAAAGGCCCATGATGATGTTACTTCGGCGCATGGAGGCATTCGGAAAACTCTAGAAAGGCTGAAACGTTTATATTATTGGCCAAAAATGGCCATACAAGTGCAGCAGTATATTCGAAATTGCCGCACGTGCAAAGAAACATAGTCATGTAACCAGAATACAATGCCGACCATAGGCGACGAAGTTCAAACGGAAAGACCATTTTAGAAAATCTACGTTGATTTTCTGGGGAAGTACCCCAGGTCGAAAAAAGGTAATGCCTACATTTTTATTGTTGTGGATCATTTTTCGAAATTTGTTTTTCTAAGAGCAATGAAAGAGGCCACAGCGAAAAATGTAGTGCAGTTTCTTGTTCAGGAGGTTTTTCACAAGTTTGGGGTACCTGAAACCATAAATAGTGACAATGGTCAACAATTTGTTTCGACATTGTTTAAAGAAATGATAGATACGTATAATATAACGCATATGAACACTGCTTTTTATTCGCCAGAGTCGAACGCGGCTGAACGCGTTAATCAGTCTGCCGCGTTGGCTGCCATTAGGGCTTATCTAGAAAAAGACCATCGGGACTGGGATCTATATTTGATTGAAATAGAGTGTGCGCTACGAACTTCTGTTCACGCTGCCACAGGTGTTACGCCATTTTTCGCACTTTTCGGTTACCATATATTCTCTAATAGAATATATGCAGATTATAAACTAGCGCGAAAATTACAATCAATGTCTGACCATGATATAGTAAATTTAGAAAGTAAAGACAGGTTAGAGATAATTAGAGAAAAGAAAGTAATCTCGTGAACGCGTACCAACGAAGTGCACAAAGGTATAACAAAAAAGCAAGGGAAGTCAAGTTTAGTCCAGGTCAGGAGGTATATAGAAAGAATTTTGTTCTGTCTGATTTTAAAAATAACTTAAATGCGAAGTTTTGTCGAAAGTACCTGAAGTGTCGAATAGTGAAACCAATCGGCAACAATATGTATGAACTGGAGACGCTGCAGGGAAAGCCCATTGGTATCTACCATGCAAAGGATTTAAAATTCTGAAAATAAATAAAATACAAAGTCTGTGATATTTTTGGGTTAACGCAATATAAGGCTGTAATAATATAGGGAGTAGAGTGCAGTATAGATTTAGGTTTGTGTTAGTACTCGTCCCAACTATTATTATTATTTTTATATATTATATTATCTGTGATTATACAACCATTTTTTTTTGTTTTTATATTTTTGTTTTTTATTTTATTTATTTATTGATTATTAAATGTATCCTGATTAAAGCTTTCTACTTTAATTAAATTTTGAATGTTTAAAGAATAAATCGATTTAAATTAAAATTAACTTAAGGGTTGTAAAATCAACAGATGTATAATAAGGCAATAGTAACCCAAAACCTTTGCAGAAGTAAATTGCCGTAATATGTCGAATGTTAATTTTTAAAACCAATTTCCTATTTAAAGATGATACACAATTAAAAAAACATGAATATATTTTATTTTTTTATATATAGATATGTGTCTCATGCATGGGAGTAGTTAATTGTATTCAATAGAAATCCCAAAAGTCCAGTTAGGCTTGTACTGATTGTAAAATCTCTTATTTTTTGGTTCTACTTACAGTTTATACCATTTCACGAATATTTGTATTGCCATTGTGTAGCACTAAATGGTACTTAATCATTTTTGGTGATTATCCGTTCATATAAAACCGATTGAAAAGCAATGTCAATTAGAAAGTCCCATCTCTGAGTTAATTTCCATGTTTTTTTTGTGGTTAAACCCAGCAAACAAAAAAAAACTCAAACATTTGGATTATGTTATTTTGTTTTAGTTAATTTTTTTTTTATAAATAGTCAAACCCGAATGTTTGCTGGGTGAATACTTGTGTTATGTACAGTGGTGCACATATGAAAGGGGACAAAATTTTTTTGGTTTTACAATTAACACACATTAAAACTTAAAATTAACACGAGTCACGACTTTTAGAGGGAAAAAAATTTTTTTTTTTGTTTGGATTCAAAAGGAGGTTTAGTGTACAATAATAATGATGACTTACCTTAGTGCCCGGCTTGAGACTCGACAGGGTGTGGGAGTTCCCCACGTCGACTTAGTAGCCCCGGAGATTTGTTGCCGGTCATATTGGAGGCAGTTATATTAGATTTTTTTTTACCATTTATATTTATTTTTTATAACTTACATTAAATTTAAATTTTTTTTATATATTTGTAAAAAAAAACCAATTTTTTATATAAAAATTTTTTTATAATAATTTTTTTATTTTAAGTTTGTTTAGTAAATAAATATGTAATTTGTTATTGTGTATTGAAGAAATATGTGTTTGTGCTAATTTTCTTTGTTTCAGCGTGAGGTTTGGCCTGATGTGAGGTAAGTTGTTGAAGTAAGTGTGTGTGTGTGGAGTACGGGGACCCAGAAATATTCCATTGGAACAGGAGTCCTAGGTCGGGTGGGCAGTGGAGAACACCATCATCTTGTTCTCCCTCTTTAGTGTTTACCTGTGTGTTTTTAGTATGGTTTTTTTTTTTTGTAGTAGTGTTTTTCTTTTATTTGTTGTTTTTCTCTGGGTTCGAACCTGGCTGGCATCACAGCTGCGGTGCCAATTGAGGCACGTAACAATATATATAAAGCACAAAATGTGTTTGTTTGTATTTTTGTTTGTTTGTTTGTCGGAAAGCTATATCTGCCTACACCATTGAAACGATCTTTCTGAAATTTTCACAGTTTATTATTAGATACACGGATGGTAAAATAGGGTACTTATTTTTTGATATTCGACGTGGGCGTGGCATCTCCCATACATAGTAAATATTTATCATCGTGTTTCTTGCTAACAGTAATAGGTAGCACCTTGAAATTTTGCACCAGTAACCTCTATATTAACGTACATAGTTTGGAGAAAGATGGACTGGATTGGAATAGCGGGAGTGGTACCTCAAATACAAAGTGAAAAATTACTATTCTGTATCTAGAGAACTGCACTAGCTAGAGCCTTGGAATTTTGCACCAATAACTGCCATATTAACGTACATAGTTTAGTTAAACACAGACTGAATTGAAATAGTGGGCGTGGTACCTCGCATACAAAGTGAAAAATTATTATTGTGTACATAGAGAACAATAATAGGTATGGTCTTTAAAGTGGGTACAAGTAAACCCTATACCAACGCGTATACTATAGAAAAATATAGGCTGAATTGGGACAGTGAGCGTGGTTGCCCCCATACAAAGTAAAAAATTATTATCCTGTTCTAGAGAACTGGTAGGTAGCACCTGGGAATTTTGCATCAGTAACCCCCTTAATAAGATACATTGTGTAGAAAAAACACAGACTGACTTTGAATGGAGGTCGTGATACCTCCTATGCAAAGTAAAAATTGTTATCGTGTTAATAAGTATAGTCTATCAAAAAACAGGTTTGATGGGAACATTTTTGACGTGATAATAGCGTGCGTTTTCGCGTTAAAGGTTGGTCATACTTTTCTTCCAAGTGTTTTTATTGTATTTTTTGTGGATGGGTGTAGCG
The DNA here is from genome assembly GCA_949628195.1 of Phasia obesa. NCBI lineage: Eukaryota > Metazoa > Arthropoda > Insecta > Diptera > Tachinidae > Phasia > Phasia obesa. The sequence continues at coordinate 9,888,882 of OX451220.1, forward strand.
AAGCGTACCGGGGATAGTTAGTAATATATAAACCAGAATGGGTGCCATTAAAAATTTATTATGTAAAGAAAAAGTTGAAAAAAAAATTACTTTCATATTTATTTAAGAATAAAACGATAATTGTTATGGGGTAAAAGAAAGAATTTGTAGATAACATTTCATGTTAGCCACCAGTATTTACTTTTATTCATGTTTGGAAACATATTTTTATCTCCTACATACAGGCTTGTGTCAAATCTTCTATTTTCTGATGTCAATTGATTGCAAATTATTGCTTTTTGAGTGGCTCGTCTATATATGTGGTAGAATATAGGAATACGTGTTTGGTTTTGGATAAAACCTTGAGTATCGAGGTGTAATCAGGTGCGACATATCCGTTTTGAAGTGTACGTAGTTTTGAAGTTTACGTAGTTTTGAAGTTCACGTAGTACGGAGCCATTATTAAGTTATTATCAGTGCAATTAAAGCTTTTAAAAATGTGGTTTCTAATGAAAAAAATAATGAAATTGTCAACTCGACAAGTATTTGCAGCGTTATATAATTTCCTGTTCGATATATATTTTTTAAAATTGGGTGATCTGAGGAGGAGCGATCTGAAAAGAGACATACATGCTCTTAAACATTTTCTTTCAAAAACTCGCATTTTTTCCATGTATGCAGGTGAAATATTGAACCAAATTTGGCAACCATATGTTAAAATTGCTTTTATTAAAGATTGTTATAATATAATCTTAATCCTAGGATTAATATATTTTGAAAAAAAGAGTTTTTTATAGATAAAAAATGCATTTTTTGCTTTTGTAATTTGAATGTTGATATGATTATTGAAGTATAAAAATTTATCAAGGTGAATACCCAGGTACTTAACCATCTGCTTATTAGGGATATTATTGTTAGATTGTTAGGATTTTATTCCAATATCCTTCCAATTTTTTCTAATATTGTAGTTACATTTTCCCACAGGTGGCCGAAAAAGAATAGTTTCGCATTTCTCAATATTTATTTTCATTTTCCAGTTAATGGAATATTTTTAAACGTAATTAAAAGAGTTTTGTAATTTATTATTAACTAGCTATCCCGTGTGCACTTCGCTACACCAATCCACTAAAAATACAATAAACACTTGGAAGAAAAGTATGGCCAACCTTTAAATCGAAACATCAAAAATATTTTTTTTATATGCAAGGTACGACGCCGCACAGTGGTCAATTTCGCGAGATAGCGGTCAAAACTCTATAACTTTTGACCGGATTGGTATTTTTTACGCAATTTGTTTTGTTCAATAGCAGGGACTTTAAGCTTCAATTTGCGTGTTCAAACGTAAAAATCGACTGATAGGAACGTAAGTAATGTGGAGTTAAAAATGCATTTTAATTTTTTGTTGAGTTTCCATGTAGAAGTTGAATATTTTGACATTTTAAATAGGTATTTTTTTTATAATTTCTTATTTTATTCAATCGTTTTTTGCAACCAATACTTATTTATTATTCCTAAACTTAATTTTGGTCAGAAAATGCCAACATTTGGCCCCTGACATTTATTTAGTCTCAATATTCACAGGGGCCAAAGGTTGGTTTTTTTGGAAGAAAGCTAATTCTTGTAAGGATTAAACTGAAAAATAACACTGAAAATCCCAACAATATCAATACCATTTGGATATATTATATACAGAACACAACATCGATAAAATTTTAAGTAAACTTTTACTATTGATTTAAAGTGCACTAATATTTTATTTAAATGTATTAATAAAAATTTATACTTAAATTAGAAACAAATTATAATCTTTAAACTAGTATTAATTAAACAATATTAGTAAAAATTTCTTCCAAATAGCTTTGATTTTCATTTTGCAGTAGTTGTTTAGCTTCTTCATCTAACTCTAATGAGGTTGATTTCCATTTTTGTCGAATACTGGACATATATGGGTCTGATATGCACAACAAAATATTAATAAGATTTTCGTTAGTACAATATCTGGAAATTTGTCTTGTATTGTGCTCGCGAAAGAATCTGTAGTCTTTGTTCCTTTTTTCTTGCGCTTCTTCTGAGAGATCCCCAATTGGAAGCATATTGTGCTGAATTATTTGTTCCCCATGGAACAAAATTTTGTGAACTGTGGTTGGCATATGTCTCCAAGAATATTTTTGGTTATAAAGGGTTGCTGTCTCATTAGCATACTGACCAAATTTTTTTAAATCTATCTTTTTGCTACATGCTATAACTTCTAATATGATTTCAAATCGTCTTATTAAATCATAATCTACTCCATTTATAGAAGCTGCAGTTTCTGGATCGGAAAAAAATCTCCTTGCTGTGTTTCCATCATTAGAATTTCCTTCTCCTTGCTTTGGCTGGTCAACTATAAGGCCTATCTCACGGTATTTTTCCTGATTATCTTTTTTTTTTTTGCTTTGTTTTTTCCAAATTTTCTTTGTTGTTTCTTACTGTTTCGCCTAACGGGACAAATTCCAAATCGTATCCCAATTTAAGAATATGCTCCATAAAACGAATTCCAGCATGAAGAGGTGACATTCCAAATTCATATGCTTCATTAAAACTATCGTCTTGTGTTGGTGGTTGGCTCAATTGACTTGATGTTTTTTGGCATATGGTGCAGCTTGACGAAGACTTTGTTTCGGTTAAAGCTTGTGCAACTTTTCCATCGATCATTGTAAGTGACATTTTAAAGGTAACTTCGATGCATTGGTCATTAAATTCAAATATCACTGGTTGAAGGTCTTTAATTTCATCTGTTATTTTGCCAACTTCTTCAGTTATGACATCTTTAGTTTCTTTTTTGTAAGCAAACTTTATTGGTCTACAAAATTTTGTTGACGAGGGAATTTCATTCTTCCATACATCTATCTCTGCAGCTCTACTAGTTGACGGCTCTGAACCAATATAAGTTTTTGTTAAACGTAATGGAACGAAAGAAATCATGAATAAATTGGCATCTGATGAATTTTCCGCATTACAGTATTGTTTCTGCCCAGAGGACCAGAGAAATTAAAGTCATGCTGCAATTTTTAAACTTCTTTAAATAGTCAGCATCAAATGTCTTTAATAATCGTTCTGCAGTGTGTTCAAGAAGATCCTGCAATTTTATTTCTGCTGAACTTGAAGTTACACTAATAGCAGTTGGTTGGCAGAAACTATATCTCGATATGATGGAAAAATTCCACAATTTTTTCATTGGTTCGCTTCCGCAATTCTGTATATTGGTTTTTAGTCATTTTCAAATCCAAAATGCTTCTTCTGGAGTAAATTTATTTTCTTCAGTTGGTGTCGGCATACTTTCTAAAATCCTTTTTATGCCTCTGGGGCTTGATTCCACTATTTTTTTAATGATAGCAATTTTACTCTTTTTAGTTTTCGATGGTTGAATTTGATGCAGAAATGAATCCTTTATGATGCTACAAGAAACTTCTTCATTGATATGTTTAAGCTTGCGTCTTCGTGATCTTTCACTACAATTATCAATTGGCTTTGCTGGTCGACCACCTTTTCCATTTTCCGTGGTAGTTACTGATGGCTTTTTAAAAATAAGTTTATTTCTTAGCCATTCTTGATTGCGTGAGTAAAACAATTTCTTGTTTCTGGAACATTGATTGTACCGTTTTCTTAAAGTATTTAAAAAGTTTTTTATTTTTAAGTTATGAATTTTAATTTCTTGTTTGTCGTATATTTTGAAGAATGGATTATTCATTATATGTAAAATAATGTCGTTTTTATCTATCCGTTCAAAATATATATCAGATAGAACACCATAACTGAATTTAGCCATTGTTTAAACTATAATGAAGAAAAAAAATGAATGCATGGATTAATATACTATTGCTCGAAGTTTCAACATAATCTTTTTTACCTCTTTGAAACATAATTTAACAGGTACTTGGTTTTATCAGTTATTTCCATTGATTTTAAATTTATTTGCAATTTTCAGGTATTTAAGTTGTGTAATATTAGATGGCAATAAAATCATTTTTTACCTTTTCCAAATGAATTGCCAGATACCACATAATTTGAGAGTTCTATTGTCATTTTTGTCAAAACTTTGATACACCCTTCTATGTGGACTAGGTCCAAATATGGGCCAACTTCTCCTAATTTCAACAGAATTATTTTTTGGGTCAATAAGAACTCTTGTACAAAATTTCATCAAAATATATGCATAATAGCCACTTTCACATACAAATAACTTCTCAAAAAATATGACGTGCATTTGTACCGAATATCTTACCTTGGGTCAGAAAAATTACTGGAGCTCAAAAAGTGCAGTCCCGATGCATGGACATGTATATATAGGAATGTGGGGGAGAGTTAGGACTACAAAATAGTAAATTTGTGTTTTGACTCAGCTTGACTCACAGGAATTGTGCTCTATGAAGTAGGAAATTTCCGAAAAATTTGACCTTTTTTAAAAAAAATATTTAAAATGTTCTGAAAACAGTAGAGCTTCAGTTTTTTTACCAGTAATAGGAAATGAGTTATGATCATTTAAACTTTAAAAATTAAATAAAAATATCATAAATTTACTAAATTCTGAAAAAGCCCATTTTGGACCACCCTGTTCTCAGTGAAATAGTTGAAATAGAGTTCTAATTTTTTGGCTCCCGAGGTTTACTACTGTCTACTTTCATATGAGTCTAATAGCTTTAAAATCGGAGAACAAAAACCAAAAGGAGTTTTGGCCGCTATCTCAAAATATTGACCACAGTGCTACGGTCCGCAGAATTTGTGCTGTGTTCAGGTAATACAAGTTAAAAGTAAAATCATCGATTTTTATGTTTAATTGTTGTTCAGGTGGTTTGCGATGCCAAACTAAAAATTTTGGATATAGTAGCACGATGGAGGGGCAGTACTCACGACTGCTGCATATTTAATGAGTCCAAGCTTAAAGAGCGATTCGAAAATTGTGAATTTAGAGGCCGTTTGCTTGGTGGTTAGAAGCTAATGAAATACTTATTCACTCCTGTAAAACGGCCTCAAAATGAAAAGGAGGTGCGATATATAATGTAGCACACATTGCAAATTGTAATCCAACAAAGCGATGTTTTGGTGTGTGGAAGCAAAGATTTCGCTGTTTGCTAGACGGAATTACGATTCAATTTTCAAACGCAAAGATAGTCATTGTAGCTTTTGCTGTTCTTCACATTTTAAATTTTTTTTCTTTATTAGAATGGAAATGCTTACAGATTGGTCCCATTTTAAAAGAAGTTCAGAATTTTGAAAATTTAAGGGTGTCCCCATACAACATACGTGTTTTTACGTGTATTATGAACCGTAAAGAGCACCCTTTTAACATTTTAAAAAACTGCTTATTACTATAGCTGCCAATAACAGAAATTAATAAAAAACTAAACTTAAAAATTAGAGGGTGTCCCCATATGTGACGTCAATTTAAATATATAAACCATTTGAACCATTTTAGACAATCACTTGAAAATTGGACAGAATGTCCAATATTTATAATCAGAAATTAAATATATATAATTAGAAGTTAAAGGGTGTCCCAATAGTTGATGTAATTTGATGTATATTGCAAAACTTTTGAACCGTAACAGAGAGACGGTTGAAATTTACAAAGAACCTGTATATCTAAGTCCTTTATAACATCAAGTATATAATTAAAATTTGGAAACTAAAGGGTGTCCCCATAATTGATATAATTTTACCTATCTAGCCCTATCTTTTGAACCGTTATAGACAAACACTTGAAAATTAGACAGAATCTCCACTACTATGTCCCGTATAATAACATTTATCAATATTTAAAATTTTAAAGGGTGTCTCAATCTGCTTAACCGTTACGGAGAGACATTTGAATGTACAGAACGTAAATTACTATGTCCGTTAGAGCAACAAGTATAAAAGTATTTGATTTGAGAACTATTTCTTACAGATTACTTCCTTTTAAATTTTTAGTTTAGAATTGATACACATATATTTGTTTTGTAGTCGGTTTTTTTTTTGCAAGAATTATATAAGTATACAAATTTAACACGTTTAATTCATTTTATATCTAGATAAATTCATACATTTGTAATTTTATTAATTTCATTTTTAATATTTATATTTTTAAATTTTTTTAAGGAAAATAACTTAGAAATATGATTTCTTGATTCTTGAATTATTGTTTAACACAATCTGTAAAGAAGGCCAATTAAATACGACTACTTTTTTTATTTTCCACCTCGTATAACATGTCCAAATTTCTCATTTTTCTCCTTTCTATTTCTATTTGGAGCTCATGCAACTCTTTCCTACATACGATGTCAAATTCTTTTATTTTTTTATGGTGGTGTCCGTGGTATTGGTATTTTATATATGACTTCCAACCAAGCTTTTTTTGTTTGTGATGTTGGTGTTGCTGTCCGTGTTTTTATTTTATATTTCCTTAACTATATTTTTTATGAGATCCTTTAGCAACATCTGGAATATCCATGAAACAATTGCCGCAAAACCTTAGCTTGCCGTTTTAAAAGAAAATATTTACAATAAAAGCACTTACCTTATCCTCTTCACTCCAATTTCCTGACCGCTTGCGTTTTGAATTAATTTTTTGGTCCATATTTCTGTTTTTATTATTATTATAAATTTTTAGTTTTCACAGAAAGTACAAATACACACAGCCTAGTGATGTGTAAAATAACTGTTGAACTGGGAGTTCTTCTATCTAGGCTAGGGTCCCCAGGGTAATAAAAGGACAGTACCAGTACAATTTATAATAACGAAAAGAGAATCAGCTTCTTGCTGTTTATTTCAATGATGTATTACAACTAAAAAGTAAAACTTAAAAACTAAACCACAGAAGGGTCTAACTTGCGAGAACAACAAAAGGAATATTATGTAGTTGAGTATTAGAGCAATAAAATGTACAAAAAAAACAGTTCATTGGAATTTAAGAGAGTTCTGCAATAATAACAAACAAAAAAATATGAATTCAATTACACAACAACAAAAAAACATATATATAAATATACAGGTTGAACTCGCTTTTAGTCCGAGTCCTCTTCCTCAGAAGGTGAGTCAGTCCACTTTATCGGGATATCCAGAATGGATCGGACATTTTTTAATTCTTCCTTTTTTTTAATTCTCAAACCGCTTACGGGATGTGCACCAGTACCGGATGTGGTCATATGCCAAACAATTGAGGCAGTACCCTTTATTGACTATAGAGACCCGTTTCAATGCAGGGCTCCACTGCTTGAACTTCTGGCAGTATTTGAGGGGGTGGTTAAGACCGCATAAATGGCATTTCGACTTTCCAGTTGTCTACAGTAAAAGAAAAAGAAACAAAAGAAATACATACAGTATATAAAAACAAGTAGTGCAATTGAATTAATTTTGATTTTAGAAATTTGGTAAACTTCGGATTTAGCTGAATTCTTTGTTGAAGCATGATCGTTTGTTGGCAGTAAACATAATTTTACTACTGGACGTAAAATTGGACCATTCTTGGTTCTTATTTCAGCAACCCGTATTTTACTATCTCGCCCATAGGTGACTTTGGTAACACGGCCTAAAACCCACTCAGTAGGTGATAAAGAGTCTTCTTTGACTATGACGATGTCGTTTGGTTTTAAATTATCTCGTTCTTTTCGCCACTTAAAGCGACGTTGAAGTTCAGTGATGTACTCACTTTTCCACCTTCGTGCGAGAACGTGTTGTAGGGCTTTTAACCTTTCCCGACGTTTCATATATGATATGTCCTGGATTGGTGGTTCAGCTGGAGCTTCAGGTAGAGCTATCATTGGGACTCCACGGAGGACATGTCCAGGGGTAAGTGGTAAAACTTAATTTGGGTTTTCGGTTGTTGGAGACAGGGGTCTTGAATTCAAAACTGCTTCGATCCGTACAAAGAGAGTGGAAAATTCTTCGTGGGTAAATGAGAAGTTTGCAGCGACCTTTTTCATGTAGGATTTCATGCTTTTCACTGCGGCCTCCCAGAGACCACCCATGTGAGGTGCATATGGTGGTATGAATGACCAAGTAAATCCATGGGTGGAGTATTTCTCTACCAGAGCCTTTTCTGCAGACTTGAGAAATTCATTATGACTCTTGAGGAGTGCATAGCTTGCACCAAGAAAGTTGCGACCGTTGTCGGAATACATTGTCTTAGGAAGACCTCGTCGCCCTATAAACCGGTCAAAGCATGCGAGGAAGGCGTCTGTAGAGAGGTCCGAAAAGATTTCCAAATGTACTGCGCGGGTGCAAAAACAAACAAATACAGCTGCATATCCTTTAAGAATTTTGGCGTTTCTAAGATGAGAGGCTTTGATGCTAAAGGGACCAGCGAAATCGACTCCCGTATATTGAAATGGCAAGGAAAAGTTCACTCGTTCTGGGGGGAGTGCAGCCATTATTTGATGTTGGAACTTGTGTTTAAAAACGGTGCAAGTTTTGCACCCTCTTATGCATTTTCGGATGAGACAATGGTATTCTTTACCGAAGTAGATCTTTTGCGCGATAGATATTAGTTTACGTTTCATGTGGTCTATTTCTTCTGAGGTTATGAATTTTTCAGTTTAAAATGGGTTCTTTAAAATTCGATTTATAAAGCAAAGTCAGTAACAGAGGACTCGTAACGCTCGTTCAAAGGATGAGAATTCTTCCAGCAAATCACACTTTAAAACTTCGAAGTGAAAATTGGTGCTCGTTTTTACTTCCAAGTCTGTTGGATCAAAAGCGCGTGGTATTGGCCAAAGTGATTCTGGGATTTTTAGCCAAGCAGGCGCATGCCACCATAGTTTATTTTCCGCTAACTCCTGGGGGGAACAGCCACGTGTACCCAAGTCAGCATGATTTTTCTCAGTTTTTATATGTTTCCAATGTTGAGTACTAACAATATCGATTATTTGTGCAACTCTGTTTGCGACAAACGTTTTCAAAGTGTTTGTTGGTTTCTGTAGCCAACCCAAGACTATCGACGAATCTGTCCATAAAAATAATTCATAGGGGAATTGACAGTTCACGTTATTAATTTCGCAAGCAATAAACCTCCACATAACTCGAGCTTCGGTATTGTAGTACGTTTAATGGGTGCTACCTTTGTTTTTGCAACCAGCAAATGACAACTTATTTTACCTTCTGAGCTTTCTGCTCTCATGTAGATGCAACCACAGTAAGCCTTCTCAGACCTCTGCGATGGGTGGTCACCTTGAGTCTTCAGACACGGTGCAGGGGCTTAAACATCAAGTTGATGTGAACTAAGAACCACCCGTCAATAGCTCGCGGTGTCTATACTCCAGGTTAGGGGCGGTCGTGGGCAAACTATGACTTCTCCTTCTGGTCGACTTGGTTGGTTAATACCGCTCTGGTAGCGTCTGTTCCCTAGGTTAAGGGCGGCTACTGGAGACTTTATTCGTCCGTCTTTTTGTCGGTCCGTGGGGGTTGTTTTTATTAAATCCAAGATGTGTCTGACTCATAGTGAGCGGCATCTTGGTCTGCGTCTGTCTCCAGTGGAGCGGCAGTCTTTCACTACACCTCTGGTGGAGGTATGAAACAACGCGCAAGGGACAAAGGGGAAGGAAAAGATCTCTGGATCAAAATCGATTCAGAATCCCTCCGTCTCCTACGTCCCTCTAAAGGCGTCATCAAATATGGGCTTAATCAGCTTTGGCTGATTCTGCCCGCAGAGAAACGCGATGGCAATTCCGAGCGGCATGAAGGTGGTACAGATTAATCTGCATCACTCCGAGGCAGCATCGGACGACATGCTGCGTTTCATGGAGAGGGAAGATATCCACGTGGCCTTAATGCAAGAACTCTGGCTTGTAGCCAACAAGGTTCGCGGTGTCCGGTCACGAAAATATATGCTCTTCTCTCCAACCCAAGAAGGTAAGATAAGAAGCTCCATTTTAGTTAGGAGGGATGTTAATATGTTTCTTTTTAAATTATCTTCTATCTACTAATCTTAAGATATGCAATAGAGGTAATAGACCAACGTTTTTCAATAGGATCAGGGAACAGGTCATTGATATAACATTGGTAAGCGATAGGGACTCAGTTAAGATAATTGATTGGGGAGTTCGGCTTGACTGTTCTTTCTCTGATCACAATAGAATTGTTTTTAGGGTGCAACTTACCTTCGATGTAAGTAAACCCTTCAGGAATCCTAGGAACACGGATTGGGGGAAGTTCAGAACGCTCGTTGAACTTATGCCACCTCCCACTGAGGGAATGTTGGCAGGCACACGAGAGCTGGATGACTCCACATCCTTTCTATCTAGGAAACTAATTGAAGCTTTTCACTCATCACGCACTGAACGGTATCCGTCTAAGAGACTTCACCCGCCATGGTGGACTCCAGGGCTGAGGCAGTTACGCACAGAATGTAGGAGACTTTTCAATAAAGCGAAGCGGGACAAAGGACCCTCTGATTGGGCCGAATACCGCCGGAGTTTCAATAACTTCAAAAAGGAGACCAGAAGAGCGAAGCGAGAAACTTGGCAACGCTTTTGTGGAGACTTGGAAAGTACCACTGAGGCGTACCGTCTAAGAAAGGTGCTCTCTAAGGATCCCGGCATGACAGGATTCTTAACTAAGCCAGACGGAAGGCAGTATTGAAACATTGAATCTACTAATGGAAACTGACTTCCCGGACTGTAAGGATGTCGAAGAAGAGCCGCTTTCTTCCGCGGCTATCTTCTCATCAGCTGTCCACAGTAGTGATTTAGTGGATTCCATTGTAGATGAAGCTAGGGTAGCATGGGCTGTGAGTTCTTTTAAGCTCTATAAATCCGCAGGGCCGGACGGCATTTTCCCAGCGTTACTACAGCTATCTATCTTCTCATCAGCTGTCCACAGTAGTGATTTAGTGGATTCCGTTGTAGATGAAGCTAGGGGCAGCCTGTTGTATGGGTATATCCCCAAAGAATGGAAAGAGGTTACTGTGGTATTCATTCCTAAGGCTGGAATAATAAACCATGGAACTGCAAAGGACTACAGGCCAATAAGTCTGTCATCGTTTTTATTAAAAACATTGGAGAGACTGGTGGACGTGTATGTCAAAGGTCTTCTATCGTCAAGTAATTTTTGCAGGGCACAACACGCATACCTAAAGGGAAGGTCGGTGGAAACGGCACTGCATGATGTAGTCGGTACAATAGAGGATACACTGGACATAAAGGAGTATTTGTAAGCAGCCTTTTTGGATATAGAGGGCGCTTTCAACAATCTGAATATATCCTCCATACTGGACGCCCTACAATATGTGGGGGCTGAACAGAAAATTATAGAGTGGACGGAGAATATGCTTCGAAGTAGAAGCATTATCTCCAGTCTTGGCCCTAGTACGATTAGGGAAGTTGTGACAAGGGGAACACCGCAGGGGGGAGTCATGTCCCCACTCCTTTGGAACCTTGTTGTAAATACAATCCTCTTCAGACTAGGCAACGGAGGCGTTAAGGTGGTTGCGTATGCAGATGACGTTGTAATCCTTATCAGGGGTAAATTTTTATCAACGATAAGTGACCTTATGGAATCGGCATTAGGCCAACTACTCGCTTGGGCGAAGGACAACGGTCTGGGCCTAAACCCTGGAAAGACCGAACTTGTTCTCTTCATCAGAAGATATAAAATACCGGAATTTAGACTCCCAAAAATGGGTAGCATTACTCTGGAATTATCAAAAGAAGCGAAGTACCTCGGTGTTATCCTATAATCAAAGCTCTCGTGGAAACGTAATGCTGAGAGCAGGATGAATAAGGCCCTATGTGCATTTTACGCATGCAAAAGACCCATCCTCACCTATGGAGCACTCGTCTGGTGGAGAGTGGTGGACACTAAAATTCACCTCTCTCTTCTGGATAAGGTCCAAAGGTTGGCGAGTCTCTCCATTACTGGTGTGATGAGGTCAACTCCACAGGCTAGTTTGGGGACATTGCTGGATCTGACCCCTCTAGATGTCTATATCAAACACGTCGCTACCAGGTCGGCCTTAAGACTCAGGGAGTCGGGCGAATTAAGGCATTGTCGTGTTGGACATGGCACCATCCTACGACAGGTGGGTGGCAATATCTTGAGGGAGCAGAATGATTACTTAACCCCTGTTATGGACCTCGACAAATCGTTTGTCGTGAAAATTCCTAGCAGGGATGAATGGAAGGAGAACTCTGTAATTCGGAACAATGCGGTTTCAATATTTACGGGGACCGGAAATATGGAAACCGATAGACACGGGGACCGGATCGGGGATCTTCTCTGAGGATCTTGATCTTTCAATTTCACTTAGGCTTCCCGATACCTGCACCGTGTTCCAGGCTGAAATATATGCTATATTGGTAGCGGCAAGGAAAATTGAGGAACTTGCGACGGAGGCGTCGACTATCGTTATTTTCGTAGATAGTCTAGCCGCCATTAATGCCCTTAATTCAAAAGTAGTGAAATCTAAATGTGTGTTAGCTTGCATACAATCTTCAGCCCTACTTGAACGACATCGTATAAGGATAGTGTGGGTTCCAGGACATGAGGGCATTCGTGGAAACGAGATGGCCGATCAATGTGCGAGGAACGGTTCGAATCTGGATGTGACGGTTGCCCAAGGGGAAATCAATATCCCCTTGGCTGAAATGTCTAACATACTGGGAGAATGGTCGCTGAATGAAACGGCTCGCAGGTGGTCGATATTAACCACTTGCAGATTATCTAGAATTCTTTGGCCCTCAATTGATAAAAAAACGACAAAGGCACTACTGACCCTCGAGAAAAGCTCGTTAGCACTTCTGGTTGGTGTTATAACGGGACACTGTATGATTGGACGTATGTCGGAGCGTATGGGAATCTCTCGTGGAGGGTGCTGCAGAAGCTGTATGGATGAGGAAGAGGAGGAATCAGTTCAACACCTTCTCTGCGACTGCCCGGCTCTTCAAGAGCGTAGGCTCAAATTTCTGGGTCAAAGATTCTTTCAGGACCTGGACTGTCTCAGGGATGTGACACTGAGTAGCCTATTAGGCTTTGTGAAAAGCTCCGGGTGGTTTACAAGAACCACCGGTATTGGAGTTCTTTAAGGAATGGTGGGGTTTGATGATCGTTGGGGCATCACAATGGGACTTATTGGCCTCCGAGTGAACTCGCGTTTTTGCGGGCGGCCCGTTTAACCTAACCTAAGCCTTCTCAGAGGCATCACTAAAGCCATGGATCTGGATGCGATAATGTGGTGAGAAACCTACCCATCTAGGTATTTGTATTTTCGAAATAAATGGCAAATTCTTCAAGAATGAATTCCATTTCAAAAGTATTTGTTGATTTACACCTTCATCCCAATCTGATTTCCTTTCCCACAACTCTTGCATTAGAACTTTAGCAATAATAACTACTGGACCGAGCCAGCCTAGGGGGTCAAACAATCTTGCTATTACTGACAAAATTTTTCTTTTTGTGGTGGAGGGTGTAGTTTCAACTGATTCAACAGCATAGTATTCCTAAGGTTTTTATAGTACTGGAATCGTCAAACTTCAAGAAGTCTTCGTTCAGAAGATCCTCCCGGGGCAAATTTTCAAGTAGGTACTGATCATTAGCCGTCATTTTCTTTAATGGGAATTCTGCAGATTTTAAGACCTTTGAAAGTTCGCATTGTTTGAGTTTTAGTTCCTCAAGACTATATCCACCAGACAGGATATCATCCACTTATACTTCATTTTTCAAAATGGCGGATGCTAAGGGGTATAAGTTCCTGCAATCTTCGCTTAACTCAAGAAGAGTTCTAATCGCCAGGAATGGCGCGCAATTCACACCAAATGTTACGGTTTTAAATAGAAAGGAATTCACATACCCGTCTGCTTTGTCACGAAACAAAATTCTCTGATATGAACGATCTTCTTCGTGGATCAAAATTTGGCGGTACATTTTTTGAATGTCCCCAGTAAACGCGTACATATAATTTCGCCAACGTAATACAGTCTGAATGAAGTCTGCTTGCAAAGTTGGGCCTTGGTGTAAGACATCATTGGGCTCATAATGTACAACGGGTTCCATGTGATCCAAATCTATATATTCTTGGAGAACGTTCCTGTACTGAGCCTTTAAATCAGGGAATTTTTCTAAAGTCTTTTCCATCCTATGGTATTGTGCAAGAGCTATGTTTTTGGATGGACCCAAAAATATTTCTTGAGGAAAGTTTTCTTTAAAAGGAAGCCGAACCATGTATCGGCCATCAGTTTGACGAATTGTGGTCCGTTGAAAGAAGTTCTCACAATAAATATCAGGTTCGAACTCAGTCTTGCTTCTTCCAACCTCTTCCAGCTCCCAAAATTTCCTCAATTCTTCGTGAAGAAGTACATCTTCTGTAGGTGAGATAGTCGTATGAAACGATGTAATTTCATTTATTGGCTCTGGTCCTGACAAATACCAGCCAAAATGAGACTCTCTAGCTTCCAAGCAAGACCCTATATTGGACTTTACCCCGTCTAAGTTTACAAATGGCAAATAGTTACTACCAATAATCATATCTATGGCAGCCGGTTTAAAAAAGTAGGGGTCAGCTAGAGTTAGGTTTTTAATTTCTACTAAATTGTGAATTTGAATCGGCCTAGAGGGCAAGAAATGCGCCAATTTTGGGACCACAATAGCCTTTATCTTGATTACGAAATCAGATTTTCGAGATTTGATCACGATTACACATCTTCCCCTGGAACTGCCTACAACTGTTCCCCCAAGTCCAGATACTTGTGAGTTGTGGGCTTCTAACGGCAAAGCGAGATTTTGTTAAAGACGTTTCGAAATGAAGCTTGATTCCGACCCTGCATCTAACAAAGCACGAATTGTGAATTTTTCGCCTAAGTGTTCCACATCTACTAACGCAGTAGGTAAAATCGTAGTACCTCTATGTTGCGAAAAGTGACTTTGAATTGATTCAACGTTCTCGTTGCGAGCAACTGCAGTTTGAATAGCTTGCGACTTTTGTTTATTTTGAGTGCCGGACCCGGAAGGCCTTTCGTTATCCTGCCGAGTTTGCTAAGAATTCCTCTGAGTCGAGTCCTTGCTCTCCCTTTCATTGGTATCAATATGGAGCATCGTATGGTGGCGTTGGTTACATTGGGAACAATTTCTAGTACTGGAACATTTTGGTTTAAAGTGACTCGTTGACCGACAATGACTTAAAATGTTTGCAGAATTTCAAGGGATGATTCTGCTTACACTTCATCAGTTAAATCACCTACTTCCTTTATCCGCTCATCTCCTAAAATATACGCCTCATAGGTTTCTGCTACTTTCGACCATCTTCTTTCTAGTTCCACAATTTTAACTTCTAATAGCGAGAATGTAAGTGAATCAGATGAAGTATTCTCGAAATTCTTGCAATTAAATTCAAGAAGAAAATTTGACTCTTGCAAACAAACAATTTTTTGATATAAAAATTCCACAAATATTTTATTGAATTTAAAATACGAACCACCCTAATGTTGGTTGTTTATCAAATTTCTTACAAAACCCGCTAGGTTATTTTATTGTTGTTGTTGTTGTTGTTTTTGCGCCTTCTTTTTCTGTCGCCAAATCTTGTTATATTTTGTTGTTGTAAATTCTTTTATTTTTTTGAACATACATACATATGATGTTGTTGTAAATTGAAATACATAACCACTTAATTTTCTTTTACTTTAATTGTACCTCTTTACCAAACTTCAAAAAATGTTAATAGTCACTGCAACTCACCGTTTTTTTTTTCGCTAAAATCGTACAGCAACCCTTTATTTGATTTAGCCAGCACACACAATGAGCACTCGTACCTCCTTGGAAATCACTGGTTTTGCTTTTTTTTATTCTGTTCAATTCCTTTTTCTCAAGAAAGTTTTTTTTTTCAATTCGTATTTTATTTAACAATTCCTTTCTTTGTTTCTTGCTTTTATCAATATTTATTCAATTTATTTTTACTTTTCTTTTAATTTTTCTCAATTCTTCACAAATCATTTTAGTTGTTCTTTTATTTTATTTTACGGCTTCGATTTGCAACACACTTTGTCACTAGTTTAATTATTACTGCTTCTTTTTGTTAATTTTATTCTGGTTATTTAGTGAGTTATGGTTGTCATTTCTACGCATATGAATTAAAGGGAATGGTTGGAATCGTAACTCATCAATTGGCGCTTAAATAGATCATTTGTAGCGGGAAGAGTGTGACAGGTTATTTGTTACATTTATAGATGTGTGTGTGTGTGTGTGTGTGTGCTCTTTATATATCAGTGATGGCACTTATGAATAGTGATGGTACAAAGGGGGATTTTTTTTTTTGAAGTTGAGGTTATGTTAATTTTGATAAAGGAATATGATTTTAGGAGTTTTCTTTCGAGGATTTTGACTCCTTTTACCTTATTTTGCACAGAATTTTCACACAATTGCACTAAATGTAATTAAAATACTGTACATACCCAATTATTTCCTTTTTTATGATGACCAAATATCATCCACAATTTCATCAAGAAGAGACTTTCCTGGTGGATTCACTGCCTTGTTAAATCTTCCTTCTTGTGCTAGGATGCACCTGCTGTATACGGGATACGTCTTTTTCTGTAGAAAGGGATGCTGACTGAAGTTTTATCTCTGAAAGACCTCTTGTCTTTAGGCGTTGTTGCAATTGTTGTTACGGGAGAACAATCGATGCAGCCAATAAGTGGGCAAATTCCACTAGTTCTATCCAGCCCTAGCTCCTCTAGGACAGTTTGAAGGACCATATGTTGAACTGGGAGTTCTTCTACCAGGCTAGGGTCCCCAGAGTAATAAAAGGACAGTACCAGTTCAATTTATAATAACGAAAAGAGAATCAGCTTCTTGCTGTTTATTTCAATGATGTATTACAACTAAAAAGTAAAACTTAAAAACTACAGAACTACCACAGAAGGATCTAACTTGCGAGAACAACAAAAGGAATATTATTTAGTTGAGTATTAGAGCAATAAAATGTACAAAAAAAAAACAGTTCATTGGAATTAAAGAGAGTTCTACAATAATAACAAACAAAAAAAATATGAATTCAATTACACAACAAAAAAAAAATATATATATAAATATACAGGTTGAACTCGCTTCAACAATAACAAAACAAATAAATTGACACTCGTTATTCAAATACTTTTGTATCTTCCTTAAAGAAATATCTGAAATAGATTCTTATACACCATTTTACTTCTGCTTTAATAATTTTTTTTAAATTTATTGGAGGATTCATCACCTTTTTTATTTTATTTTGAAAAAAATTCTTAAATAGAATAAAAATATATTTTATATGTGAAATTTTTATAAATTGATAATCGTTGTTTTTCATCATTAGGATTTAAGTGACAAGAAAAAGTTATTAGGTCTGTTCAGTAACTTTCCTAGCAAAAACTAGCAACCAGAGAGTAAAACAGAAATTTACATAATTACTCTCCTAAATATGAAAAAGTAAATGAACGCTTTACTAGCAAAAATTAGCAAGTAGACTAAGGTGGCGTCAGGAAGAAGTTAGAACTTGTACCGATTTGACCATCAAATAGTACCATTGTAAACATAATTGTACTTTAAGGGCACACATAAAGTAATCTACCATTGTTAGCAAGAAATGTCGCTTTAAAGAAGTTCAAACTGATAATAGTAATCTCAAGGAAACCATACAAATAAATCAAACAACAAAAATAAAAGCACAATAATTTAAATAAAATTATTGTTTTAAAATATTGCTTTTGAAAGAGTTTATGCATTTAAGCTTTAGATGTCAATATTTTTGGTTAGTCATTCTTATTTCAAAGAAATTTCTATAATATTTACATTAATAATATTCCAAAACACAAATATGTTTATTGTTCAAAATATATTAAAAACTGTACAATACCAATTTTAAAATCATAATTGTTCCGAAAAAAGTACGATTGCAATAAATGTATCATCCCTGATTTGTTTACTGTTTATTATTTAAAAACAAAAAGACCTTAAATGAAAACCTAAATTTAAAATGGAAAAACTAAATTTTATCGTTTAATACCCTCGCTAAATTAAAGAAAAACAATACACCAAAAAAATTTTATTCACTTTTATATTATTTTAACTACAAAATACTGATATTTTCCTTAATATTTTAAAAATATCTTTTTATATACCATGTTTCCAAAAAAAATATGTTGAACACAAAATCCCGAACAGCTGATTGACAAATTCTTGCTAGTAAAAATTTGACTAGCAAAAACTTGCAAGTAATTTTGTTTCTCTCCCATTTTCATTTTCTTGTTTTACTCTCTCGTTGCTAGTTTTTCGAGTTAATGAACGCTTTTCCCGTTACAATTAGTACTAACTTACAGTTACTGAACAGAGCTATTGCATTTCCAGTATCAAACTTTAAAATAATTAAAAAGGTTTTTAGTTAAAATGCTGTTTATAAAAATAACTTGTTTAAAACAGTTTTTAAAGCTTAAAATGTTTATTAGCTAAAGTGGTTTTTAAACGATTATTTTGATTTTTTTTTTATAAGTATGGCTGTAAAAGTGTATTTTTAATAGTAAGAATATATGTACATATGTATGTATTTTTATACCCTTCACCACAGGTGGAAAGGGTATGTAGAAGTTTGTTATTCCGTGTGTAATTTCTACAATATTCATTTCCGAACCATAAAGTATATATAATCTGAATCATTATACATAGAGAAGTTGAGTAAGCGATGTCACACCAGATATGGCACCAGACAAGGTACAGAAAATTTAAGCCCACCAATCTCTGCCAGGCATAGTTGCAAAATTTATGATTGGAATACAGCAACGTCAGATCATCCCATTGGAGGCTGCAGTGAAAAAACCACGTCCACCTATATTTAGCATTTTGTCGGTTTTAATGATTATCTTTTGCCTTTTTTTGTCAAATAAATATTAGACCACGACAGATACATCGCAAGGAGTGCATACAGATCTCGGGTTTTGTTTGACTTTAGGTTGGTACATAAAAGGAAGATGGGGGGTCAATAGGTGGAAATTTTTTAAGGATCTTTTATTGCTTTAGTCTGACCATTCTAACTCAATATAGATTGCAGAAAGGTCATGAATTTAAAAAAAAAAAAAATTCAATAAAATTTAAAAGAAAATTTAAAAAAAATCATGAGTGTAACATAACACTTTTTTAATATTAAGAATATATGTACATATAAAGGTCAATATTTTTTTTCTTTGTAAATTTTTATTTATTGTATCTTCAATATATTTGGACTATCAATAATTACTTATATCTTAAGTTAAAAAAAAAAATAAATATTGTTAAACCCAATCAGTGCTAGAGAAAAAAATTTAT
Organism: Phasia obesa; assembly: GCA_949628195.1. Lineage (NCBI taxonomy): Eukaryota > Metazoa > Arthropoda > Insecta > Diptera > Tachinidae > Phasia > Phasia obesa. Next base: position 9,908,133 of record OX451220.1, read on the forward strand.
GTTATTTGCGGGGCATACCTCTTATTTACGGATGAGAGAAGCAGTGTCCCTCTTTCTTAGTTGAATGTAATCAGGTTCATTTAGTATGTTACGGGCCAGCAGACTCGGATGAGTTCAAGCTTCTTTAAATACCTTATGACAAGTTAAGTTATTTCTGCTTTAACTAATGGTACGTTTAGATCTTTATGGATGTTCAAGTTTTTTATATACCAAGGAGCTGATGTTATCATACGTAGAAGCTTATTTTGGCGTTTTTATATTTTTTTTCTACATTGCTAGCTGTCATAACACCAAATTTGTTTTAGAATTAACTTGTACTATAGAAGTCATTCAGTCGTTAGTTGTTGAATAAATCAGACTTGCGTTCGCTTGCTTGTAAATTAAAATTATTCTCGTGTGTGTGATTTGTTCTTTAATATAAGTGAGTTAGTATTAGTGCGATTTATATAAAACAATTTTGAGACACCGCTGACTGAAGGTCAATCTCCGGCAGAAAGATCGAACACCGGCCAGTGTGTGTGTTTTGCCATAGCCCGGAATACATTTGAGTATTGGCGTAGTGACTATTTTATTTGATTTTTTAAATTAACGACTTTTTGGTGCGGGTCGCTATTGCAGTTAGCGGTGAACTGCATTACCATTGTCGAATCGGGCCGGTACAATGGTCCGTTTCCGGGTCGGTAAGACAGTGCTCCTGGCTGAGTAACGCCCGCTTCCGGTTTGTATCCGTGTTAAGTGGGGGTTGTGCCTGTACTAAGTGGGTTGTGACTCGACTAAGTTGAGTTGGTGTGTGACTGGTGAATTTTACCAAATTGACCCCCTCAATTTTGGTTTTTTGGTTCTGAATTTAATAAAGCTGCTGACGACAGGCGATATCTTTGCTTTGCACTACTGATATTGATTTGGTGTTTTTAAGGTAGGTGAAAATTTTATTTTCTTACCTTATTTTTGGTTGGGCAAACGTAAGCGGCCGAAAGCGAAGTGTGACGTTTCTGACGTAAGCCTGGTTACGGCTACCATGAAGCAGGTTACGGACAGTCTCACCGAGGTAGTTTTGTCGGATTATGTACCGGTGATCTTGGCGAAGAGGGTGCTGGGGCAATCCAACAAATATGAGGCCATGGTCATGAAATTGAAGGAGGTGGTGCGTCTACTGAGTCGGCTGCTATGATGCGGCCTTTGGCTATTCCGACTGGTTCATCAAGGGCTGCTGGTGCTGGTACTACTGGGTCTACGGTTCAGGCTGCTGATGGTGCTTTGGTAAAACCCATCAAGACGTGGTCGGTGGTAGTGAAGGGAAGAGCGGGGCGACTTCCAAGGAGGTAATGAAGAAGGATGTGGACGAGGTTGGGCCGACGTTGGGTTTTCGTGTACACGGGTGCGTCTGGTCAAGGATGGTGGTGCCATTACACGCACGCCGTTGATTTCGGAGCGCCGGGGTTGGATATGGCGGTCAACGACAAGCTCGGGCCAAAGATCGTGGTGCAGAAGGTACACTCGGAAATTACCGCGAAGAATTAATGGAGGAGTTATACGCAATGAACCTGAAGGAGGTGCTGTCCCCTGTGGCTTTCAGGAAGAGCGTAAGACTGGTCAGTGCACCTTGGAAGGTCACTGAGAAATGGTCCCTGAACGTCACGCTGGAGTGCACACCGAGGGTAATGGAGTACCTATGTTCCACCGGGGTATATATAAAGTGGTTCCAGTTTGTAGTACGTGTGCTGGATGCGGTGCCATCGTGTTTCCGATGCTTCGGTTTCGACCACCACGTACGGGAATGTAGGATGCAGGAGGACATATATACAGATGTGGTGCAGTGGGTCATTGGAGCACTCAGTGCCCTAATGAAATGAGGTGCCGCAACTGGGCGTTCAAGGTGTTGGCAGCTAATCACGCCATGCTTTCACTAGGATGTCCGATTTACGCCTAATGGTTACATGCAAATCTACTGTGATGTATCATTAACAAATATTAGACCTACATAACTCCAACTTTTAAAAACCCACTTTTTAAATATTTACATGGTCTTTCACATCCTGGAGTAAATAAAACATTGGAGCTTGTAAAAAGTCGCTTTGTTTGGTCGTCAATTTCTAAGGATGTGCAGGATTGGTCAAAGCATTGTGTTTCCTGTCAATCATCGAAAGTTTAGCGACATTGTTGAAATTCGAATAACCATTTATGTACATCGTTGAATAACCATTTACATCTATATAAGTAGCACATAGAAGTTTATTTTATTATTTTCTAATAGTATGATAAGAGAATTCAATAAATGTTTAGTTCTGTTCTTTTGTACTAGGTGGGCAGAAGCAATACCTCTCGAAGACATAAAAGCAGAATCTGTTGCATGTGCTTACTGCAAGGATGGATTGAACGTTACGGTATTTCTGCTCAAATCACTACTGATCAGGGAATTCAATTTGAAAGCTCATTATTTCGAGAATTTTCCAAAGTTCGTGGAGTTAAAGTTTTGCATACAACGCCCTACCATCCTCAAGTAAATGCTCTCATCGAGAGATGACATCGTTCTTTAAAAGCAGCATTAAAATGCTACGCTAAACAAAACTGGATTAATAATTTACCTTTAGTTTAAATGAGTTTACGAACAACAGTTATTCAAGATATTGGATTTTCTCCTGCAGAAATGAGCGGCCTTACGTTGGTCCGTATATGGTGATTGGTCGAAATGACAAAATTTTCAAATGTCTTATAAATGGAAAAGAAAAAGGGATATCTATAGCCTCAATCCAGCGTTTATTTTCAAAGAAGATCCGAAAGAAAATTCAAATATAAATTACAAAACAGTTCCTGAAAAAAACTGTGGCGTAGTTATCTTATACTATTTATAGTACATTTTAAAACATTACAATAAAACTTTTTTTCTCTAGCTATAAAATATTTTTTCATTCTGTTTTAAAATTTTTGAAATGAGAATAATCTTTTGTTTTTGTAAATTAATTATTTTTTATAAAAAATCTTCAAAATTAGTGTTTGACTTTTATATAAATCTTTTAATTGCCTCATAAAACACTAACAGCCATATTCATAAAAATTTTAAAAGCATTTCAAACTAATTTTAAGCAAAATTTGATAAAATTATATTTATAAAACAATTTTAGCTTAAAATTCCTTTTTTAAAGCTATTCTAAATTTGTAAAAATTAAAATTGCTTCAACCCTTGTTTAAGCCTATTTTAAAATGAATTTTTGATTTTGTTTCTTGTTTTTTTTTGCATTTTGACAGATATGTTTAAAATAAAAAACAGTTTTTGACATTAAATTAGTTTTTTAATAGTAAAAAATTATGAAAGCGTTATATTTAATTAGAAACATTCGTAAGAACCAAATTTAGGTAACTTAAGAAAATGATTTAAGTTTTGATCATTTTATTAGCGACTATTGCGCAACTATCAAGCTACCGTCAACCAAAAACTTACAAGGCAAGATTCGATCCATTTTCTCTTCCGAATAATCAATTTAAACAAAAATATCGGTTTAACAAACAAACAGTGAAAAAACTACAAATTTGGTGAAAACGGATATATCTGTAGACCGTAGAGGGTGCGGAATATGCTCAGACTGCAAACGAAGATTGTTTTTTTCCAATTAACACTTTATTTTTTTTATTTATTTAAATATATAAAAGTCTACATAATAATTTCATACAGACTTTAGTAACAAATTTAATAATTATTTGTAATAATAAATTTCAAAGACAAAAGAAAAATATTTAACAATTAAGGAAAATTATATTATTGCGTTTTATAACGTTTAAGCTTAAAGAGTAATCAATAAATTGATACAGTTCATTAAAATTGGCACATATTCTTCTCAGTGGATCAGCATAAGTATAGTTCATACGAAAACATTTAATTGCCAGAGGTTGAAAGTAACGTGTCGGCCGATGTGGAACATTAAATGATATACTTAGTATGAATTCAGAGTGTATATCGCCATTAAGAATAGTTAACAAAAACGTAACGTTTAGCATAGTCCTTCGGCTTTTAAGAGAAGGCAACTTAATTAGCGATAATCTTTGATGATAAGGAGTCAAAATTTAATGTTGGATTCCATCTTAAGCTTCGTAGGCTAAATAGCAAAAACTGTTTTTGAATAGACTCAATATGATCACTATGAACATTATACAACGGATCCCAAACAACTGAGCCATATTCAAGAATAGGTCTAAAATTGCATTTTTTGGAAAAAAGGAAGGTATACATCGAATAAATGGAAGACGATCAGAAAATAACGAGTTCCATAATTTGTACAGTGAACTGAGGAATTATCCTGGAAATTTTTAGGAACAAATCTAGTGTAGTGAAGCTTGACCAATCAAAAAAAAATTATATTATACAAAAACTAAAAAGGTTGACGGTCGCCCTTATTTTCCGAGTTATGGGCCTCTGAACATTTTTGAACAAATTAAGTCAATATGGGTATCGTTTTAAAGCTTTTGGAAATATTTATCAGCTGATGCTAAAATTTTGTAAAAAAATTAACCCATTAAGAGCTAAAGCATTTTTTTTTTATTTTTAAAATGTTAACGCTATTAAGTACAGTAATACGTAATAAAAAATGTGATAAAAAGCGATTAAATTAATGAATAAACAAAAATAAAATAACAAATAAAATTCTCAAACCGAACACCAAACCGACTTTGCTTTATAATATTTTTTATGCATAGTCGGCCTTCGGCCGGGCGCTAGGATTTTCTCTTCTATGGTATGACCAACACCGGCTTCGCTTACTAAAGGTTTCATGCATAGACGGCCTTCGGTCGGGCGCATGGATTTTCTCCTCTATAGTATGACCAACACCGACTTAGCTTACTAAAGGTTTCCTGGACGCAAGGATCTCCTCCTCTAAGGTATGACCAACACCGGCTTGGCTTACTAAAATTTTCCTATGTACTATGCATAAATTGTCGTAAAAAATGTCATCGGTTCTTAATGGGTTAATTTTTTTTTTTTAATTTTAGTACCACCTGATAGATATTTCCAAAAGTTTTAAATTTATACCCTAATTTGTTCAAAAATGTAGTACTTAATCACAGTTTTATATAAAAAGTTCTTAAAGCATAATAAAAAGTAAACAAACAAAGGCAGGAAGCTACAACATGCTACATCGCGCTACAAACCAGTACACAACCTGCTTTGTAGCACAAACTCGCATCAAACTTCGTTCTCACTCTGACATGTTTTGAGCAAACGCATAAGAAAAACACTTGCATTGGTTTATAGCGTGTTGTATCTTAGTATTATAGCTTCGCTTGTGGCGCGCACTCTGACATCAGCCTTAGTAATTTATTTTTTTCAAAATATTTATTAAGCTACATCTATATATAAGTATATCCGATTTTTGAATAAAAATAAAACACAAGAATTAACTAAGTATATACAGTAAGGCGAGAACGAATTCTCTTTCTTTATTAAAAGAAATTTCTCTTTTACAAACGTGAAAATGGCACGTAGTGCTTCGCTTGTAATCGACAAACTATATGAAACGTTTATAGTTGTAAAACTTACTTTATTTAAAAAGTGACAAACAACATTTAAGTACCGTTAGCGATTTACTCGTTACAACAAGGATGATAAAAAAGTAACAAATGAACACTTAACACTAGAAAGACGGGAGAATTGACATACCTTAAAAGACGGGTAAGGGTCATATGACTAACTTTAAATTTTAGTTGCAAAATTTTATATGACTAGTCCCACTCAGATATGCAAATGGTCAGATGACCCCTATCCGTCTTTATAGGTAGTTGTTCTAATAATTTGAATTTGGAATACCTAAATATTACTTTTAAATAAAATTTAATGAAGTTTTATTAAAAGTCAAGAAGTAAAAAATCTGTGACATAATTGACAAGAGAAATATTGCAAATGGGCCAAATGACCCCAGTCCGTCATTCTAGTGTTAAAGAAATTTCATGAAACCACAAAAATACGAATTTGTACTTAATCACTGTGTGTGCAATTTTTTCCAATACCTTGCTAATAGTTGACAGCATATTGACTGGGCGAATCTCTTTAGGATCAGTAGTATTCTTTATCTTTTGAATAGGCACTATACAATATTTTTTTAGGCACTCTGGAAAATTACCTGTCTGTAAAGATAATTCAATAATACGTTGTAGTTTAGAACAGAGTATATCACAATTGTCTAGGAGCTTCTTTACTTTGAGAAAGTTTTCTTTTTTATTGTTTATTATTTTTATATTATATTTTAATAGTCTATTATCAACACTCTGAAACTTAAATTTCATGTTTGTATTTTCGTCTATAATATTTTCATATTTAATTAGGGTATGCTATTTACAATTTCTTCCACGCTTGTTATAAATAATTCTTGCAAAAATAAACCGACTTCAAAACAGACAAACTTAAAATCACGTTTCTTTAAGACGGTAACTATTGCGACACCCTGTAATTTCCGAATTCAAATTTTATACCAGTTATAATACAGGTTCATTGTAAATTTCAACCGTCTGTATGTAACGGTTTAAAAGTTTGGTCATATACATCAAATTACATAAACTATTGCGACACCCTGTAATTTATAATTTTAAATATTTATACTTATTATAACAGATATAGTAATGGACATTCTGTCTAATTGTTAAGTGTTTATCAATAACTGTTTAAAAGATAGGGTCATATATATCAAATGACGTCACCTATTGGGACACGCTTTAAAATCAAATTTTAATATAAATACTTTTTACAGATTCTTTTTAAATTTTAACTTTGTGTCCATATATATCAAATTACATCAACTATTGGGACACCCTTTAATTTCCAATTTTAAATATTTATACTTGTTGTTATACCAGACATAGTAGTGAACATTCTGTCTATTTTTCAAGTGTTTGTCTATAACGGTTCCAAAGATGAGGACACAATGGTCAAATTGCATCAATAATGGGGACACCCTTTAATTTATAGATCCAAATTTTATACTTGTTGTAATAGCGGACTAAGCAATATAGGTTCTTTGTAAATTTCAACTGTCTATCTATAACAGTTGAAAAGTTTGGCCATATATATTACTTTTACATTAACTATTGGGACACCCTTTAATTTCCAAATTCATATTTTACAGGTGTTATTTTAGCGGACTTAGCAATACAAGTTGTTTGTAAATTTTAACTGTCTGTCTATAACGGTTCAAAAGGTTGGCCATATACATATATATATCAAAATAAACCAACTAATGGGATACCCTTTAATTTATAACTTTAAATATTTATACTTATTATAACAGATATTAACGAATATACTGTGCAACTTTCAAGTGTTTGCCTATAACGGTTCAAAAGATAGGAGAATAAAGGTGAAATTAAGTCACCTATGGGGTCACCCTGTAATTTTTAATTTTATTTTTTAATTACTTTGGCAGCTACAGTGATACGCACTTTTTTTATTTAAAATTGGTGACCTATAAAGTTCATAATACACGTAAAAAACATGTATGTTGTATGGGAACACCCTTTAATTTTTAATATTTTGAACTTATTTTAAAATGGGACCAATCTGTAGCCATAACCTTTCTAATAGTGCAAAAATTTTTAAAATCGGTTCAGAAATGACCGAGTTCTGAAGGCACAGACATACAAAAAAAAAAAAAGCAACACACAGACGAATTGATAACCTCCTTCTTTTTTTGAAGTCGGTTAAAAATGAGTTTAACTCTTCAGATATTTCCTTTTCATTGGATATAAAGTTTCCATTAATTATTATTTTTTTATTTTATATTTTAAGTATAAGGGTTTTTATTGTTTTCCACATTGACTTTTGGTCTGTACAACTGCTAATTTTGTTGTTTATATAATTATTTTTAGCTCTTTCTATTTCTGACTTACATAAATCGATTTCTACATGATTTATAATTATTCCTATGGTATATATCATTACACTACATTGCCCTTTGGTACATTTGCTTTTTTTTTCTTCTTTCATTCTCTTTAAAATATCCGAAAACCAGATGTTTGTATTAACGTTTTTAGGGTTCCGTACCCAAAGGGTAAAAACGAAACCCTATTGTTTTCGCTACAATGTCTGTCCGTCTGTCAGCGCCTTTTATCTCTGGAACCGTAATAGGTAGACTCTTGAAATTTTCACAAATACTAAAACTTATAGGGTGTTCCGATAGAGAGGTGTTATTCACGAATATGTGTTTATTTCTTGAACTGTAGGAGGCACTCACTAAAAATTTAAAAAAATAATTAAAACTTAGTTCGCTTTATAAACAAGTATAAAAAAATAAACCTAAAAATTAAAGGGTGTTCCGATAGTGGTGTGATTTGCATGTATAAGGCCTAGTTTTTGATCAATAATAGGTAGACACTTGAAATTTTCACAGAAGGTGTATATCTGTGGCCGCTATAGCAAGAACTATTTAAAGTTATAGGGTATTCCGATAGAGAGGTGTTATTCACGAATGTGTGTTTATTTCTTGAACTGTAGGAGGCACACACTAAAAATTTAAAAAAAATAATTAAAAATTAGTTCGCTTTATAAACAAGTCTAAAAATATAAACCTAAAAATTAAAGAGTGTTCCAATAGTGGTGTGATTTGCATTTATAAGGCCTAAATTTGGAACCATAATAGGTAGACTCTTGAAATTTTCACAAAAAGTGCATAACTGTGGCCACTATAGCAATGAATGCTAAAACCAATGACATGTTTTTCTCGTATAGTGACTTATTTTTTTAACCGTAATAGGTAAACTCTTGATATATTCATAGAAAAAGAACTTCCATGGCAGTTATAACAAATAACAAAATTAAAAGGAGTTGCGACAGAGACATGATTTTTACTTAAATAGCCTTATTAATTGAACCGTAATAGGTGGACTCTTGAATTGTTTACCGTAGATGTTGTACTTCTGCCGCTGTAACAATTACTAATTACTAAAGGGTGATCCATCAGTGACATGTTTTTCACGTATATTATCTTATTTTTGAACCGCAATAGGTAGGCCTGATTTTTTTATAGAAAGTATATTACCATGGTCGTTATAACAATTCCTAAAATTTAAAGGGTGTTCCAATAGCAATGCAATTTTCGTGAATATAACTCTGATTTAAAAATAGGATGCCCCATAAGACATGAAAAAAATAACAAATTGAATTTTTAAAGGCGTACTAAACATAGTACGGAACCCTACGTGTGTGAGAGACTAAGTCGCACTGGACTGATTTATTTACTACTTTTGTTCTTATCATCGGTTTAAGTGCATTAGTTATACAATTAACAAATTTATTTACCATTTCATTGTAATCATGGTTATTGTAAATACGATTAACCCTTTCATTTATCAGTTTACTCCTAAAATTATTATTGTTATACACCAACGTTTTTATTTTGTTATCATTTACTTTCAATTTTTCTTTTATAGGAATATAAATTTCTAGAGATTCATGATCACTTATTTTCATATTGATGTTAGTTGCAGCAAATGTGTTATCTACGTTTGTTAATACATAATCAATTATCGATGATCTTGTATTTCCGATCCTTGTTGGTTGTGTCACTATTTGCCAAAAATAATTATAATTTATTATTTCTTGTAATTTGCTTTTAGAATTGTTGTCCTGCTGCGAGTCTATATTAAAATCTCCCATAACAAGATAACTCTCATCAGCATTCATTTTTTCCTTTCGTCTTCCTTAAAATCAATAAAAACATTTTCTGGCGATTTTTGTTTATCTGGCGAGTTGTATATTCCTATTAAGTAGTATTTATGGTGCATGTTTCTCATTCCAATCTTTAGCCACCAAAACATTTTATCGATTGAGGTACTTTCTATTACACTTGCTTGCCAATTATTTTTGATGTAAAAGCAAACACCACCTGTGTCACACCTTATTATATTATAATTGCTTATTGATAATTCAGAATCCTCAATCATATGAGTTAAATGGGTTTTGTCAAGCATATAAAATCAAGTTTCTCTTCTACACAAATTATATCTAATTAATTATAATTTGTTGTTAACCCTCCGATATTAAGATACATTCCTTTAATTAATAATAGTTGCTAGTAAGCTGTCCTTTCTGCGTCCAATCTACTTTTTCGTTGCAAAACACGACATTCACTTTTCCTACAATCATGATTCGTATCAATATCTGTTAATTTTAAACTTTACCTTAATACAGGTAATACATTTTAAACTGTTGTAAGAGTGCCCAGATTCGCTATATTTTGGACAAATTTGTATGTCATTACTACATTTCTTAGCTGTGTGGTTAAATCCCCAACATTTAAAACATCTTAATAAGTTACAACTTTCATATACCATGCATCTATCTCACTCAATGTTTATTTTATCTCTTTTCATAATTATGAAAGACGACACTAGAAGTTCACACTATAGAGGTAGGAGAGGCAGTTCCTATCAAAGAGAAACATTACCCTGTATCATCGGCAGTCCAGAAACTCATGTATGGGGAATTGGACAGGATGACTTCACTTATTGAGCCAAGTGAAAGTCCGTGTAGGGTAACAGTGGTCAGAAAGGGAGAAAAGGTTAGAATCTGTTTGAACGCACGGCGGCTCAACGAGCTCACAGTGAAAGACACCCATCATCTTCCCCATATAGAGGGTTTACTGAGTAGGTTAGGGGAAACTCACTACATCTCAAAGATATTAGTGGCCAACCGAAGGTTGGCTAAAGGAACAACAAAATATAAGGTGGTTAATATTAAAAGTAAAAATATTCAACAAGAGGGAAGCTTAAGGTAGTGGTAGACTTCGTTCTCACCAACTGACGATTGATAATTGAATACAAGTTTTCTCGTATTCCTTTATCTGGGTTTGGTTGGTTAAATAGATGATGCTGACAACTAAACACTACCCTAAGTAGATTAGATACAAGAGTGCTGATGACGGACGTGGCTGTCTAGAAAATGAGCATTCCGCTCCTGCTGGTGTCTAAAAATTAAATTTTCCCAATTTTTCTTTAATATTATCACCTAATTTGTAATTTAATTAATTCTACCTTAGAGAGAATAAAAACGAACTTAAGCTTGATTATAAATTTCATTGTATGTAATACATAAACAGTTCGACTAATAATAATTAAAATTTTAAAAATGTAAAAAACATTAGTTGAGTGCAAAAGCCCGAATGGTTGGTAGGCTGCGTTACAAATTATGCTGTGCCACAAATTTCAGACACTTCAGCGACCTGGACAATATCCACAAACTTGCTCCGAATGGATATACCCATCTGATTAGCATAAATAGCTTAAACTACTACCAATCATTATCACAGTATAGCAGTCACCACATTTTCATCATCCTCACCAAACAAATGACATAACAGCCTCCAGATTCTCAAGAACTTAAGAGCTTTCATAGTCTCAACGACAGGACGGCCACAACAATAGTAAAAAAATCAACAGCAAGATCAATAGGATAAAGGTAAAACAACATTTGAAAAGCTAGCGACAACCACCGCCTATAAATCATATACAGGCTCAACAGCTTCCCCTTAATCAACAGTTCTGAAGGTAAAACGACAGCAACAACTGGCTAAAACTTTTAACAACAATATCTTAGTGATTGACAATAGCCTGAAATTTAACAACTACCATGTTCTAATAATAAACAAGATAAATGAGCAAATAGAACAATCATAGAAAAAAACTGATAGAGGCAACACCAGCCACAACAGTCTAAATATCGACATCACCATTAGCTGCCGAATTATTCACAACAACAACGGGCTGAAAAGTAACCACTACAGGGAGAAAATTGAAATACAGTCTACAAATTGATGCCAACAACAGTCTATTTATTAAATGCAACAGCAATAGTGTAAAAATCAATAATAACAACAGCTTAGAAGTCGTCAACAGATACAACAGGTTCAATATTGACAACAGATTTAAAAATCAACAACAACGATAGCAACAGCCGTTAAAAAGTTGTAACAACAACAGAAATAGTTTATAAACCACCAATAACCTAAAAACCAATAGCTACAACAGACTGAACAACAGGTTCACCGTCAGCATTAGCTTCCAAAACATTAACAACATCAACAACAAGCCAAAATCAAATATCGTCAACACCAGCTACCACAGTCTAAGAATGAGCAGCAATTTTAAATCAACAGCCGTTTAGAATACAATAACATCAACTGGATGAGTCTTGCAACGACAACAACAAAGACAGCAGAAGGCGCAGCAAGTAAGGGACTAGTCCATCATCATCTAGAACCGCAGCAGCACCTACAACCTGAACAGATAAGTGAATAAAAAGTAGAAGATTTAATTGCAGATACTTTTAGAATTGCGTTAGTGGACACTGTTTTCTAACCAAGTTCCATGTTCAATTTCGTTTTGTTGGAAGACAAAGTTTTGCTCTCTTTAAACAAAACATCTAATTTTCAGTTTGTTAATTTTTTTGAGATAAACTTCAAATAAAAACTTCTGATTTTCAAGTTTATTAGTTTTTCTGAGTTTTTTTATCATCAAATAAAAATATATGATTCTCAAATTTGTTAGTTTTAAAGTTTTTTTATCTTTAAATGAAAACATATTTTCATAGACGGTCATTTTCAAGTTTAATTAATTTCCAATAATATTCCAATACAATATTTTCAAGTACTGTGATACTAAAACATAAGGTTTCAATTTTAAAAATCAGAATTTCACTACGATAACATAAACAAACTTCTGGAATCCGGATTAAACTTAGTGAATCAAGCGCTATCAATCAATTAAATTTACCGTCCGCTCTAAGACACTAAAATAGAAACTTGCTGTAAACAAAGGCATAGCTAAATTGGTTAGCCGATCATTATATTTAGCACACTGTGTATTCATTATTCTTAGCATTATTAGTGATACTAACCGTAATATAGTGAATATAAACAATTATATATAAGCATAAAGTTCAAAATTCGAATTCGGACCGCTATTGAGAGAAACTAAAATAGGAAAAGGAAAAATGTATGCTAACATAAAACCTCAATAGGGTAAAGCTAAATTCTAGTTTTGAACGACACAGAGCTCAAAATTGTATTTATCATTTAGTATTAAGAAACCTGCGGGATATATATGAAATTCAGACGAAGCAGTAGTGGTATATCTAAGAACCTATTTAAATGTAAATTTTATAAAAATTAAAGAATATAATATACATATGTATTTTTGTGAGAATTTAGCTATTGCATTTTGAAAGAATAATGTGGTAACTAATTTGCAGATTTTGAGGGTAGGTATTGGTTGGTGATGTACATAAGGGGTATCTCATGAAATTGACTGTGAGGTGCCATGGTTTGGGGAGGGAAACACGGTGACCGCTACATCCTGGTTCAGCTGAAATCGGAACAATGTCAATTATGACCTTAGTACACCGTTAGAAATTAATTTTCGGTCACAATAACTCTTTCTGTCGGTGCAACGAACCACCCATTACCGTGAGTTCTAGCCGTGCTCTAAATTACAAAGTTTCCAGTAAATAATAATAATATTTATTATATAATGACCATTTAATAACTCCATCTATTATTTTAAACAAGGGTACTTCGCTACTGCCTTTGTTAAAAAAGTGTCCTAATTTAGTTTCAAAGGAAATGTATCAACCAATAGAGAATGAATTAAGAGAACTTCGATTCTTAAATTTTGACGAATTTTGTTTGTGATTTCAAAGTATTTTGGAAAAAGGTAAAATCAATTATTTTATCGAACAACCAACCGGCTTTTCCAAATTTATGTAATTTTGTTGTTTTGATATAATGGCTTTACCGAAATTCTACAGCTAACGTGGAACGCATTTTTAATCAAGTGAATTTAAATAAGACTAAAATTCGAAATCCTTGGAGATGAAAACAATCGAAGGAATTTTATTTGCTAAGGACTATTTAAAAAATAATTCCTGAGCACGTTTTAATGGTAACATTACTAAAAGTTTAATTAAAAAACATCAAGTCGATAATTTATACATGTAAATAATACCAAATAAAAAATACTCTCATGAATTAACAGTAATTTAATACTTATTTATGTTATATAACTTATGTATGTTTTTGTAAAAAAAATATACAATATTATAAGTATGTACAAATGTAAATGTTGAATAAAAACTGTTGAATTGTTTTATGCGTAATAAAAACCGTGTTTGACGATTTTAACGATTTGTTTGTAGTTTGACGAAAAAAGCCTAACACCCCTGATTGTATTTCATATTCATTTTCCATCTTCTCTTTTATCTCATCAGGTAAAACGTTACGATCATTATCTGTTAGACATCTTATAGAAACGGCCCCATCATTTCTTTTGGTAATCCCTCTTACATGAATATTAAGAGATGTTGATACACTATTTTGTTTGGGCATATTATTTGTTGGCGATTTTAACTTGCTAGCATAAGTCTCATTTCAAGATATTTTATTACCTTTGATTTCTTTTACAATTTCATTTTTACTTCTTCCATTCTCTCCTCCACCATTTTACTGTTTTTAGATATTTCTTTATTAATATTTTCATGGCTTTGTTTTTTTAACAAGACCAATCAAATTCTTATAATGGATGTGGATGTCCAATTTTTTTTATATACCAGGGAGCAGATGTAATCATACGTAGTATCTTATTTTGGCGCCTTTGAATTTTTTCTACATTGCTAGCTAAGGCAGTGCCCCATAACTGAATCCCATAACACCAAATTGGTTTGAGGATCGACTTATACAGTAGAAGTTTACAATCTAAGCTCAGGGTGGAGTTTCTGCCAATTTAGTTGTACTGCTTTTAATTTCATTTGTGTTAACTTGAAATCAATGTGGCTTTTCCAAGTAAGGCGACGGTCAAGATGTATACCCAGGTCTCTAACGTCTGAAAGCTGCGGTATCATTTGGTTATTTATGCGAATAGGAGGGCATGAATCCCTACGCAGTGTGAAAGTTATGTGAGTACATTTTTGTTCATTCACTTTTATTGTTGTGATGATTCTTGGGCACTTTCATGAATACTTAAAAAAGCTGTGTCATCTGCAAAAGTTGATATGTGGACTAGGGTGCTAATTGGCATATCTGATGTGTACAGTAAATATAAAATTAGTCCCAAAATACTACCTTGGGCAACTCCGGCTTCAATGAGCTGTGGCGAGCTTATAAAGTCACCTTCTTTTAGTAAAAACTTGCGATTCGTTAAATAATCAGATTTAGCTTAAATATTAGGCCTTCGTGCCAAACCTTATCGAATGCTTGAGAAACGTCGATAAAAAGCGCAGAACAGTATTTTTTTTCTTCAAAGGTCGTTTTAATTACATTTACTAATCTGTGTGTTTGTTTAATCGTACTATGTTGTTTTCTAAAGCCGAATTGATGGTTCGGAATACATCCTTTCGCGCTAAGAATTGGATTCAGCTTTGTTATTAATATTCTCTCAAACAACTTTGACACGTTTCATAAAAGGCTTATAGGTCTGTATGATTCTACTTTTGTGTGGGCTTTTCCTGGTTTAGGAATCATAGTTATCAAAGAGACCTTCCACTCTGTGGGAAAGTACTTAAGACGTAAGATGGCATTAAAAACAAAAAGAATAATTCTGCGACCTAAACGGGGCAACTCAAATAACATCTTGTTACTTGTTTTATCAACGCCAGGGGCTTTTTTGGTGTTTAAATCCGCTATTCCCCTTTCAATATCGCTAAATTCATATCTTAGGGGTACTACGGTACTACTGGTGGCAACTCAACTATATCAGTACACATATTTGGAGTGAAAACCTTTTTCAAATGTTCAACAAATAAATTACCTTTTTCGGTATCATTTCTTGCCCAGTCTCCACAAGGAGTTCGCAAGGGAGGCTTATGTACGACTGGCCTTTTAAGGTTTGTACATGCACGCCATAATGAATAATCTGATGGTGCAGTTGCGTCGAGGTCTTCCAAGTAATTTTTCAGAGATGCTGCTCTTCGATATTCTAGAAGCTGTCTTAGCCGTTTCGTGCAATCTTTAAGTCTAGATTTGAGTTCAGAAGATCTGTGTGATTGCCACTGTCTGCGAATTTTTCGTTTTTCAGCCAAGAGCCGCTCGACATCTACCGCTCCACCTTAGCACAGGAAGTAGGTCACCAGAGTGTACTCCTAGAGTATTATTGGTCTCCACCAGTATCAATCTTAGTTTTTTTTTTTTTTTGTTGATACTGCAGCACGTCAAAAAAGTGAGGTTAAAATCCTCCCAACGAGTTTTAATTTGGTTCTCCACCAGGTTCTTTCATCCAATTGTATAATTTCTTCTTGTTACTTAATGTTAAGAAAATTTTCAGTTTTAATTTGGTCTTCACCATTTTTTCTTCCTTATTTTTTATCTTAGTTTTCTTTCGTTTGTTAATTTTTCTTGTTGATTTATTATTTTTGTCATGTAAAATTTTCTTTTCGTTTATTAATTTTCATTATGTAGTTAAATATCAAAATTGAGGTTATACAAGATAACCAGAACGATTGCACGTGGGTGATTAATGCAAACACCAATTAACTGTAACATAGTACAGCTAAGCGTGGAAGCCAATCACCCAGTGCTAGAGGGAGACGCAAACCACTTGAAGGCCGAGCAACAAGGACGGCCTTATTGACCTTAAATGATAATGAAAATGACGCGCGAACGTGTTCCTCAATCCAAAGCTACTTTACGACTGACTAACACATGTTATTGCACATCGATAAATAAAATGTTATGTTTCAAGAGGTATAGTTTTACATATGAAAATCTGTCATTCCATATGACTTGTACAAGCAATGTAAACACGCTTTTATTGAGTAGTGTGGAGCAAAACGACAATGATTAAAGCAATAAAATAATCAATATCATTGTGTAGTTTATGGGTACCTTGAGGTACATAAGGAAGTTTGCAACGTGTCTGCCGCATAAAGTTGGTTAACTTTTCGCGCGTTATATGTAATGTGACATTTCGTCAGCTGACGTTTGTTTCGTTTTGTTATAAAGATTCTTCTCAAATGGAAGAAAAATTAATAGAAAAAGTAAAAAAACAAAGTTTAATCTAATAAAGGATTATAAAAATAAAGAAGCGTGCCGAAGTCAGCAAATTTTTTAAAGCTGTAAAGCGTGTTATGTAACTTGAAGCGTATAAAGTATACAAAGCTTGCTACGCGTTGAAGCATTCAAAGCATGTTATGTACTTTAACCTTTAGCATTATTCATTACAAAAAACAAAGTTTGACAGCTACGAAAGAAAACAAGCAAAGGAAAAAAAGTCAGCTGTTAAACTAACACTACTTTCCATTATTTTGTCAAGTTGTGGACAGAGGAAAATATTGCAGCTGTATCCGCATACATATAAGACCGCACTGAATTAATATCCCCACTTTTTAATTTTGATCATATCAAATAGCTTCAATATTTTTCATGAAAAAAAATATTTTATGTACTACGTTTTTATTGAAAAATATTTTATAAACATAAAAAAGAATACTACAGTAAACTCTCGATTATCTGCAGCTGGTTTATTCGCGGTGCAACAGTAAAACGTTTTATGTATAAAAACAGAAAAAATTACACAAAAAGAAGTCTTAAAACTTAGATATATTTCGTAAATACGGAAATAAGTTTTATAAATACTCGTATTTATTTTAATATAATAATAAGTCATCATAAATAATAAAATAAGAAACTATAATAACGTACAGTACAACACGTACTCTTGTTAAATATTGTTTTAAAGTAATTTTTGCATGCCATAAATTAGAAAAGGTGTTTTGGTTGAAACCTTGGCAAATCATTGGCACAATTTTCGATTTTTGGATACATAATATCCTGGGTATGGGCACGGTAAGCATTGCACAGTGGAGGAGAATCAAAAAATTTTGGAAATAACCTAGTCATTTATAAACGGCTAGGCTGATCGATCCAAAATTTGATATGAGCATAACAGAGGAGTATCTGAACATTAGGTTTCAAAGTTGGGAATATCGCACCTCAAAATTCGTTTACAGCTTTCCATTTCTTCAGTTTTATTCTGGTTTTTTTAAATTATACATGTTCTTAAAGGTCTTGTCAATACCTCAAAATGTTATCTAAATTTGCAAATAATAATTTAAAATGAATGAGTTATAAGCATTTTAAGAAATAAAATATTTGATTTTTCGCTACCCTGGTTTTTAAAAATATTGGGTACAAATTTTTTATCGTAGTTAGCGAGCCAAATTCTAAATATTTTTGATAAATTTGAAGATTGTATCTTTACTGAGTTAGCCTAAAAAAGGCCATTAACGTATTTTTTATAGAAAAATTTTCTTAAGGAATATATAAAAATTTTATATTTTTGTATAAGCTAACTATATGTGTGTACGTAACAAAATTTCGTATAAAATTGATCATCCTTGCAGAAGATGGAGGTCCCACAATATGACCTATTTTACACCGAAATTTTGACTTTAGCCTATATATTCTAAAATGCCAAAGCTGGGATCGGAAAAAACTGCTATAATAAAGCTATATATGCTCCAAATTGTTTATGAAAGTATTTTATGAGCCCTAGTCCGTATGTAGACTTTATGGGCAAAAGAGTAAAAAAATCCCAATTTTGAGATTCTTGGTCCTTGTTTTGGGAATTGTGGAACTTCATTTTTCTTAATATTTCAGATTTTTTGACATTTTATTTTACTTGATCAACAACACAGAAAATTTTATTTGGTTTGCCTAATTTATAAAAATTGTATTGCATATTTTTCCTTTCCTCAAAATAGCCCATAATTTTTTTAAATATTCAGATATCAGCAACAAATTTTAAAATTTTGTTGTAATATTAAATTTTTATATATGTATATGAATATAAATGTTACAATTTCCTATCAAACAAAAAAAGATTCACCTCAATATCATTTTTACGTTCAAAATTATTTGCTCTTAAATATGAGTGTTATAATATGTATCTCACTTTTATAAATTTATGTTACGGAAGATACAAATTTGTACGCGCGTGTAAAAAATTCCAAAAAAAGAAACAATTATACCTAAAAAAAGGGTTCAAATTGTAAGGGTTAAAATGCAGTGGTATAAAAGAAGTTACCAGTACAGGTGTGCGTTTTAGAATGACCTGTGGCTGATTATATCTATAAGCTGCTTTGGTTATTTTAACATTTACGTTCCAAAATTGTTGATGACCTGATGGATACTCGTACGAAATTCTCGACCAACACCGGTGGAGCGCCATGCAAAGCTTATGAAGATTTATGTTGGAAGTCTAAGAAAAAAAAGCTGGGCGAAAAGCTGTCTACAGTTTCAAAAGATGAAGTTTGCGATACTTTTAAAGAAATGCTAAAAAAAGAAAATCGGCCTGCCGAGGCAGTACGCATCGTCAATATTATTCCTAGCGCATCTCCAAAAAGGTTAAAACGAATTGTTAACAGCATACCTACTCTGAAATCCGAGTCAACTTTTGTATTTTGTAAATATTGTACCCAATATTTTAAAAAAACTGGACCAGCGTAGCGAAAAATCGAAAATTTTATTTCTTAAAATGCTTATAATTTATTTAAAATTTAAATTATTATTTGCCAATTTAGATATAATATTGTAGGTATTAACAAGGCCTTTAAGACCATTTAAAAAATCAGAATAAAACTGAAGAAATGGCAAGCTGTAAAGGATTTTCAGGTGCGAGTTTATCAACTTTGAGACTACATAGCGCCATCATTGGAGGGGGTATGGTACCCACCTTTAAAACTTAGGTTAGGATACTCCTCTGTTATGCTCATGTCAAATTTTGGATCAATCGCCCTACCGTTTATAAATGACTAGGTTATTTCCAAAATATTTTGATTCTGCCCCACTGTGCATTGTATTGATTTTCCTTCAACTGAGATTATTATGATACCATCTTAATTTTATTCTTTCTATTCATGCCTTTTCATATATTTTTATGTATTTTTATTTTTTCTTACTTGAGCTTTGCGTTACTGCTGACAAAAATCCAGTAAATTGCCTTTAGTGATCAAAGCTTGGTATTTAATTAATTTATTTTTTTTTTTTGTTACATTTTTTTATTTTTTTTTTTTGAGGAAAAATAAATAGAATCCCCAAATCTAAGATTCAAATTATATGTCGGAATCCCGCAGTGTTTTTTTTTTATTTATTTTCTTGGCAAGACTTTAAATTGGAATCAGTTGCAATATTGGGGTTGGTGCCAAATTTTTAAGGATTACTTCACGTCTGTTTTAAAAATTGCTTACCTTCATTAATAATTTATAGAAAATCGTATGACACTGTAAGAAATTTTCGAATTCGCTATATTTTTTGTACGATTCGAGTTGAACAGCATCTTAAAAAGAATAAAATGACAAACAAGTAAATTAATTTTTAATTTAGTTTTATTTTTTTAAAAAATTGCACATTCATATAGAAAATTTCTAATATTTTATATTACAATTGTAATAGCTTTCAAGTTATTTTGTTTTAAACATGTTTTTTCGTTTTTTTTTTTTTTTGAAATATACTATAGTGTATGAAGGCTTTAAAAGTCTTAAGAGTATAGATTTTTCGAATTTATTTTAATTTGACATAGTCGTTTTGTATTTTATGTATTTTATTTTCAATTTAATACATGTAATTATTAATTTACCCATAATTTGAACTACAACATGTTTGACGTTTCTTGATCTCACAATTATACGACAATAGATTAATTTACTTAATTAAATTCGTAAGCAGCAGAAGAAATAAAAGTTCTATAGTTATTTCTTCTGGTTAACATAATCACAATTATTATTTATATTATTATTATTTTGTTTTTTTTTTTTTTTTTTTGTTTAATTTTCAGTTAATTATAAAATAATAAAAAGCTCTTGCACTTATCGTATAAAATTTTCTTCAGTGTACTGTTATAATTACAGAAATTTGAAGTCAAGTGTTTTTGTTTATATTTATATTCTAAATTGGTATTCCAAAACAATTTCCGCATGTTTTATTTATTTTAATTTAATTTCATATTTAAGTTTTTCCTATGCCTCCTTTGTCTTTTGCAATTACAAAATACATATGTTACTAGAGTACTTTGTTGATATCTAGCTGTTCCCGCCACGTCGTAGGCGTCCTGACAATATTTTGCTTTGAAAGTAAACCACACCAAATATTGAGACTCTTACCTTTATAGTACTTCAGATTTGGTTTATGTATTTACTTTATATAGAGGTACCCATCCCTGGGTAATTAATCAGGAACATAGGCTTTATAGGGTATTTATATTACAGCGAAATCTAGTAGATTTAAACTGATATCTTTTTCAAAATCTAAATCGTTTACACTGCATTTTGACACTAGCAAAATTTCGCTATCAAGATTTCATTTATTTACCTTTTTTCAATTCGCACTTTATTTACATTAATTTTTTGTTGTTATTTTATCAAAATTTTGTAGATTTTTAGAAATTTAAATTTTTTTTATTTTGTTTTTTTAATTAAAATGACAATGTTTGTTATTCAGCGTGCTACAGCGTTGTATTTTTTTTATCACATTTTGGGAAAAACCATGGTTGAATATTTATTTACTAGTAGATTTCGTGAAAATGTAGTGACGAAGTATATTTTGATTTGTATGGGACATCTAGTAAAAACGACTAGATTTTGCTCAAAATCTCGTAAGTACTAGATTTCGCTCAAGTGTAAATGCACTGTTATATAAAACTCAAAAATTTATATAAAAACCTTATTATTATTGAGAGTGCTGTAAAATTTTTTTAAAATATCCCGCTTTCAAAACTAAAAGGCGCTGTTAAGTTTGCAACACCTTTACATCAGTAAAAATTTGTACTTTCACTACTTTTTCTCTTAGAAATGAGATATTTTTGAGGAAAAAAGTATCGTATATTTGAACCGAGCTACTAAGAAACCTAATCACAAAATATTGTTAAAATTTATTCAGTAGGTTTTACGTGATGCGAACACAGAGACAGATAGAGGGACAGACAAAAATTACAATAATTTGTGTTTTGTATTCCATTTAGATTACTATCTGCACCAGCAACAAAATTTTCAAAAAATATTTTATGTGCAGAAATTGTCCTGGTAGACATCGACAACGACGGTCTTCACGAGAGGTTTTGATGTGCGCACATGAATTTGTTCAATGGTTGAAGAAATCAATGGCTCGCCAAGACGTAATGTAAGCTGGCTTAAGCTAATGTCAAAAAATGAACGAAAAGTCTGTCAAATGCTTAAGAAACTTATTGAAGACTTTTAGGGTGCTGCAATGTACTTACATGAGTCTAGAAACTATTATGACACAGTTGACATTTGTTTTATTCGTATTTTTGCAAAATAAAATTTTTTTTCTTAATAAATAAATTTTTATAACAAAAAGGTGTTACATAAATAAATTTTATAGACCTAATACCATTCATATACAAATTCTTTATTTTTTTTTTTACTTTTAAAAAAATTTTGAAAGAATAGTTTAAAATTTTTTGCTGTTTGTGCAATTTTGGCCAAAAGTACTAAAAAAAGTACAGCGGTGTGCATTACTCAACACCTAAACAATAAAATGACCTTTCTTTTTAATAACGATTATAATACAACGCCTCCTATTTTCTTATAGAAACTTCCATTTCTTAACATTTTATATTAAATTTAGATATAAGGCCCAACTATAATATGCATAAGCTGGCTTAAGCCAATGTCAAAAAGTGAACGAAAAGTCTGCCAAATGCTTGAGCAACTTAATGAAGATTTTTAGGTGGCTACAATGTACTTTCATGAATCTAAAAACTATTATGACACAGTTGCACATTTGCTTTAGCTCTACTTTTGCAAAATAATATTTTTTTCTGAATAAATAAAACTTGTTAACAAAAAGGTGTTAGATAAACATATTTTATATACCTAATACCATTCATATACAAATTAAAAATTATTTTTAGTTTTAAGAAAATTTCGAAAGAAAAATTCAAAATTTTTTGCTGCTTGTGTAATTTTGGCCAAAAGTACTAAAAAATACAGCGGTGTGCATCACTCAACTTATAAACAATAAAATGCTCTTTCTCTTTAAATACGATTATTATACAACGCCTTTTATCTTATAGAAATGGCTTGTTTTAAACATTTTATATTAAATTTAGATATAATTTGTTCACTGTCGTTCTCCATTGCAATTTTTTATGAATGTAAATTTATATGTAAAACACAAAGCACAAACAGGTGTTTCCGTACGGAACGTGCGATCGGTTTCGGACTTTGCTTAAGCAAATGACATTTGAAGAAACTTAATGAAAAGTGTTGTTAAGTACATTATAGTTTGTCACATATGATTTATGTATATGTAATTTCACAGTTGCTTAAGTTGGCTTAAGCTAGCTTATGCATATTATAGTTGGGCCTATAGTTTTTTCACTTTCGTTCTCCATTGAAATTTTTGTATGTAAGTACATACATATGTATAACACAAAGCACAAACAGCTGTTTTCGTATGGAACGTGCGATTGGTTTCGTACAGCAAATATTTATAATTGGAATAATTATTGCTTTGCTGGAAGAAACCCAAAGGGTTAATGTAGAGTATTTAAGTTATAGAAAACATTTTAGAGAAAAATGTAAAAAAATTTTAGTGGACATTCGTATGACGTTAATTTTTAAACAAATATTAGTTTATATTTTTTCCACATAAATGACATTTTTTCAATGATGCCATTAAATTAATCTAATCATTTTTCTAGTGATGACGCTAAAGTAATACTATTCGTCAAAAAAAAGTAGGAAGCTTGAACCTTGTTAGGGTGCGTACAGAGTGGCCGCTTGTTGCCGAGCCGAGCCGAGCCGACTGACACTTATTGCGAGAAAACTGGTTATATACAAATTAGTACAAATAAGCACGAACAGGTCATAGTGGGCGCCGACCTGGTCAGAGCGCAAAGCAGAGCGAGAAAACAGTTCCAAAGCGAATTTCAGCGCCGAAAACATTATTTATGTTACGTTGTTATGAATGCAACTTGTTTGGGAAACATTTAAAAAAAAATAAAAAAAAAAGTTAAAAAAAAAGTAATTAAACATGCAATCAAAAAAATTAAAAAATAATAAAAATTAAAAAATAAAATAAAAATTTAACAAAAATATAAAAATTAATAACTACTAAAAATAATAATAAAAATTAAATAAAATTATAACAAATATAAAAAAATTAAAAAAAAAATTATAAACAAAATTAAAAAAAATGTAATAAAAATTTCAAGAATAATGAAAGAAATGCATTAATAAGTAAATGCATACAAATATACATAAAACACAAATAATAGATAAAATATTAGAGCTGATTCTCGCATCCACTATGTACACTCAAACTTGTTTCTCGCATGCACAAGTTCTCGCAATAAGCGTCAGTCGGCTCGGCAACAAGCGGCCACTCTGGACTTTTATGTGCTGAAGCCAAATCCGTTCACAGATTTTTTCTATCACGTCTAGTTTTCGAGATATTCTTATTTTAATAAAATACTGATCTTGGAACATTAAATACGTATTATGATTACAATGTTCTTCAAAAAAAAAAAAAAACCAAGTCGGGAGCAAGAACTTTGTTATGTGATTTTAATTGAGTTTTGTGTGCTGAATCCAAATCCGTTTACAGATTATTGAAATATTTAATAGGCAACCGTGAGTGAAACATACAATTTATTTTTATTTTAGATTTAAGACATGAGTAATTATTGTTAGTTCAAATATATTCACGATACAATAAATAAAATATGAAACAAACAAAAAATTTAATAGGTTTTTGTTATAACAAAAGTAAATAATCTTAATGTGTTACATAATGTTTGTCAAAGTAAGTACCTGCGCTTAATTGTGAATGAAATCAACATTTGTGCATCGATCTTTATAGTTAATGGCTTTTTTATTCCTAGTATACCTAGCTTTCCGAAAAAGGACAAAAATGTTGATGATTTAAGTTTTTTACGAGTTTTTGAAGACAAAAAATAATAATTTTTTCATAAAAATTTTATTTTTTTGCCACCAATTTCTGAATAAATCCGAAAGAATTAAAAAAAATATGTAAAGCTGACTTAAAGGTAATTCTATCCCGCATCTTTTTGTGTTTCAATTATTAAAATCAAACAATCCGTTAAAGAGTTATTTAGAAATAAGTTAGCATGTTCGCCTTGTTTAGATGAAAATATTAGCTACGCCCATTAAAAAAAATTGTACGTGATACGCGAAAACTGAAAGCGGATTGGAATATAACGATTTGAGATCACTATATTCCACATATTTATGTTTAGGGAGCAATTTTTTTGCAGACCAGTGTAAAAGATGTAAATGGATCAATCTGAGATAGGAACATCTTGTGAAGATGTTGAATTTTAACCTTATGTAATTCTTAAGAAAAGATGTCAACATGTTCGCAAATTTATGGTAGATGTTTATCAGTGTAAAAGCCTATTAATGGTTACCACTACAGTGATATGATCACTGACTTTTTGTGCTAAAATTGAACGCCCTGAATGTAAAGGTGCTGTAGGTTCAGCGTGACGATTCAACATGCCACACAGCGCGTCCCACTATTGATTTATTGAAAGAAACGTTGGCCCTGTAAATTGGTATCCATGATGTTGCGATTTAACATCGCTGGACTATTATTTTTTTGTTTTGTGGGGCAATGTGAAGTCTTTGGTCCACAGACGATTGACGTCTTGGAAGACAACGTTTACTACGTAATCACTGTATAAGGCCTCCCTTGCGCAAAATGTTTTATTTGCTATCAACATGTCTTAACATAAGTCAAACTTCATATAAAAAACAGTATTAAAAATGTTTTTTTATATGAAGTTTGAGTTTTGTTAAACCCCCGTCTTCATTTGCTATCAAAATGTCTTAACAAAAGTCAAACTTCATATAAAAAAAACAGTATTAAAAATAATGTTTTTTTTTTCATATGAAGTTAATGTCTAATGGAGACGTGGGTTAAGCGGCCTAGGCACGGTCAACATAATCATGTAGCATTGTGGCAGTATTTGGGAAAATATATTGTGTGTCACCTAGTGTCTATACCTGATAAAAATTTGTCTTGATAAAAGTCAAATTTCATATTAAAAATATTGTTTTTTTTTTTTAATATGAAGTTTGACTTTTATAAGACAATTTTTTATCAGGTATAGACACTAGGCTACACAGACGATGCTGTATGAAATATCAAAAATTTATGATAAGTTTATCGTAATGCTACAAAAACATCATCAGGATAGAAATCAAGAAAATTAAAAAGAAATAAATGTGCTGCGCATTAATTTTAGACGGTTGCAGCACGATATTTACAGCACAAATCAAATTAAAAATGAATGCTTGACGAGTATTCCAACATCTAAGCTGCAGCACACATACATAATTTTAACTTCCAGCATTTTGATCGTGTCTAGGCCGCTTTAACTTTTTTATTTTTATTAAAGTTGTACCATATTTTATTTCAAATTGTGCCAGGGACACAAGAAGTGGCACAGTGCCAATTATTGAGTAATAATAAATTATTGACAAATATTGTACAATGTAAGGGCCGGCTTAACTAAGTTCTACTTTGCACTCTGAACTGTTAATATAATTTTGAATTTATTATGATATTTATAATTTGTTATTTATAACATAATTTGTATTTGCAGTGTTTAGGAAAAACCAATAAGTACGATTGCTGCAAGAGATTTAAACAAGTTTTTATAATATATTATTTTTAGATTTTGTTTGTTAAGTAAACAATTACTGCTTCCTATTTTTCTTCTTTTCACATCCAAAAATTATATAGGTAGTGTACGTATGTGTAGATACTGAATCTATTAAAAAAAAATCTGTAATTATTGGAAAAAAAAATATCTCGAATTTAGTTTGTTTTTATTCGTTTTTTTCACAACCGATTTATTCATCATTTAAATAATACAAATATAAATTTAAAATTCTAGTTATAACTATACATTTTTGAAGCCAATGCTTTTTATACTCGCCACCATACATACAGCGCTACATGCTCTTATCTGTCTAGCGTTTCAAAAATGTCAAGAATATTATGACGACTATGATACGGCTTTTACCTTTCTTTGCATGAATTTTTATTTGTGAAATTAATCTCTGTGAAGCATTTCGTACTCCAGATTAACGGAAAAAATTAAAAAAATTAGTATCAAATATTAGAAAGAATGGTTGAAAAAAAGTATGATTAAAATATCCAGTAGCATGCAAACTAGCATGTTAAATAAAAAAAAAAAATAATAAAATATACATATGTATGTACTATGTATTTATTCCTGATAATAATTCAATAAAACAATTATTATTCATAAATTAACTTGACACTAACTACACGGTATTGTGTAATATCCCTTGAATATTAAAGAAGCTGAGCAGTTTTTTTTTCAACTAGAATAAACAAATTCAAGCCTGCTAACTAATGGTAACCCCCCGTCTCCATTAGACATTAACATGCCCTAACAAAGGTCAAACATCATATGAAATAAAACTGGAGTGGCCTACACTCCAGTTATTATATTTATGGATATATTACATAAAGAATATAAGTTCAAAGTACATATGTACATATATTCGAATCGAAAAATTAATTATTTCGGTTTGGGGTGTTAAGTAAAGTACCCCTTTCCGATTGTCCCCAAAATTTATACAGCTCTTCATCTCCATATACCAAAGGCACATACTAAATTTCGTTTTAATTTATTAAACGGTCTGACCAGTAGAGCGTTAACAAAATTTGGGGGTAAAAAAAGTACCCCTTGCCCTCTCCCGATTATGCCCAAAAACTATACTGCTCTTCATCTCCATATACCAAAGGCACGTACCGAATTTCATTTTGATATATCAAACGGTATGACTTGTACAAACTCCACAAAAATCGTGGCTTACATTATTTTTAATACTGGGGGGTTACTGCGTAATTCGATTCGAAAGAAAAAATGTACGAGTTCGAACAATTCGTACTGTGTATTATGATTTTCGTATAAATTGTTACGAAAGTGAGGAATATTTTTTGCTCTAACGAAAAATAAAAATCCCTATCTAAAGAGCAACCCTGTGTTACGAAAAACAAAAATCCCTTTCGAAAGGTTAACTCTGTAGTACGAAAACAAGCATCAGTTACGCAAAAAGCATTAGGAAATTGTTCGAAAGCTATTTTGCTAGTGACAAATTGAAATAAAAGTAAAAATTCAAGTATTTTAACGTTTCAAAATAAATAAAAGTGTATCATACATAAGTTAAACTTAATAATGTTGGTTTTAATACAATTATTTTAATGTTTAATGTAAATTTAATTTTATTTGAACTATTTTTTATTAATGAATTAATAATTTTTTAGTTTTTTATTATGCATTACATTCTGTTGATATCTATTATTTCTTTCTTTATAATAAAGAACTTAAGCCTAAATAATTGTTATTTAAAGGAATATTCAGAAAAATCTTATAAAAATAAAAAACAGTATGAAGAAATGGTTCAATTCATGTCTAAGCATTCAGAGTTAGCAAAGGTCATCCTAATGTTCCAGATCCTAGGAAAAAATCACTTAATATGAAGCAGCAATTGTAGAGTGACTGCCTCATTTAACGTAGGTGAATAGCAGCGGATCTTTGTGACCTTTTTAATTCACTTTCTATGCTATTAAGTATATACGTAATTGAATCCTTACTGAAAGAAGTTTTTTACAAAACTAAATCATACATTTTATTAATATAATTTAGAAAATATTTATGGTCTCTTGGCTTTTATCATTAAGATTAATGATATTTGATAGGACCCTTACAATTTGGCTTTGAACTCTTTCTGGAATTAAATTTAATTAATTAATGAATTTTAATCCACAACGAAACACAATCCATTATTAAACAATAATTAGAAAAGTATAATATTTAAACTTTCTTTTTTAACTGCTTTTTGTTTTGGGTTATTTTCACCAAGTTTGACAATTAAGTTGCAGTGCTACCAACTTTTCATCATAATTTCCCATTTGTTTAACAATACAACTCTGTCATCGTTTCGAACGAGTTACGCAGTACGATTAAGCTTTCGATTCGGAAATTGCTTTCGAAAAATTTTAGCTTTCGAATCGAATTACGCAGTAACCCCCCTGGTTTTTTACTTTACCATACGTAGTATAAGGTAAAGTATAGTAATCATGAAAAAATTCGAGGTCGGGATTTCGACGGATTTATACGTTTTGAGGTCCCCTGAAGCCATTTAGACTATTTTTGCGATGATGTCTGTGGGTGGGTGGGTGGTTGTGTATGCCACTATTTTGGTGGAGTTTGTACAGGTCATACCGTTAGACATGTCAAAATGAAATTTAGTATGTGCCTTTGGTAAGTGGAGATGAAGAGCTGTATAGTTTTTGGACATAATCGGGAGGGGACAACGGTCAGTTTCCTTACCCTCAAATTTTGTAAAAGTATGTAGCTTTGGTTTATGGAGATAAAGAGCTGTATAAATTTTGGGCATACTCGGGAAGGGGCAATGGGTAGTTTACTTGCTCCCAAATTTTGTAAACGCTCTACAGGTCATACCGTATGACATATAGAAATGAAATTAAGTATGTGCCTTTGGTTTCTGGTGATGAAGAGCTGTATAAATTTTGGCCATAATTGGGAAGGGGCAAGGGGTAGTTTACCTAACACCCCAAACCGAAAAAATTAATTTTTCGATTCGAATATACTTTGCACTTTTATTTTTTATGCAATATATCCATAAAAATATCTGTTTCCATTTGGTATGGTAAAGTTGAGTGTAGGCCACTCCAGTTTTTTTATATGAAGTTTGACTTTTTTTAAGAAATGTTGACAGCAAATTAAGACGGCGGTAAAAGTTTCTTTTTTTCAACAACAGCATTCCATTATACCTATGTAGTATCAAGTTTTTTCATACTTCTCTTTACACTATATGATACGCCCCGTCTCCATTACTCATTAATATGTCTTAACAAAAGTCAAACTTCATAAAAAAAAACATTATTATTAATACTGGATTTTTTTATATGAAGTTTGACTTTTGTTAAGACATGTTGATAGCAAATGAAGACGGGGGTTTATGATGAAAATTTTCAGCATCATACAAAGAATGGTTACGAAACAAATCTTTACAAAAGTTTTAAATAAGAAGTTTGCGAAGAGTTTCAAGTTTTATTTATGCTTGTTTGTATGTAGCTGCATGAGTGGTGGATATAAAAAATCGGTAAGTCTGCATTTTTGTTTCTGAGTTTTGTTTTTAATTTTCTCATAATTAAATTTTTATATCTTAATCGTTTTATTAATTAATTAATATTGTAATTATTTATAACTTCAATATTTATTAGGTAATTAAATATTTATTATTAAAATTTAATATTACTGTAACTAACATTTAATGTTGTATTAAAATTAATTAAATTCTTCTTTTATTTATTTCTTGGCTACAATAACAAAAAAGTTTTTATTTAAAAAAACACTGAATGCGGGTCATCATCGAAACCAACCAGCTGTGTGAACACCAATCAAACAAAATGTACGCAATGGCAACGTAATGTTTACCTTTTGTTTACATCTGATAAATATGTACATATGTATGTAATAAAATTGTTTATTCTTTAACTGATAGTTAAATTTATTAAAAATTTTTAATAATAAAAATCATTTATCTGTAAAAATACCTTTGTTGGCATTATACTGTAAATATTACATAACCTAACAAAAACAGGTGTTCAAACTTAAATTGTTGGGTAGCATATCAAAGTAAAGTTATCTTAAATTTAACAACAACACCACAAAACGAATGAACGCCATGAGTACGATAACGTCAAAATTTTAATACAAAACTAGGTCCAAAAAAGATCCATCAACTCAAATGTCAAAAATGGTCACTTGAATTTTGCTCTTCTGCATTTATTTCCACACCTAATGTATTTGTCGTGATTGTGTTTCACTTGGCAAAATAAATTCGACTTGTTTTCGTAGATGGTTGATGCATTGAATAAACAAGTATTTAATTTTTTATATATGTATATATGTACATCTCTAAAAAATTTAATTTTACCAATTGCACAATTATAAATAATTTTTGCCTAAATATAAATAAAAAAAAATATTATTAATTTTTTTATTTTTAATTCCTTCCTTCGGAATTTTTTCAGCAGTAGCCGATTTGCATCGGCGTCACAAATTCATACCGTATTCGCTTCAGGAGGGCACAGTGAGCATTTCCGAACGGGCCCGTAATATATCTATGTGGTAAACACACGAAATATTTGTTCTCAGAGAAACAAGTTTGCTTCTGCAGTTTTCGAAATATGTAAATATCAAAAAAATATAATCTTAGATCTTATACTTTTTGGAATCATCTAAAACATTTCTAAAAAATAATAAAATCCAGTTAGTCCAGCGGCTATAAATCTGCAATATTAGAAGATCTGGCTTGGACGGTTTGGTTTTATATTTTTAAAATGCTTAATATAAGTCTAGTTCTAATTCTTCGAGTAAAACACAAATATTTAATCTCATTCTAGAGCAATAAACGTTTCCCAGTGACCACACCTGTTAATTTCATTCATATAGACATTATTCTTACTCGGTTTTTGATATGGAATTCAATTTTCATTGTTTCACGATATGAGCTTATCAAGTGTAGGTATTTCAGATACGATCAAGACGAATTCATACCAGGTGGAGTCGTTAGCCCAGCTTATTGTTTTTTGGTCTCCTTTTATTGCTAATGTCTTGTTTTCTAACTGCTAGTTGTTGTTGTAACAGCTCTGTTGCTGTCGGAAGTTCTTTCCTGAAAATATGTAATTTATATATAATAATTATTGTTAATATGGGTCGCATGGGTGGAACTTTAAGCTGGAGAAATTGTGCCACCTCAGTCGGCATAGGTCAATGGGGCGCAAATCCGTTGGCTTGTTAGGACAATTGAATAAATGCACAGTATCATGAGGGCTCTGCGAACAGGATGGACAACGGTTCAAAGTGCCAGGAATTATTCGCTCTCGGTAGCAGTTAAGTATACTGCGCTATCCTGCTCTTAATTGTGCTAGGATTGATCTTGTTTTTCTGGGTAAGAGTTGTTCATGATCCGAGAGCAGGGGGATGTTATTTGAGGACTTTATTGAATCTATACCCGTTCATGGTAGTAGTGACCGTCTGTTGACGCAAAAGTTTCTCTGCCGTCACTATGGACATCTGGTCAACGTCCGAGATAGTGACAAAAGTCCTGTCGGATGTGCCTAGCAGGGGGATCTTGGGAGAGTATCCGAGGACTAGGATGACTTGGCAGGTGACATGCCAGCAAGAATTGCCTGGTCAACAACTCACTGTTTTATCTGTCCGGCAGTATCTTGGTCTCCTCATGAAGATGATACACATTGGTTAGTTTGACAAATCCAGTTGCAATTCGGAGTGCATTATTTTGGGTCGTTTGTAAGACTCGCCATTGGGTGTCGCTTAGAAAAGAGGCCTATATCGGGGCAGTGTAATTTAAAACGGAGCGGCAAATCGCCTTATACGTCGCTGTAATTATTTCGTTTGTCATGCACCAAGAGATGCAAGCCAGAGCTTTTAGAACCTTATTTCTGCATTTAACTTTTTGGCTGATATAAGACCACCCCTAGTAGAATATCAAAGTTGTTGTTTGGTTATAGATGTTGTCCTACTGCTCACACCTGGTATGGATTCGCCTTAAATACGATATTATACACTACCTTAGCCATAAAAGATTCGTATCATATGATACGAATCAATCTCTTCTGTGCTTTAAATCGATGACCAGCTTACCTATAAAGCTCTCATGACACAGTGCATTCTGTATCCCAAAAACACACTGAATTGTGCTCCATAAACCTATGGTTAAGAGCGAATGACATTGCTCAAATAACATCAAATGACAAAAATATAAGAAATTTATTTTTTTTTTTAATTTCTTTCAGGTAAAAATTCATCAGAGGAGCTGTTACAGCAGAAATACAGTCATTAAATGCAGGTTACAATCTCTCTTAAACTTTCTCTCATCAGAAGACGGAAGGAAAGATACGCTGAAAACAATGAACGGCAGCCAAAACTGGGTTTTAAATCTTCATTCATTAAGGACCCCCAAAAATAATTATTTTAAAGACAATAAATACCTAGGGAAAATTTTTGATCCAGAATTGGCGATATTTAATAATTACTTTGTATAAGGGTGTCCCACCCACCGCTACTATCCAGCAGCTTTTTGGTGGAGTACGACCTTTCTTTTAAAAGTATTCTCCAGATTAAGGATATTTAAAATTTACTTTATAGGCGGGTACCCGTCCTCTTGCTAATAGCCCAACACAACTCTGACCTTTTTTTTAAGTCGATATAAACTACTTTTCATGACCATTTCGCTAAGTGCTTAATTTAGCTCGTCAGCAAAAGCTTATGCTCACTACCACTACCTGGGGATAAAATCATTACGTTGAGGTAGTGTGAGCATCAGCTTTTGCACTTTTAATCTATTAACCGTTTTATAATATTTTTAACCTTTTTTTAAAAATTCCTTCCTTCGGCGTAATGAACTTTAGATAAATTTTATTTTAATTTGCTTTTAAAAGAGACAAATATTTAATTAATATCTTCAAAGAAATGTTATAATTTGTTTTCTATAAAATTAAATATTTCAAAATACTAACCTTAAAATGTTTGCATAGTGATTGCTGGGAACTGTAAGTAAAATTGTTAAAAAAATCCTTAACATCTTAAGCTTTTCCTGCTTTCACTTATTTTGTACAGTGACGAGCAAACTTGTAATAGGATAACTTAAAATATAAAAAAAAACTTTATATTCATATTTTTTATCTCCTATTAAAGCAATTACATATTTTTGCACAAAATATTTTTTGTTCTTTTACAAATACAAAATAATAAAGAAATAAACTCTTTGAAAAACAAGAATATGACTGCAAAGTCGATCGAAAATCGCTTTGAGAAAACGAAGCCCATAATAAAAACGAAGGTTGTAAGACAAAATCATTCATTTTAATTTTCATTTAATTTTTTAATATTTATTTCTATATAAATTACGAGAAAAGAAAAACTTTGTTTTATTAAAATTTAGTAACGTTGTAAAAGTGAGGCTTAAAAACGAAAGCATAAGAAAAAAAAATTAATTCTATCTCACAACTACTAAGCTGGACGTACATATATAAATGTTCTTTGGTGAAAAAGTTGGTAAAATGTTAAGTTCAGTGTTTATAATAATATTATGTTTATAATAATATTGCTAATGCTCTTACATCTCAAAATACCTGAAAACACTGCTCGTAAAACAACTCACGCTTGAGGATTTTGCAGATCTATTCTTTCATTAGCTAATGGTTAGTCTTGATTAACTCTACCTGAGCATAGTTTGGTCGACAACTATGTATATAAAATGCTGATAAATGTTTTACGGTTTTAATTGAACGCTGTTTGTTACCTGTTGTCTGATGGAGTCGCACTAAAGCTCGAAATAAACCTGATGTAATTCCAAAAAAATTAAAGAAAATCTATGGCGACCAGTAGAGGATTGTAAATTTACTTATTTTTTGTGGTGAAATACAAATAAAAAACAACTAAGTTTGATAATGGTGGAGACCAATAATACTCTGGGAAGTATCTACTTCCTGTACACAGGTCACTTAGATGTTCCTGAAAGTTCTTATTCTGTCTTTTAAAGGGGAAAGAGTGAACCGTTACTGTAGCCGTGTCTTACCGTCAAGGAGCCTTCAAATAAATCAAAATATTACAGGACCTGATACAAAATAACATTGTAAACGAAAAATTATGAAAATAGAACAAAGTGCCAAAGTGTAATATTTCTTTGGCTGTGCTGTGGGGCTTAAGTCGGTGGATTTTTCTGAGCCCTTATTATTAGAATTAACCATATTCATAAAAAAATATTTTTTGATTTTTTATAAAAGTGAAATTATTTTATTTAAATTACCACTTGAGATTAGCATTATATTTTATTGCAATGGAATTTTTTATATAAATATTTTAATGTAGGGGTAATATAGATATTTTTAATTATCTATCTAATAAAAAATAATTTATGTAAAAAAGGGATTAATTTAGATCTAAGATTGACCTGCTACACTTTTGCTAGTAAACTAATGCCCAACAAATTCGTAGGCCCGTTGTCTAAGTCGAAGACTGCCAGAACTAGAATGTACAAGTGTTAAAAACTTTAAATAAAAGTATTCTCAAAAAACAAAAGCGAGTTTATTCTTAATTCAAAGAACACTTGCCCGGTAGCCTCATTATTTTTCAGCGATTTACTTACATATAAAACTTATTTGAAGTCAAAGATGAGTGCCAGAAATTACACTCGACCTGCAGTGCACTGAAAGGCCTTATTTACATCGTCAATCTTCGAAAATAGTTTTGAAAAATTGTCACAATACAGCATTCACATTTGTGCATGTTGCAGTTAAATTCGTTACCGCATAGATAGCGCTAGGTAAAATTATCCCTAGGGAAAAAATACATTAGTCAAAAACAAATTTCTGCGAGAATTTTTCTAAAGAAGATGGATAGCCCAGGATAAGTGCTGGGCATTTCATCTCCCAATCAACTGTAAATGTTACAGTAAAGCCTTGATGTTTTCTAGGAGAGTTGATTTGATTTGATTTCTTACGTGAAACTATGGCATCCCGGACTGCGCGAAGAATAGTGTATTTGGTTCTAGTGTAAGAACGGCGCAAATTAGTTTGGCAAGTTTCACATTTTCAAGTTAAAAATTCCAAAATCATTTAATTTTTGTGTATTTTAGCCTAAAAATGTCCGTTAATCTTATTTTTTTAATAGAAACAAATTTTCTTAAGGAATATAATTTTATATCTTTATGTAAGCTTGTAGAAGATGGAGTTCCTTCAATTTGACCTATTTTACATAGACTATATGTTATAAAATCCCAAAGCTGGAACGGAAAAATAATACTGCTGCATTTAAGCTATATAAATATACTCCCAACTATTGCTGAAAGTATTTCATGATCCCTAGTCCATGTATGGACTTTCTGGGGAAAAGGCTAACAAATGCCAATTTTGTGATTTTGACATTTATTTTGGGAATTTTTAATATTCACGCCGTTGCACGCAATCAAAGGTCAATACTAACGCACTAAAGGTGCCCGTTGAAGCTGATCCATCTACAAGTGCTTATGAATTATTATAGAATATTAGCAAATAAAAATTAATAACACTCAAGGCAGGAAAGTGAAGTCTGTTTAGATACAGTTTCCTATAAATTTTGCCTTATTACAAATTTCCTCCTTGACACCTGATTGTATATCTAAAGAACTTTGAATTTTGGATAGAAAACTTGCGTTGTTTACATATTGGACGTGGCACCTTCCACCACTAAAGCACATATGTATTTATCGAATATGTCATGTTGATAATGTGAGTCCCACAGAAAGTGGCGAATTAGAAAAGTTATTCCCATACAAAGTGAGAACCTAACATTTGGTATGAGTAACTCTGTTTTTAATAAGCGTAGTCTAGCTGGAAGTTTCTCGCTTGTCTGCAGACAACATCCAGAGTTTTTGGCGGTAATCGAACCCGCAACCCTCAGACTAATAGTCAATCGCGCTAACAATGTGGCACTCGTAGATTGATGTCCCGCATTTTTCTATTTTTTCGTTTTTTTTTTGTTTCTTTGTATTAAAAACTTCATTAAACTTAGCAGTACCATTCAATCACATACAAGTACGTCGTACAGGTAAAGCGTTTCATTATTTAACAGAATTTTTGAATTTAGACACGTACGTTCTTCAATTGCAAATAGCCGCGCCAATAATTATATTGGAATTGTTGGAATGTTACTCGATTTGCAGTAAACAAAAATAACAAATAAGCAACGTAATAGATGCAAACATTTTTAGAGGCCTTTTAAGGGTTAATATGTTTTCATTCCAAGCAATTCATTAGTTAAAACGTTTCTAGGCGATTAGAGTTTCCGATTCGATTGACGTTTGCTATCACCATCAAAACTAGACTCGAGCCTATTAATTAAAATTTTGTGGCTTAGACCTTCACTCAGATATATTCTCCCATAGAAAGTATATTTTTGCATGTGGGTATCCTGGAGTCGGCAAAGCAGACAATCTATTTTTCTGTACCAAGAACAAAACAACTAAAAATATTAATGTTTACATACATTCGGTGATAACCGTCGTTAGTGGCTGTATGTTTGGTATAATTGGCGAGCGCTTTCGATGTGAGAACATCATTATCAAAATATAAGATAAACACAAGTGTATTATCTTATTAAATTTAATAGAAACTTATGATTTCTATTTTTTCTCTCCATTTAATCGGAATAAGCCACAGTAACGCCTTGCAAGACAAATTGTGTTTTCTACTAAATCAGATCTTGCATCAATTTTGCACACATTTTATATGTTTGTAAGACCAAATCTTAAAAATTTATTTATAATTATTAAGAAGCCTTTTCTAAACGCTGTGTAATTTTTAAGTCAAGTTTTTAGTTTTTTTTTTTTTAACTCAATTTTAAATGAATGGCATAATTTTGAGAGAATTAAGAATAATATAATTTATTAGCCATTAGCCGAATGAAAAGCGTTTTATAGTGTTAATCTTAACGTAAGCATTCGTATTTAGTGTACACATTATATATTAAATGTGCCATACGGAAATCTTTAATCTCAATCATATGCTTTTCGCATGGAAATGTTAGTTGAATTAGATTAGGTTGTGATATCAGTCATATAATCGTAGTTAAAAAGAAAACAATTTTCAAAACGTATAATTATGGTCTAAATATGTACATAACATTTTATTACAAAATCAAATTAAAATAATAATATTTTTTTTTAAGATTTCGAGATATAACAGTTAATGGTTAATTGTCCATTTTTTTTTTTTAATTTTTCATAAATTCTTGGAACTTCATTTTTTTAAAACTTAAGTTTGATTTTATGAAAACAATTGATATTTAAATTAATTAATTACTATTTTACTTTTTAGGTCCTCAAAACGTTAGACTTTTGTTTGTTGGGCATTTACAACAGTATGTATGTCTGGTCGTAGTCTTGTCAAGTTCGAGGAATATATTTAAAGTTGTATATGTGTGTTTGTTTTACCCAATTTTTTTTTTTTTGTGTTATTGTATAATAAAGAAAATATTAGTTAAGCAGCGTCAAAGGTAAATGACATTTACTACCTTCTTAAAGAAGAAAGTGTTCAAATGTGATATTTTTATACACTGGGGTCATTAAGCCTTTTAAGGCCAGACCTACTATTGTTTGAATGTAATCACCATCAGAAACCACTACTGTAACCAGTAATATCGGAGGGTTTTAATCGATCGAACATTGACAAGTGATGAGCTGTATGATGAGCATGTGGATGTCCGTGATGATGATTGGTGTGATGAGAATGGGGGTAGGCTGAGTAACTGCTTTGAGTCGATGCTGTAGGATAGCCATACGGGTAGTTGGGGCTGGGCATATGAAGGGTATGGCTAGTAGTAACGTTGCTTTGAGTAGCGGCATATGGATTATTTGAAGTTGCATAATCGGCTGCCGTATGTTGAACACTTCCATAGTGAGCGGCTGCGTGATGGTGATGTGCAGCCACAGCTGAATGATGGTGGTGATGAGTTGGTGGTGCTGCTGAAGAATAGATAGAATTGACAGGTACATGTGTTGTTAAATGAGCATGTGGGTCCATGTACATTGATGTATGATGATTATTGGTGCCTGCAGCAGCAGGTGTCGAAAGATTAGTTGGTGTATTAGCTGCGGCAGCAGCTAAAACCGCAGCAGCCATTAAATTTGGATGATGATAAGCATTTGGATTGGCCAGGGATCTAGCGTTCGACGTCAAACCATAATTTTCGTGATTATTGCTGTTGTTATTACTTGAGGCAGAAGATGCAGCTAAATTACTGACAGAAAAATTGCTATTTAGCAAATTTGAAGCGGTGTTTGACTGTTGGATTTGACTGTTATTCGAAGGTGCTGAAGTTGGGCTGTTACTAGAAGTTAAAAGATTTTGAGTTGCTGTTATTGACGAAAAATGGGTATCGTCCCCGACATGCGTGTCGGCAAGAGATGGATTTTGCAATCCTTGAAGTCTGCTTTCAACAGCTGCTGCAGCCGCCACCTGCGCATTTACCGCAGCTGCCGAAGTAAGGGCAATCGATTCACTCTCCGAAATAGTGGGAATTTGGTCAACCAACGACTCAAGACCAGACAAACTTTTACGAGCAACATCACTGCTGCCATGTTGGCTTTGATGATTATGATTAGCTTGATTGTGTGAATGTGTTTGATGTAATTGAGCACTCAGCAAGTACGGACTATTTGTAAGATCGTTGTAGCGACTTTGATGCCTTAATGGCCATTGTGAATGAATTTCTTGATGCTGCGGTTGTTGTTGTTGTTGAACCGCTTGCATTTGTTGCTGATCATGATAGTTGAGAGATGACTGCTGCGGAGAATTCACGAACATTGTTGTTGCAGCTGCTGGAGAATGCATGCTGTGATTAGGTTGGGGTGAAAGCCATTGTTGAAAGTGTTCGTTTGCAGCATTCTGGTCTGGTGTGGCATCACCGCTAATAGGACTATTGAAACGTGATCTCTGATGGGTGTTATTTATTCGTTGATGCATTGTATTTAAATCGGAATTCACATTTTCACCAACAATCGACGAATTAGCTGTTGAAGCTGTCGGAGGTTCAAAATCAACAGTACATATGTTAGGGGAACTAGGAGGAGGTGACTCTCCAAAGTTTTGATCCTGTATAGGATGTTGGTGATGTGCTGGTGGCACTAGATCTGCTGAAGTAGTTTTAGTCGTTTCCCTCCCGTTGCTTGATAAGCCCAACTTATCGTGATGCGGCTGAGAAGGAGGTGTATTAGTTGTATAGGAGCAATTAAGAGATGGCGAGGCCATTGGGGAAGCCATTGGTGAATAAATGCTTCTTTGATGTGGAGGTGGAGTTGAGTACAAAGCTACATGTTGATGATTTGTCTGCAGTCCCTGCATGTGGTGTGGTGAGACTTGTGTTATTTCACTGGTCAGAGATTGTATAGACATGATGTTTGGTTTCTGACTCAACATTGAAGTT
The DNA here is from genome assembly GCA_949628195.1 of Phasia obesa. Taxonomy (NCBI): domain Eukaryota; kingdom Metazoa; phylum Arthropoda; class Insecta; order Diptera; family Tachinidae; genus Phasia; species Phasia obesa. Next base: position 9,948,195 of record OX451220.1, read on the forward strand.
GTCTGTGCAATATCCTGCTGTAACATATTTGGATGAGGTTTTACCTTTTTTGGACGTCCTCGCTTTTTCTTTGGCATTTCAGAATTGGGCACTTGTACAACGGACAAGTTTAATATATTTGCGTAATCTACATTATTGGTCCCCATCATTTGGCTATTTACCTGTATTTTGTTGCCTGTGACAGGATCTATGATTTCTTGACCTTTTATTTTTTTAGGTCTGCCCCGTTTTTTCTTCTCGTGTTGCGTACCGACCAAAGATGACATCATAAAACTATTACTTACATTGTTATCTCCAGTTGCTGGTGGTGGCCCGGGGCCTTCGCTTGCACCATGCGGATTCGATTCTGAATCAAATGAATAACCAACAGGATTTTGCAATTTTGTATTTGAAATTCCTACCACATTCTGATACGTTGATTCATTTGGGTCAGATGAATTATTTTGTTGATTTTTGTAATTTTCTTGTTCACATTGTTGTTTAATGCGTTCTTCTGTAAAAACACATTCCGATTGATCGATGTGTGGTATTAAGCCATTTAGATAGTCGCGAAACTTCTTAAGGGCTGCATAAAATGGCACCTTATCTGCAGCTCTTGGCAACTGAGCACAACGTGCTGATGAAGACGGCATAACCCAAATGAACTGAAACATATTTAATAATAATTTTAAGATGAAATAGAATTAACAAAATAAACAACGAATTTGGTAAACACAGCATTTATAAATTTAATATAGACAATTTAATTGATTTTTAACTTAGAGAGGAAAAATTGTGTGCAAAATCACCACGGATAAAGAGGAGAGTTGAAACTCCTCCTTTGTCTGTCCTTGACTAATGATAATAATAAAAAACAAATATATATTATCAAGAGGAAAATGTGCGATTTATTTTTTAGAAAATTAGCTTTTTTAATAAAAATAGTTAATAACATGCCAATCAAAATATTATCTATCAGTAGCCACTATTTTCTAATTTTTTTAGAAACATGTAGATTCTGTATCGAAAAAAAACGGGTCGTCTGTTAAGGTGATCCGGGAATTGAATCAATTGAGCCGATAATTGTCATGCTAAACACTTGCATCAAGCGCAATCAGTCGTATTACGGTTGTTACAGTCGTTCTTCAACTCCGAAACTTTTGAACTAGATTGAAGAAAAATTTTGCGTGTAATCTTTAATGTAGTATAATATTATTGTAGTCCAAGTATGACTATGACAACCGTAATTAGGCTGATTAAATGTAGTCGTTAACGTTCGCTCCTGTCTGTTTTAACAACTCAAAGTAAAGGGTGTTTTTGTTTATAGAATTTTAAATTGTAATAAAAACAGCTAAATGTTGTCAACTACTATAGATTTGGCTTTTAAAGAAACACTGCCCAGAATTGCCACCGTCCCATAGAGCACACCAAATAGTGACTTTTTCAGGATGTTAATTAGTATATTCACTCAAAATGCGGCAGAGTTTATTATTGACGTATCCATTGCACCAAAAGTAAGCTTCATAGCTGAGCAAAATGAGCGCAATAGTTTTCTCGAACTGATATCAAATAAGACACAAAACAGATGACAGCTGTCAAAATGGCGCACATATCCCGCAATATTGCCAACTTGAACCATGAAATCATGGATATTCGTTTTATTTAAATATGTTGATGCATGGCCGTTTTACTCCACGATGCAAAAAAACTTTTCACTGTAATGAAAAATGTTTGTGTTATAAGTTTTGTTGACAGATGAGTTGCAATAAATTTTGTCAAGACAAAAAAAAATGCTGCAGCTTACCGATACGAAACGCACATTTTCCTCTTGAACTTCTCTTAGAAGTAAAGACTCTCATATTTCTATCCAATTGTGTTCATTTTCTAAATTTAATAAAACTAATAAAAAAAAAATACATACTTGTTCGTTTGAAAATAATTTTTTTTTTTACAATTTCGATATGTCATGTTTTAAATTTCTTTGAATCTCTTCTGTTTAGAATTTTTCTAAGACACAAAAAAAAACTTGCATGATCTTAGCATTTATTTTAAAGAAAATACTTACGGTATCTGTTCCTTCAACACATTCTGGCTGACGACCGAAATTGAAATCTTTTTTTCCCGAAAACACTTCAAATATCAGTTTACCATTAAACACTGCAATTTTTGGACGAAATCTCTGCAATTTTTCGAGAAGAATGCGGCTTCCTTCTTTTATTTCTTTACGTGTTAAATCTGCTGAACCTTTAGTAGCTCTTTGCACCATATTGGTAAATCCTATGCCATATTTTATCAGCTTAAAATCTTCATCAGCATTCATTTGCTCTTGGGTTAGACCAGACAAATACAAGCATTTCCAAAAATGATTACCGGGGCCAGCATAATGGTGACCTTTATATGCCGCAAATAAGCCTGGATTAATACCAATCTGAAAAAAATATAGAGAAATATATATTTTATTTAATACTTTTTTCTAACATTATAATTATTAAAATTTTTCTGTTAAAGATTATAAATCTTGCAGAATTTTATAGTCTGTTATATATCCGGCAGGTTACGCCCGTGTGCACCAGAACAATTTTTTCACCCGAAATCAGATATTTTGTGAAAAATTTATGAATACAAAAGTTGTACAAAAAATTATTTCTTGCCTGCCTTGCATTGTATATTTTTAAAGTATTTTGACCTTCCCAACCAGTGTTGTCAAATCTATTGAGCCAATTGCCGCCAGATATTACTTAACAAAATACTAGAAACCGCTAAGTTGCCAAAAAAAAGCTGATCATATATCAGATGGTATCTGTGTGCATATCGGGTAAAAAGTAGTTATATTTAAAAGTATTTTTATTTAGCACACAATTATTTTTGGATTTGATTTTTATATTTATTAATCTAATATTGAGTCACTCAAGAAGACGTTTTGATTAAAAGTTGTCTATAGATTTGTATTAAAAAGGCCGAAATACTTTAAAAAGCAACGTTGCAAAGCTGTGCAGAAAATAATTGGTTTTGTAAAACTTCTGTATTCATTAATTTTTGCAGAAAATATCGGACCTTGGGTCAGAAAAATTATTTTGGTGCCCACGGTCGCAACCCGGCCCATATATAATGGGGACTACAAACTGGTGAAACTTTCTTTTGAATGAGTTATGAGATTTTAAAGCTATATTATGAACCTTTTAAAAAAAATTATTTACAAAATACACAAAGATTTCATTTTTAGAGACAAATAGTTTATATAATTATACAAAATTTATTTTGTAACAAAATCTTTAAAAACAAAAAGGTTATAGGCATTTAAAAATTAAAATTTTTTATTTTACCATACGTGTATAAGGTATAGTAATCATGAAAAAAAATCGAGGTCGGGATTTCGATGAATTTATACGTTTTGAGGTCTCCTGAATCCATTTTGACTATTTTCGCGATGATGTCTGTGGGTGGGTGGATGGGAATGTATGCCACTATTTTTGTGGAGTTTGTACAGGTCATACCGTTTGCCATATCAAAATGAATTTTTGTATGTGGTATATGGAGATGAAGAGCAATATGGGTTACAATAAAATAGTAACCCATTTCCTGACTGTTTGTCTGTCTTTCTTTTTTTGTGTTCGCATCACGTAAAAACCTTAGCATCCTGATTCCAATAAAGGATACTTTTCGCAAAAATATCTTATTTCAAAGAGAAAGTGGAGAAAAGCTGCGAAAGTACGCCGATATTTTACCGATTTAAAGATACTGCGTACTTTAGGGCTATTTTTCAAAGCGGTATATTTTAAACACGGTAGCGCAACAGATGGCGCTATTTTAAAATAATCACAAAATGAATTGAAAACGGGCTGTTTTAAACATAGTTGCGCAATAAATGGCGCCGTTTTAAAATAATCACAAAATATGAATTACTTACTGCCAAATAACCAATTAATAAAATTTGTATTTGTTGTATATATCTGTGGAATTTTAACAAAACGTGCTTTATATATATAGATATAGAATTTTCTTGTCCCTCTGTTGCTCTAATCTCCGTATTTCTACGATCTTTGGAATGCAAGATATGCAGTCGACTAATCGACTTCTTTCAGATTTTCCCCCAATTGCAATTTTACAAAACGACATCTTTTAGAGAATCAAGAATAGTTTGAAAATTTATAAGAAAAAACTGATAACAGTCATTTGACAAAACAGCTTGTCTCCATTTAGTATTACCACGTTTTTACCAATTCCTTTTCTACATAATTCTTGCAAAAAAAAAAAAACCGACAAATTTAAAATCATGTTTCTTTAAGACGGTAATTAGACAATGATTATATTATAGAAAGATTGTTGTGGGATTTTTTACGTGTCGTAGCATAAAATGTCAATTCAGATAAAAAAAACTAATTGTGGAATTCAATAATCTAAAGAAAATGTCAGTCGATTTTCTACCGGGAGAGCAGTGCTTCCGGACTCTATAGGGGCACAAGACCCCAGGGATCTGTTTTTTTAAGGTCCAAACAATACCAAACGACTGTCTGTATCGGATCAAAAGTTTGGCTATATACATAAAATTACACTAACTATTGCGACACCCTGTAATTTCCAAATTCAAATTTTATACTTGTTATAGCGGTCGTAGCAATACAGGTTCTTTGTAAATTTCAACCTCTGTCTGTAACGGTTTAAAATTATGGCCATATACATTAAATTACATAAACTATTGCGACACCCTTTAATTTATAATTTTAAATATTTATACTTATTATAACAGACATAGTAATGGACATGCTGTCTAATTGTTAAGTGTTTGTCAATAACTGTTCAATAGATAGGGCCATATGTATCAAATGACGTCAACTATTGGGACACCCTTTAAATTCAAATTTTAATTTAAATACTTTTTATAGAGGACTTTTTCATACAGATTCTTTGTAAATTTTAACCATGTGTCCACATATATCAAATTACATCAACTATTGGGACACCCTTTAATTTCTAATTTGAAATATTTATACTTGTTGTTATACCAGACATAGTAGTGAACATTTTGTCTAATTTTTTAGTTTGTCTATAACGGTTCCAAAGATGGGTACATAATGGTCAAATTACATCAATAATGGGAACACCCTTTAATTTATAGATCCAAATTTTATACTTGTTGTTATAGCGGACTAATCAATATAGGTTCTTTTTAAATTTCTACTGTCTATCTAATGGGTGATTTTTTTGAGGTTAGGATTTTCATGCATTAGTATTTGACAGATCACGTGAGATTTCAGACATGGTGCCAAAGAGAAAGATGCTCAGTATGCTTTGACATTTCATCATGAATAGACTTACTAACGAGCAACGCTTGCAAATCATTGAATTTTATTACCAAAATCAGTGTTCGGTTCGAAATGTGTTTTATCGACAAATTTTGTTCAGCGATGAGGCTCATTTCTGGTTGAATGGCTACGTAAATAAGCAAAATTGCCGCATTTGGAGTGAAGAGCAACCAGAAGCCGTTCAAGAACTGCCCATGCATCCCGAAAAATGCACTGTTTGGTGTGGTTTGTACGCTGGTGGAATCATTGGACCGTATTTTTTCAAAGATGCTGTTGGACGCAACGTTACGGTGAATGGCGATCGCTATCGTTCGATGCTAACAAACTTTTTGTTGCCAAAAATGGAACAACTGAACTTGGTTGACATGTGGTTTCAACAAGATGGCGCTACATGCCACACAGCTCGCGATTCTATGGCCATTTTGAGGGAAAACTACGGAGAACAATTCATCTCAAGAAATGGACCGGTAAGTTGGCCACCAAGATCATGCGATTTGACGCCTTTAGACTATTTTTTGTGGGGCTACGTCAAGTCTAAAGTCTACAGAAATAAGCCAGCAACTATTCCAGCTTTGGAAGACAACATTTCCGGGCTATTCCGGCCGAAATGCTCGAAAAAGTTGCCCAAAATTGGGCTTTCCGAATGGACCACCTAAGACGCAGCCGCGGTCAACATTTAAATGAAATTATCTTCAAAAAGTAAATGTCATGGACCAATCTAACGTTTCAAATAAAGAACCGATGAGATTTTGCAAATTTTATGCGTTTTTTTTAAAAAAAAATTTCTCAAGCTCTTAAAAAATCACTCGTTATAACAGTTCAAAAGTTTGGCCGCAAATTCATATTTTATACGTGTTATTATAGCGGACTTAAACTGGTGACCTATAAAGTTCATAATACACTTAAAAAACATAAATGTTGTATGGGGAAACCCTTTAATTTTAAAAATTTTAAACTTCTTTTAAAATGTAAGCATAACCTTTCTAATAAAGAAAAAATTTTTAAAATCGGTTCAGAAATGACCGAGTTCTGAAGGCACAAACGTACAAAATAAAGCAACACAGACGAATTTATAGCCTGCTTCTTTTTTGAAGTCGGTTAAAAATAATTACTTTCGAAAGAAGTCGTTTTGTTAAAAGCAAAGTTTGAAAAACTGCCCACTTGGCTAGAACAAGTTGATGTATTAATCAGTTGGCCGCCGAAATTCCTTGCGACAAACCGTCTTATAAAAAGAAGTTAATTTAAAAAAAAAACGAAAGTGTTAAAAAAGTTAAGTCTTATCTTATCAAGTGTTTTCCTAAAACCGAAAAAGGGGAAAAAGAAGCTGTTTATTTAAGAATAAATTAAAACTCGTGTAAATTAACCAAGGTAAAAAAAGTAGCGACTATGGCCGATTTCGAAGCCAGTAACGAAGATAAAGAGTTCAGAAAATGTCGAAAGTGATGAAGATGCTTTTCACGAAACGGATTTCGATGATTCTGATTATATTCCGTCAGAAGATTCGCATCTGAATACAACATCGGAGAGCATTGGAGATATGGCTGCCATATTAGAATCCAATCTCAGCGAGTCAGACTTGCCACAATGTAGCAAAAAACAACGTGTTGATGTACCTACAACATCAAAGAGCTTGAATAAATTAAATAAAAATTTAGAAAACAATACTATACATATCGGAATAAAAAAGTACCCGAAAAGACATTTGATTCAATAGGGCAGTGCAAAAAAATGTGTCACAAAAAATTAATTCTCAGCAACAACAAGAGATATTTAAAAGATACTGGAATCTGGGTGATTATAATAAGCGTCGTCATTACATTTCCACCATGATCGACATTCAAACGAAGAAATCCGAGACTTTAGTGATCGATTCCCCGGAATATGTTTATTTGTACCACTTCGAGATAGGTGGACAGAGGAATCGTGTTTGTAAAAGGTGTTTTTTTTTTAATTATTTAGAGAAACGGATTCGAGCATTAACCCCGTAAATAGGCATAAAATAAATCAACTATTTGGTGGGCTCGTACCGGATGACCTACGTGGCCGACACGAGCAACACACAAACTGCTGATTCAAAAATACAATCAAGTAATAGAACACATAAATAGTATTCCCAAGTACGAAAGCCACTATAGTCGTCATACAACTCAACTATATTTTCAACGCGGTCTTAATTTTGCAACTTTATATTCTAGTAACGTATCGGAAACTAAATAAAGAGAAATTTTTCAGGAACTGAATATCAAATTTAAAAAGCCGCAGCTAAATCTTTGTAATACGTGTGAAACATTTAAATCAAAAATTGCAAACGCATCGGATGAAGACGAAAAGATTCAGCATAAAATGCAACAAACAAACACCACGATAATGCAGATTTTGCTTAACAGTATAAGAAAAATGATAAAGAACTTGCATTTAAGTGTAAAATTGTTTAGTTTCGATTTGCAACAGTGTTTGCCAACTCCATAATTGCGTGCGTCCATGTTTTTCTATAAGCGACCATTATGGAAACCTGAAGTTCTGCAGTACAAATCATCACTATATCCAGAAGAAGATTTTAAGCAGCTAGACATTAACTCTCGTCGTCAAAAGGTCCCGACTCCAAAATTAATTGCAAGTTACACGTGTCCATTGGCCATATCACAGAACAAAAAACGGGATTTATTGGATATGCTGCCACTGATTATTACGCATCTGGACAGTTTTTATAAAAACATCAAATCCGAAGGAGAACGTTCTTTTGAAATTGATCCTGATCTTGAAGAAAAAACTCAATAACTATAAGAGTAAAAAATGCTAAATATGGATTTTTACTGTTTCCTTCTTGTAATAATTTTATTTTATTCTTTTATTTAAAAGTGAAATATCTTTTTCAGATCAACTTCTTTCAACCTTTTTTCATATTCCATTTTAACAAAACAACTTGTCTTGACTTAAGCGAATAAGATAATTTTCTAATCAAACAATTTTGACAAAACGATTTGTATGGTAAAAGCTAATTTTTTTGTTATATCCTTAAATAATTTTTTGTCGTTTTAAAGAAAACTATTGCTTTTACAAGGAAAATAAAGGTTGCATATTGTTCATTAAGTATTTGTGTATAATACCAAGATCAAAATTTCTTTAATTTTCTAAGCAATAACTTCCATTAGTCTTTTTAACTGTTTTTCGCTCTACTGAAAAATTGTTGATTTAGAAAGAAGACGTTTTGTCAAATGTCCACAGATATTACTATAGGTAAATATTAAAATAAAACTATTTTGGCGATTTTTCACATCGATTTTGGCGAAATAGGTGAACAAAAATCTGACAACCTTGGATATGAAGCCTCTTGTGGATTGTCACACTTACAGATCCAATTTATTCTTAAATTTGGGTTAGTTTTCAATTCCCTTCTAAATCTTTGTCCATAGTCATATTTGTCCTTAGTCATATTTCACCCGATTTAATCATAAATATATAAATAAACACGAATATAAAATAATAATTATGAATAAAACATTTTAACTAGAGATTCACTAGTACATTTTAGGTTATCTAGTCTCCACATTCGGCAATTAAAAATCATAGTTCAAAAACATAAGTATATAATTATACATGCATACATACTAAACGTGAGCGCAAGATGTTAAAAAGTGTACAGTATTGCATGTTTTTGAAACGCAAATATTGATTGTATGTGTAGTCGAATATTACTAAACAGTAAATACAGAGAACAAGAGAGCAAACAGTGCAAAAATCAGTGCATCTGATTTGACCGGACAGTTTTATCAAGTGCAATAAATATGCTGAGCATTTCATATTGTTCACTAGTTCATTTTACTTAAATTTTCTTGAGAGTAAAATCTCTGATTTTTGAGAGAAAAAATTAAATTAGATTTTTTTATTCATCAATAAAAGTTAAAAAAATTCAATCTACTACAGTTTTCTATTTTCAACCACTCAACGCGCAAATTAATATAAAATAACTAAAATACAAAGTACAACCCCTTGCTTTTAACATCATACATTTACATACATGTTGTCTTCTATAACAGTATTTCATATCAAGAGACACTATTGAAACAAAATATTCACTACTGAAATTTAATTTCAAACAACAACAAATATTGCATTGGTTGGAAGAAGAGCAAATACTATTGTATGTTTTTATTTAAGAGCACAACAATATTTGTATACACATGAAATCAAGTGCAAGAAAAAAGAGACCAATTCATTATAGAACATTATGAAGTTAGTCTAACAAGACGTTTTATGCTCACGTTTAATACATACATACATATATGCATACATACATACATACATACATACATACATACATACATACATACATACATACATACATACATACATACATACATACATACATACATACATAAATTTATACATACATACGTACAAACATATGTAAAAACCTATATATTTTTAACATTGTTTTTTTTTGTTATTTAGAACACTGCTCTTAACACAAATCTAAAAACAAAACTTGTTATTAAATCTTCTTCTTGAGTGACTGCCCCATACTAATTTTAATGTAGCGATCAGGGATGCGTTTTAAATCCTATCTGCTTTAATGTGTATATTTACAAAATCTTTATAGTTTTGCCTAGTGGGGTTCAAATACTAGTCTATGCGGACGACGTCGTCTTGTTTTTTGCAGGTAAGGATGTATTTCTTGTCAGAACCAGGAAACAAACTGCCATTTCTCAACTACGAGACGAACTCAAACGGCTTCACCTAGATCTATCAGTGAACAAAATAAATGTTATAATGTTTAGTAGGACGAGATTTTCAAATCATGTCCCTGCTCTTACAACGGAAGGAAAATACATAGAATACGTTGACATCTTCAATTTTATTGGGTTTATGTTTTAGTTATAAAAAGTTGTATCTGCAATATTATATCAACTACATATCATATGTAGGCATCATTAATTACTTAATAATAGGGCACATCTACTTCTTGAGTGCTCTGAAAATGATTTAATTAAGGAATACAATGGCAATGCCTACGCATCGCTCTAGGTGCGATGACATCCTCACACACATTATGTCTTGAGCAAATTGCTAATATAATGTTTCTCCCGGAAAATTTGAATTTTTTTACAAAAAAAAATAATAGTAAAATTTGTGTCAACAGCTTTTAAATTATCAGCATAAAATTACATTAGTAGACTACTTTAACATTAAGAATTCAAACACTAATATAGTAAAATTGGACCTCACACCAGCTTTATCCATCCATATCTATAAATATAATAAAGTAGTAACTGATTTCCGTCTGCCTGTCTGTTTTTCATTTACGGTCCCATCACGTCCCAATATAGGATACTTTTTTCCGCAAAAATATCTTATTTCCAAGAGAAAGTCGAGAATAAGCAGTGAAAGTACGCAGTTGAACTAACCGGATATGAATACTTTATTTTTTATAAAGTAAAAAAATACATAAACTGATATGTAGCATATCTTAAGGATGTACTGCTGAGTACAGCACGGTACGTTTAATTTTCGAAAATTGTATATTTTAAAACACAGATCGTTGTGGGTTGTGGATCATGGTTTCCGAATTTAGAAAACGAGGGATACTTCTATACACCGCAGAATTGGACTGTAATTGTTATACATATGTATGTTTGTCTTTGATATGTTTATTTGTATCACACATATTATATATACTCGTGCATATATTTTTCCACCCTTCAGCACAGGTGGAAAATTGTCATTCTGAGTGTAATTTCTACAATATTCATTTCTGACCCCACAAAGTATATATATTCTGGATCCTTTTATATAGAGAAGTTGATTAAGCCATGTCCGTCTGTCCGTCCGTCTGTGTTCGGGTTGAAATCAACTTTGCCAAGGCACCAGAAGAGATCTACTAGGCACAGTTTCGAAAATTTCACTAATGGAAGTGAACTCATTCAGCAACATCAGACAATTCTATTCCAGGCTGTGGGCAAAACACGACGCCCAGCTAAATTTTTTACGTGATGTTTATTTTTTTCGGTTGTAATGATTCTCTTTTGCTTTTTTTGATAAATAAATATTAGTCCATGACCAGTAGATCGCATGGAGTAATATAACATGTCTCAAAAACAAAGGCAAACACGTTAATATTTTAATGCTTTTTATTGATTTGTAAAATTAATAATCTAAATTTACTAAAATATAAGAAAAAGAAAGTAAAGTTCTTATTAAACTTAAAAAAAATGTATATTATACATTGGATACAGTTTCTTTTTTGTGACAAAACATATGCACGTCTCTAGGAAACTTACAAAAAATATTTTTTACTAATTTGCGTAGCCATTATTTTTTGCAATTTCTACTTGGCGGAAGAGTTCGTCCTTATTTCGGCAATTATCACGGTTAATTTTCCGATCTACAATATCCCATAGATTTTCTATGGGATTGAGATCTGGCGATTGCGCTGGCCATTTCATAACATTTATATTATTGCTTGCAAACCACTCTTTCACATATTTAGCCGTGTCTTTAGGATCGTTGTCCTGTTGATACCTCCACTTAAGCGGCATGTGGTAGCATTATATTTTCCAGGATGTCCTTGTAAACAAACCGATCCATTACACCATCTATTTTAGGTATTGGTCCAATCCCATGGCAAGAAAAGCATCCCCTTACCAAAACATTTCCTCCTCCATGTTTTACGGTCCCTTTGGTATACCGAGGGTTAAGGCGTTGACCTTTTGGTCTACGTACCAGCCTAAATCCATCAGAACTTTTATATTGAACTTCGACTCGTCAGAGAAAAGTACGGTGTTCCATTGGGTTGTGGTCCAGTTTACGTGCTCTTTTGCAAAATTAATTCTGGCTAATCTGTTTTTGGCAGAAATAATTGATTGATAATTGAATTGGGACAGATCTTGCTGAGATAAATGGATCCTTTTTTATTAAACGGAGTATCGCTTGGTTTTCCCGTCTGTTAGTTTTTCGGGGTCTACCACCTTTATGTATGGTTTCCAATGATCCGGACCTACGGAAACGGTTTATAATGCGTGAAATGACACCATGATGAATTCCAAATTTATTTGCAATTGATGTCACTGATTCACCTTTACTATAATCATTTATTATTTTTTCTTTTAATTGAACGGAATATTTACTGTAAGCCATTTTTTATTAAAATATTGCAAACTATGACCGGAATGTTTGTTTTTATAAAGTTTAAAGCATTGTTGTTCTTATTTAACGGTTGTTTTTGTCGGTGATTTGCTGAGAATAAAGGAAAACTATAGACAACAAATTTGTCGTGCATTTTTTTTGTCGTATGTAAAATAGCGGTTTTTTGTAAATTTAGTATAAATTTATTTTTAGTTAAATATTTTTGTTGTTGTTTTCGTCATGTGTTTGTAAAGGGAAATGAACTTTTCTATGTTATAAAGAAAATTGAGAATCAGTGCAATATCGTGCATATGTTTTGCCGCACTCTGTACGTATCTCGAGGGATTAATAACCGCCTGCGAGTGGTGATTTTTGTTTGTTATTAGGTAGGGTTTTCCTGTTTTTTTATATTTAAAGCCTTCTAGCAATACATATAGAGGTAGCTCATAGACCCACCATTTTAACGGATTGCAGGAGGTCCTAAATTTTACAAAAAAATTTCGATAAAATTATTACAGAAAACTTTCAATAAAATATTTATAAAAAATTTCGATAAAACTTTTACACAAAATGTTCAATACATTTTACAAAAAATTTTCGATAAAATTTTTACAAAAAAAAAATCAATAAAATTTTTACAAAAAATTTTCGATAAAATTTTAACCTAAAAATTTTCATAAAATAATTTGTACAAAAAAATTTCGATAAAATTTTCACAAAAAATTTTTGGCAAAGTTTTTGCAAATAAAAATTTTGATAAAATATTTTGTACAAAAAAATTTCGATAAAATTTTTACAAAAAATTTTTGATAAAGTTTTTGCAAATAATTTTCAATAAAATTTTTACAAAAAATTTTCCAAAATTTTACAAAACTAATTTTTAGAAAAAATTTTGATAAAATTTTTACAAAAAATGTCGATAAAATTTGAGAAAAAAATGTTGATAAAATTTTATTATAAAATTTAAACAAATAAAATACAAATTTCTGCAAAAAAAATCATTAAAACTTTTACAACAAAATTTTTAAGAAAATTATCGATAAATTTCCTCCTCCTAAGCAGACACAATATCGACCAAATGAGCATCCTCTGCTAGCCCAACCAAGCACGTGTTTTATACGTTGACCTGCTAAAATGCGATCATAACCCAGTACATAAAGCGCCACTGATAACTAACCCGAACCAAATTTTGCACCTAGAACCTAAAAAACAAATGTCGTCTAGAAGGAACCATTGTGACTAGCTAGTGCAGTCGCTAAATAGCTTTATAAGTTCTATGGGTAACATCATGCAGGAAATGCTAAAAATGCAATCTATGATATTGCAGGCAGTACTTAGAAAACCGTGAACTGTTTAAAACTATGTTTCTCGAACGCAAACAGCATACACCAACACAAAAATCAACTCGATTACTTTCTTAATAATAAACAAATTGATGTCATGCTGATTTCAGAGACTCAACAACAAATATCTTTTTTAAAATCAATGGCTATATATTATATGATACTAAAGACCCCCGTGGCAGAGCATGTGGTGGATCGGCAATACATTATATTACAAAGGTACGAAAAAAAAAAATTATTTACTGTGTGATTTGACAATTATATGCCTTGAAGAATTCCATCAAAACTCAGTTATTTCTTTAATTTATTCACCTCCTAGGTTTTAAGTATCAGAGAGTCAGTATAGCGACTTTTTCATATCACTAGGTCCCTGTTTCATAGCATCAGGTGACTACAACGCTAAACATACGTTTTAGAGATCACGTTGAATAACTCCAAAAGGTCGTGTTTTGTTTGAACCAATTTCAAAAATGCGTCTGAATGTGATCTCGAGTGGACAACCCATCTATTGGCCTACTGATCGGCAAAAATATCGGATGTTACTGATGTTAACTATATCAAAAGAAATTATTAAACCAACGAATAGCACAAGCATAAATTGGTGGAAATATAGCAAATATTTCTGTACGCATTGCTTGGAAAACATCCCATTAAGAACACCAGAAGACGTACAGCTGTGTCTTATTGATTTTTATCAAAACATAAAAAATCAGATGCAATCACATTTATTCTGTAGATATGGAGCGGCTCTTGACTGAAGAAACATTAGGAAAGAGTGGTAATCACATAGATCTTCTGAAATCAAAACTAGCTTAAAGATTACACGAAGCGGCTAAAAAGGTACTAGAATCTCGAAGAATAGCAGAGCTCTGGAAAATTACCTAGAATATCTAGACCCAACTTTACAATCTGATTATTCATTATGGTGAGCATGTAGAAACCTTAAAAAAAAACAGTCGTACATAAGCCTCCATTTCGTGCTTTTTGTGAAAGCTTGGCAGAAATAATACCGAAAAAGGTAATCTTTTTGCTGGTCCTTTAAAAACTGTGTTTACTCCAAATGTTTTAATTGATATAGCTGAGCTTTCACCTGTCGATGTTCTTCCGGCGGCTACCATAAGGTTTGAGTATCGAGAAAATTTTGTTAAACTCCATCCAGTAGATTTATCATTACTATGGTAAAGGGTATATAAGATTCAGCATGGCCGAATATAGTACTCTTAACTGTTTTTACATGGAATTTGATTTTATTTCATTAATTCGTAATATTCCCCCCGGGGGCACTAATTGTCATTGCGGTTCATTCTCAAAGCTTTGACGCAGTGCTATCGGGGAAAATGGGGGTACCAGACGCCAGGGTTCCTTCAACCTTAATCTGGAAGAACCCCACCATAATCCACGGTAGATCAGGGGAAAATTGCATAACTATTAACCGCCAAAATGAAACCAGATGCGATAATTAACCAAAAAGTTTATTATTTTATTAATTGTATGCAAAACTAATATAAAAGCATAAAAATTTAAAATAAAAAGTAAATCTGTGGAGTAGAGTGTGTACTCAACTGAGTACAGGTGCAAATTTTTCTTAACATTTCAATGGCCATGTCTATTATATAGGTAAACAATGCCCACCACCATTTCTTACCGCGAGTTGCAATTTTATAAAGTGAAAAAGAAGCAGACCACTAACTTCATGGTTCCCTTTTCTGCCCACTTCGCTCCTAAATGATTTCTGGTATCCGACTAAAAATTTACGAATATTTCACTTTCATTGAGTTTCGTGCAGTCGCTACCCTTTTACCCTCGACTGTAGAAATTTCAGAATGGCGACTGATACATGACGCCATTCTTCTATGGTAATTGCTAACATTTACTTAAGACTAAGGTCTTTACAGCATTTAATATGTGTCTGCCGTGGTTCAAATCCCTTTTATGTTAGGCTATTTCCAAGCACAGTCTGCAAGTATCGTCTTACCTCGATTTTTAAATTGGCCAGGTAATACTTGACAGTCCGTAACCTGTTACTAACGCAGTTCAGTTAAATATTTGTAGACACCCAGATTATTTCCAAGCTTCTTTCTGCCAAATTGTAGTGAAAAATTCCAGAGTCTTTGATGGGATTCGAACCCACAACCCCAGACTGACAGTCTAGCACACTATCTACAAGCCCACCGAGGGATCGTTCATATTTTGTGAATCCCTTATTTCATAGACAATCACCCAATTATGCAATAACATTTAAAGTGTTGCCACAATTAGTATATACATTCTGCCGTTGCACAGTGGTTGGAAAACGATTTATTTTGGACATAATTCAGTATCCCATGAACCACTGAAGATATCTTAATGAAATTTTGCAGAGGTAAAGCAGAGGTGTTGTTGAGTGGGCTCCCTACGGTAAAGGGGGGCTTTTGCGTAAGCCCCCAAAGTTGGGTATCTCGGGTATATCATTTTTTGGAAATGTCATAAAAAGTTTAGTTTTAACTCAAATGTTAATAATTTTAAATTTAAGTAGACCTTGAAAATAGATATAAAAAATGTGCTTACATGTGCAGGTTATCACTTTTAGTTTGGGAGAAAATTGGGTTATAATTTTTTTTTTTTAATTTTGGCCGACCTTAACTTAGTATTTTTGGATTATTATTTTAAGACATTGCCTATATTCTTGATAGAATTTAGAATAAATTAGTTTCAAGTTTTGTTCTGATAGCGCTTTTCGTTAAAAATTTACAAGCCTCTAAATTGGGAAAATGTAAAAATTGTCGTTTTTTTCAGGATTTTCCCTAAAAATGTAGTATGATTTTTTTTACTTATAAATTTAAACTTTCTTCTGCACTAGTAAAATTTTTGGGACTATTTCAAAGACAACATATAGCAAATGCGAATAAAAGAAAAATCAGGTCAAAAATTTATAACGGTTCCCCTTTTAGCCCTATCTAAACATAGCTAATTTGAAAACCAAATTTATAAATTATTGTAAAATTACTCGGAGTGCAAACCGATTGAAAAATCGTTAATGGATTTTGAAAGCCTCAATTGTTGGCTACATACTCCAAAAAGGATTTGACAGCCCGTGATTAATAAAGGCAGGGTAGCCACTTTTATAAAAAAAATCATTTTTTTTGGAAATTTTTTGTCCGTTCTGGGAATTTATATGTCAATATAAAAAACTTGGAATTTTATTTTCCAATTTGATTAAAAGCTCTATATAATTTCAAAATTTTGTAGGAATATCTTGTTCGGTTTAGATTTTGTTGCAATTCAAATTCGTATTTAATTTCTTAAAAAATCGCCTTGATGTAATTTTTTCAGTTTTTGAGGTAAATATCATTACAAAAATTGAGCGTGAATAAATATCATTTAAAAAATTGATCTAGAGGTCAATAGCTTTCCTCTGAAACCACTTACGTGTATATCGAGCATATATTTAAGCTATAGGAGCTTCCTCAACCTCGCCTTCTCATGATTTGTTATCTCATTTTATATGTAAAAATGAAAAGTGTATATAAACACATTTTGTGCTAAACTAAACTACTTTTTACCTCCTCTGCGTCTTCCAATAAAACTGAACATTAATTTAGGTATATAAAAGGATTTTGTGCAATTTTTGTATCATTAAGTTTTTTACTATGACGTTATCACTACAGAATAAAGTTTTGTGCAGTGTTCTTTGGGAAATGCCGAACTGCTGGAGAAAAGAAAAGATTAACACAGTTGTCCATTTTCTTGAAGCCTACAACCAATTGACAGCTTTAAAAAGCGAATTGGAAAAAATAGATAACTTTGTCAAGCTCTTTGAAGTAAAGATGACGTCTGTTAACAATATCTCGAAGTTTCAATTAAAATTTTCTGAGTGGCTAAACGGTGGAATGGAAAATACTGTAAAGGCGGGTCGTATTCCTAAACAATATGAAAAGTCCACAAAAAGAAGATTATCGAAAATAGCATCTACACAACCGGATGTCGTAATTAAAGAGTGTTATAAGGAATTATTAAAAAAGAAAAGATAACCACTGGAAGCAGCACAAATAGCTAAAATTCTTTCTGATGCATCTCCCAAACGAATAGTAAAAAGTATACCGACACCATCTTCAGAATATGAATTTTCGGAAGAAGAGGCTATAGCACTTATGCTAGAACTAGGACTTAGTAAAAATAAGTATGTAAAATTAAGGAAGATATTTTAAGACAAGGGTTGCATAACACTGCCTCCATACAATGCAGTATGGGAAAAGAAGAAATCAATAATACCACTGGTAAGTGAAGTAAGCAATAAAGTAGCATTTATAAAGCTACCGAAAATCCTTGAAAAGGCTTTTATCGACTATTACGAAAAGCCAAGCGATTTAACTAAACAAATGCATTTTAACGCTTATATGCTTATGGGGTGTGATGGCCTATCAGCTTTGCCGGAATACAAACAAGCATCGAAAATTGACGTTTCTCTGGACTACAGAAGTGTTTTTTTTTTGGCATCACTAATTCCACTACGCTTAAGAAATGATACGGCTTCAACATCATCTAATATTACCAAATATGTTTGGATTATCTCCACACCAGGATCAAAAACTTTTTGGCGACCAATAAGAATTGAATACCTAAAGGAAAATAGGTTTACTACAAAACATTGGGACAAAACAATTCAACAATCTACTGAAAAGTTAAATCTCGTCTGTATTGAAATCTATGGTAGTTATATATATGTAAATTTCGAGCTTCAGCTGACAATGATTGATGCGAAGGTGAACAATGCCATTACTGAAACCGTTACCTTCTGGAAATGCTCAGTATGTGGAATGAAAAGGTCCAAATTTTTTCGGAGTCCAGAAGAGGTGAAGAATACATAAACGCGCACTACAGTTCGGTATGTCCCCATTGCATGCGCGTATAAAATTTTTGGAATGAAAAAGCACACATTTTCTCGGAGTCCAGAAGAGGTGAAGAATACAACATCCCTTAATAAACGCGCACTACAATTCGGTATGTCCCCATTGCATGCAAAATTTTTTGAATGTATACTTCATACAGCCTATGATCTTAAATAAAGAAGCATAACTGGGAACGAAAATTCAAGAAGAAAAAAATGAACTCCTAAAAATGAGGGCCGACGAAAAGCAAAGAATCCAAGAAGAGTTCAAAATAATGACTGGTTTGGTTGTAGATAAACCACTTGTTGGCCATGGCTCCACAAATTATGGAAATACGGCCAGGAGATTTTTTGAAAATTATGAAATAACCTCTAAAATTACTGGAATTAACGAGGAACTTCTCAAAAGATTTTTCGTTATATTATCGGCAATAAACAGTAAATATAGTATAAATGCAGCTAAATTCGAAGTTTATGCTATGGATACTTTAGAGCTTCTGAATTATTTTTATGAATGGAGAGAGCTCACGCCAACAGTGAATAAATTACTTTGCCATGGTCGTGAAATAATAGAGTCCAATCCTCTCCCGATAGGTAAGCTGACAGAAGGGGCGAAAAACGCTAGAAATTTAGATTTTAGACACGTTCAACTATTTAGTGCAAGAAAATGTTCGAGGCTAGCTCAAAACCAGGATCTTATGAATTATCTTATCCTGTCTTCTCATCCCATCATTTCATTATTCAGAAAAAAATGGAATAACAATCTCATACCCTGTGAAAAAAGAACTAGCAGAAGCTCTCGATTTATTAGCTGTGGAAGTATATTTTAAAGAAATAAAAGAAAGCAAAAAATAATAAAAATGATTTTTTACTATTATAAAATAAATAACTGGACTTTAAAAAATAGAAAAATACTTATATCTACCTTTTTGTCTGTCCGCTTATAAGTACAACGAACCGTATAAAAACGCTTACTATCACTTTCGTCATTAAATGTTTATTTTTATTATTCGATTCCAAAATGCTTATTATTGCTTTTATTAAGCAATGCTTTGGTTTGTTGAACCCAATGATTTTCATTGAAACACTTAAATAGGGTTCTCATATTACAAATACTTATTGGCAGTTTATTAATAATGTAGAATAATTAATAATTAAAATAAACAATTTGTATTGTTAAAAAATATTTTTAACACATTTGTTAAAAAAATAAAATCAGTTACAGTCAAGTACTCAAAATCCAAACAGTTTGATTTAACTGGCGCCCAACGTGAAATAGAAAGAAATCCTTAAGTAGGATAACAAAATAAAATAAGATGTTTGGATAATATCTTAAGAGAGTATATTGGAATAATATGTTATATTTATATTGACGATATCATTATTTTTGGAACAACTGAAGAACATCAAGAAGATTTTTAACACCTTAGAATCAGCCAACATGAATGTGCAGCTGGATAAATGTATGCTGTTAAAACCAGAGGTAGAATTCTTAGGGTTCATTATATCAATATCAAGAATACGTACCAATCCACAAAAGGTAGAATCAATCTGTAATATGATTATTCCAAAAACGTTGAGAGATTTAAGATCATTCCTGAATATGTCTGGATTTTATCGTCGCTTCCTGATGGATTACGCCAAACTTGCGAAACCACTAACGACTCTTTTAAGAGGAGAGGGAGATCAAATGTCCAAATCTCTATCTAATAAAATAATTTTAAACCTTAATGACGAGGCAATAGATGCATTTAATAAGAAAGAAAACATTAATTTGTGACGATGTAATGTTAGCATATCCAAATTTTGACAGTTTCAATTAACAACGGACGCTTCCAAGTACGCAATTGGCGCAGTATTGGAACAAGAAGGTAGGCCAATAACTTTTATTTCTAGAACACTGAGTAGAACCGAAACACACTATGCTGCGAATGAAATAGAAATGTTGGCAATAGTAAATGAGTTTGAGCAACTATCTTTATGGAGCAACACAAATAAAAATATTCACGGACCATCAGCCATTGGCACACGTTCTATCAAACGACAATACTAATAGCAAGCTTAGGAGGTGGAAAGCGACACTAGAAGAATACAACTATATACTGCAATATAAACCTGGTAGAACCAACGCGGCAGCAGACGCATTATCTACATCTCCTCAAGAAATATGCAAAATGGACTCGACAGCGGCCAATCAACAAAGTTCACCTGAAAACTCTATCCAATAAACAGAAGCATCGATAAACGCTTTTAAAAACCAAATTATCATAGAACCACACAACACTTCGGAATATGAATTCCAAATCGTTTTTCCAACCTATCACAGACACATTGTTTATGAACCGGATCCTTCCCAAAAAAGATTAGAACAGATTTTTGAAAAATATCTGAACCCTTTAGTAACAAATTGTGTGAAGACCACAGACGCAATTCTTAGTAAGGCACAACAAATATTCTCCAAGCGATTTCATAACTATAAGGTTTTTTACACAAGGAAAATGGTGACTGATGTTCAGAACGAATCAGAACAAGAAGTTTAAATGATTAATGAGCATAACAGAGCTCATAGAAGTGCCGAAGAAAATAAAACAGAGCTGTTAGAAAGTATTACCTTCCCCCAAATTATGGCAAAAGTTAAGAGAGTAACAAGGGCTTGCAAAATCTGTAAAGAAAATAAGTACGATCGCCATCCCAATAAAATTGGAATCTTTGAAACACCTATTCCGCAATATCCTGGACAAATTGTCCACATTGATATTTTCATTACGGAGAAAAAGTTCGTTTTTACAGCAATTGATAAATTCTCTAAGTACGCCCAGAGTTATATATTGAATTAAAACCCTTTAATACCCCATCCATTTATTACTTGTAATTTTTATATTTTTTTTTTTTTTGTAAGTTGAATTTACTGTTATTTTATTTTATCGCTTTTTTTTGAGAACTGAGAATTTATTGTTATTATTTAAAAAACAATCATTATAATATTTTCTAATGAAGAAAAAGCAAACGTTTAACTTTTGAAATAAATAAATATTTTAATAAAAAAATTTTATACCATAATAATTTTAAAACGTTCTGTATTGGTTTAAATACTATTTAATTGGCGCAGTCGTGAAACGGACCAAATTAAAAAAAAAGAAAAACCAAAGTTTTTTACAAAATTATAAGAAATATCAGTGTAGTGAAAGTACAACTATTAGAATTGCCATAAACGGAAAAGGAAACAAATTAAAGGAAAGCAAGACATAGAAAATCAACCGAAGAATTTTCACATTTCCTGTTTTCCTAAAATTAGATATACCTATTAATATTAGTTGAATGAGAACTTTATCAACAACAGCCTTAATAACTGGAATTTTTTTACTGACCTGTTGAAATTTTAAAAATTAAAATACAAGAAAACAAAAAAGTTGATTTTTTTTTTTGAAGAAAGCAAAAGGGAGAAAAGGTAATTTTATAATGGCCCTCAATCCTTTCAATATTCTGGAAAGTGTACCAGAATTTGATGGAAAAGTTGAAGAACTAGAAATGTTTACACAACATATTAATGAAATTCGTAAACTGGTTGATGAATCCCTACATGGACTGTTTGATTTAAGAATAAGGAACAAAATAACATCAAAGGCAAATATATCCCTTATTAATAACAATAACCCTACACGATGGGAGGAGATTAAGGTAATATTAAGAATTAACTTTAATATATCAGATAGTGTAGAATCTATTGTTAACAAAATTAAAATTGCTGAAATTAGAAGTAGTATTAATGATTTTTATGATTATATGATTCAATTGTTAACTAAATTAAATTTAAAAACTAGTTTAGATAGGGATAATGAATTATGGTATAACTGCAAAAATAATGAAAGAATGGTATTAAAGATTTTTATTTCTAAATTGCCTAACGAGCCTAAATTGGTTTTAAATTCAAGAAACCCATATTCACTATTAAAAGCAAAAGAAATATTAATTGAAACAGAATATTTTTATAAAAAATATGTAAATTTACAATCTTTTTCATCTTATAAGAATAATAATAAAATATATAATAATTCTCGACATTCCCTACAATCGGTAAATGCTAATTTTAATAAAACATTTCAAAATAGTTGTGAAAATATTCCTAATGTAAAACATAATCCTTATCAAGATAACTCTTACCAAAACAACTCTTACACAAATAAATATAAAAATCAATACAGAACAACCAATTTTGAATACTTACCAACCAACAAGAATAGTAACACAAATTTTTCAAATACGCAAAACCATACAAGTAATTTAAGTAGAAACTATCCAAAGAACTTTAATACAGAAGAATCTCGACAAAGTAGCATTAATAGTTCAAAAAGAATGGAAGTTGACAATAGTCAAGTTTCAAATTTTCAATTACTTGCCGAAGATCTTTACCCTGTATAGTATTAAAAACAAAAACAATTCCAATCAAATTATTGGTTGACTCAGGATCAGGTACTACTCTTATTAGGAAAGGTTTATTTCATAGTTCGTTTAAAACAGAACTTGAAAATCCAATTGTTTTAAATACGATATGTTCTAAAATTACAACATCATCGAAATTAACAATACCTCTTTTAAAGAATTTAATGCACCTGGCGTAAAAATTGAAATGCTCGAGGTAGCCTCGATGGAATTTTAGGATTTAATATTCTTAAACCTTTAGGGGCAAGGATTGATTTAAAAGAAAACATGATAATTACTGCAAACACAAAAATTCCAATAATTTATGATACGTCTTCAACAGAATTTAATGAAAATGATAAATCTTATTTAGAATCTTTAGTAGAAGATATACATTTTAATGAACCAAAAATTGAATATTTAAAAGAATCTTTAAAAAACAAATATTGGAATAGTGAGAAGATTGAAGAATTAACGAAGTTAATTAAAACTTTTAAAAATATTTTTTACATAGAAGGTGAAAACTTATCATCTGTTGTTAAATACAGACACAATATACCAACAATACACGATAGCCCAGTATATTCTAGAACATATCGCTTCCCAGAAATACACAAGGAAGAAGTTGAAAAACAAGTTAGCGAAATGCTTCAATCAGGAATTATAACGAAATCATGTAGCCCATATAATGCTCCAATTTGGGTTGTTTCTAAAAAACTGTAAAGGAAAAATGGAGAGTAGTAATAGCTACAGAAAACTTAATGATATTACTATCGAAGATAAATTTCCCATATCTAATATGGAAGAACTTTTCTTAAAATTAGGAAATTCTCAATACTTCAATACTTTAGATTTAGCGAAAGGATTTCATCAGATTCTTATCTCACCAGAACATAGACATAAAACAGCATTTTTTACTTCGACTGGACATTATGAATACAATAGGATGCCCTTTGGTTTGAAAAATGCTCCAGCATCATTTCAGAGAATGATGAATGAAGTACTTCAAGGTTTTATAAATAATATTTGCGTTGTATACTTAGATGACATACTAATATTCTCAACATCCTTGCAAGAACATGTTTTATCGTTACAAAAAATTTTTCAAAGACTATCTGAATACAATCTTAAACTTCAAGTGGACAAATGTAATTTTTTCAAACGTGAGTCGGAATATTTAGGGCATATAATAACTTCTGAAGGTATTAAACCAAATCCTAGCAAAATTGCTACTATTCAAAAAGTCCCATTACCAAAAACTATAAAAAAGATAAAATCTTTCTTAGGCTTAACTGGTTTTTACAGAAAATTTATTAAAGACTATAGTCGAATTGCATTACCAATGATATCTTATTTGAAGAAAGGTTCTCATATAGATATAAATAATCAACATTATATTGACGCTTTTAACAAACTTAAACAAATATTGTGTACAACTCCAGTTTTGGCATATGCTCAATTTGAAAAGCAATTCGTTTTGACTACAGATGCTAGCAATGGAGCTTTAGGTGCTGTTTTATCGCAAAATGGACATCCAATAGCTTATTCATCAAGAACTTTAAATCAGCATGAACGTAACTACAGTGCTATCGAAAAGGAATTATTGGCAATGGTTTGGGCATTAAAACATTTTAGACCATATTTGTTTGGTAGGAAATTTAAAATCCAAACGGATCATAAACCACTTTTATGGCTAAATTCACTCAAGGAACCCAATATGAAATTGCAAAGATGGAAACTTCAAATGAATGAATATGATTTCGACGTTGAATACATAAAAGGGAAGACAAATTTAGTAGCGGATTTTCTTAGCCGTGTAGATATAAATCATTTCGAAGAAAATGAACAGGAAATACTTTCTGATAAAGCAACAATTCACAGTGGAAAAGAAAATTTAAACGACTACATTTATATTTCGGAATCACCTGTTAAATTATTTAAAAACCAGATTTTTATTACTTTAGGAAAGAAATATAAGTATGAAAAACAAATTTTATATGATAAAAAGATTAGTCATATCATAACAATAAAGGAGTATTTTGAAGAGAAAGTTTTAGCATTCTTAAAACAGATATTTCCACTGAAAGGAACTGTAGCAATATTTTGTGACAATTTTGATTTATTCAAAAACTTTCAACAAACAATAATTCATTATTTTTCAAATCTAACAGATATAAAATTTTTACGTTGCGTTAAATTTATAAAAGACGTTAACAATAAAGAAAAATTGTTGGAAATAATTGAAAAATACCACAATGATAAAAATCACAGAGGTATAGAAGAAACTTTTTTGGAGATAAAAGATAAGATTTATTACCCTAATTTAAAAATGGAAATACACAAATTTACCAATAATTGCATTACCTGCAATATGTGTAAATTTGATAGGCACCCTATAAAAGCAAAGTTTTGCATTACAGAGACTCCGTTACATTCTAATGAAATAATTCATATTGACATATGGTTTTTAAATAAAACTACGACCTTTTTAACCTGTATTGATAAACTTTCAAAACATGCTTCGATACATTATTTAAGTGATACAAATTCACTTACTATTGTTGAAAAATTTAAAGAAAGATTTGCCATTTTGGGAAAGCCAATGAAAATTTTTGCTGATAATGAGTTCAACACAGCCTATATTAAAAATTTTTTACAATCTGAAGAAGTTGAATATCATTTCACTTCACCAAATACCCATACAGGAAATGCAGATATAGAACGTTTTCACCTTACGCTGAATGAGCACATAAGACTACTTAACTTAGAAAATAAAGATAAAGATTTTGATGTAAAAAGCCTTGTTTTTAAATATGTCCAAATTTACAATGATTCAATCCATAGTACAACGAAGTACAAACCATTTGATTTACTTCATAACAAAGTTGACAAATCTATCTGGCAAACATTACATAACAAAATACATGAAAATAAAACTAATAGAATTAATAAACTTAATGAATGTAGAGATGAATGTCACGAATTTAAAGAAAGAGAATTAATAAAGAATCTTGGATTTTATAACTTAAAACAAAAACCTAAATATATTATAAAAAAGGTTAAAGAAAAAAATAAAACAAATTTTATTGATGAAAAAGATCGTAAAATAGACAGGCAAGTAGTTAAAAGAAATTTTAAATACCAAAACGACATACCAAATGTAACGTTTGAAAGAAAAATTACTGGCAGAAATTATTCAAAAAATAGTAATTTATATTGGTATTAATTTTTTTAATTTACTGTGTTATGTAGTACTTAAATTGCTTTACAATTGTAATATAAAAAGAAAATATATTTTGTAATTATAACTAATCTTCCACATTTTGGGAGTAATGTGTATTCAAAGGGTGGGGGAGTTATGTATTGAATTAAAACCCTTTATTACTTGTAATGTTTATATTTTTTTGTAAGTTGAATTTACTGTTATTTTATTTTATCGTTTTTTTTTTGAGAACTGAGATTTTATTGTTATTATTTAAAAAACAATCATTATAATATTTTCTAATGAAGAAAAAACAAACGTTTAACTTTTGCAATAAATACATATTTTAATAAAAGAATTTTAGACCATAATAATTTTAAAATGTTCTGTATTGGTTTAAATACTATTTAATTCCAGGCTAGGTTATTAAAGTCTAGAGCATCTGAAGATATAATTGACATTTGGAATGCCAGAAATCGTTG
Organism: Phasia obesa; assembly: GCA_949628195.1. Classification (NCBI taxonomy): domain Eukaryota; kingdom Metazoa; phylum Arthropoda; class Insecta; order Diptera; family Tachinidae; genus Phasia; species Phasia obesa. Next base: position 9,974,912 of record OX451220.1, read on the forward strand.
CGATAGATAACCAAAAATCTTTCAACCCTATGGATATAAAATGTATACCGGAAAATTAATTTAATATTAAAGTGTTTAAAACCCCTCCCTACGCTAGCTCGACTAACGGTAAGATAGAAAGGTTCCATTCGACATTGACAGAAGTAATGAGGTGCCTTGGATCGCAAAACACACATCTAAATTTTTCATAACTCCTGTATAAGTCCCTCTACGAGTACAATAACTCCGTTCATTCTACACTGAAAAAACCGTCAGAAATATTCGTTGGTAAACGTAGGTCCACCGAACATAATAAATATGAAAGGCACAGACAAGAGATAATTGAAAGACTAAAGAAAAAACAGGCTAAGGATATTGAATTTCATAATAGGAAAAAAATGGACGTAAGGATTACGAAGTAGGTCAAGAAATTTACGTCAGGGTTAATAAGCGATTAGGGACCAAACTGTCCAAAAATTATAAGAGAGAATGGGTGAAGGAAAACAGACACACTACAATAATGACAGAGAGTGGGAGAGGAGTCCACAAGAATAACATTAGAAACTAAATTATCTTTTTATGTTTTTTTTTAGAATGGTGATAACTGCCATAATTTCCGAAGTAAAAATATTGGACTACACCAATTCACGAATAGTGGCGATCGACACTGGATCTGCCAAAGTCCAATCCGGTACAGTTAAACTGGTTCATGTAGTCGATATAGGAAACTACGAGACGACACTTAACAGTCTACAATCTATTGTCTACTCAAATGTGAGCGCTTCCCATCCTTTATATCCCTTTCTTTGTTACGAAATAAAACAATTACAAATTCACAATAATAATTTGAAACCCAGAAACAAGAGATCCTTCGATTTTATCGGTTCAGCGTGGAAATGGATCGTAGGTAATCCAGATCACGCTGATTTCCAAATTATCGAGCAAAAAATGAATAATGTTTTACAGAATAATAACAGACAGATTGTAATTATTAGAATGTCATTAGAAAAATTAAATGAAATAACCACAAAAACAAATTATATTTTGAAATCTTTTAAGAATGAAGAAATAAGAAATATTTTAGTAGATGAACTAAAATATAAATATAAATCTTAAATACGCTATAGATTGCGCTAAAGCAGGAGTCATAAATTCGTTCATATTATCTGAATATGAAATGGCTATGATTAAAACTTTGGCCGATAAATGTCGAAGAATCTCTTGATTTTGGTGAAATAAGAATAGCTTGTGGAAATAATTCGTTAATTTATATTACAGATATCCATACAACTTACACTGAAACTTGTAATAAAATAAGAATCAATCCTGTAAAAATTAATAAACTTGCCACTAGGGTTGAATATGAAGAGATCTTGGTTTATGGCGAAAAGTTTTTTGGAATTAAGAGCAAATGCAATAGTTTTAGTAAGCTAACAATATGTAAGGATGATAATATTGAAGACATTAGTAATACAGAATGTTTCCCTAACCTAATACGTGGTAAACCCTTTAATTACACTATGGTAAACAGCCTCCACATACCTACTGTAAAAGAATGGCAAAATTTTCATAAGCCAGGAAACTTAAGACCTCAATGGCACTTACCTTGTAAAAATGCATAACGATACGCTCAAAGTTAATGGTAAAACCTTCTCATTTTCAGAAATATCTTTTTCTAATCCATTGCCAGCTGTGGTACAGCCGATAAGACATAATCCACAGACGGAAAAAATTCTTACGTTCGAACTAATTGAAGAGATGAACGCTAACAATACAGAAGCTATCGAATTGCTCAATATTGAGAGCAAAGTTGGAGATACTATAAACATCTTGCTAGTAATTGTCATAATGATAATAATATTTTTAGTCTGCTTAAAAAGGAACTGCTACTGTCGCACTGAGCAACATTCTGATGTCATCGCTCCACTACCAATACAAAAGATTATTTTAAGCCCTACTGATCCTAGAGATCCGTCAATAGCTAGAATTTCTCAAATATCATACTTTTGATTGAGGACAATCAAATCGAGGGTTCACTTTGGTTCTTTTTGTCTGTCCGCTTATAAGTACAACGAATCGTATTAAAGCGCTTACTATCACTTTCGTCATTTTATTTTTATTGTTCGATTCCAAAATGCTTATTATTGCTTTTGTTATTAAGTAATGCTTTGGCTTGTTGAACCCAATGATTTTCGTTGAAACACTTAAATAGGGTTCTCATATTACAAACACTTATTGGCAGTTTATTAATAATGTAGAATAATCAATAATTAAAATAAACAATTTGTATTGTTAAAAAATATTTTTAAGACTTTTTTTTGAAAAATAAAATCAGTAGCAGGCAAGTACTGAAAATCCAAACATAGTTTTATTTAACTTACACACTTTTTATTTTTACATATAAAATGAGGGAAAAAATCATGAGAAGGCGAGGTTTAGGCAGCTCCTATAGCTCAAGTATATGCTCCATATACCTCTAGATTAACAATTCTAGATTAACAATATTGTAATAATTTTTTTCACTCTCAATTTTTAATTGATATTTACCTCAAAAACTGAAAAAATCACATCAAGACGGTTTTTTGACAAATTAATTAACGAATTTTAATTGCAACAAAATCTAAACGGATCGAGATATTCTTACTAAATTTTGAAATTATATAGATAAAAGAGCTTTGAATCAAATGGGAAAATGAAATTCGAAGTTTTTTTATTTTAACATACAAATTCCCAAAACGGGTAATAAAATGCCCAAAAAAATTTTTTTATAAAAAGTGCTTTATTAATCACGCGGCTGTCAAATCCTTTTTGTAGTATGTAGCCAACAATTGAGGCTTTCAAACTCCGTTTACGGTTTTTAAATCGGTGCATAAGTTATAAAATTAGTTTTAAAATTAGCTATGTTTGGATAGGGCTAGAGGGGGAACCGTTAAAATTGTTGACCTGATTTTTCATTTATTCGCATTTGCTGTAGGTTGTCTTTGAAATAGTTCCAAAAAATTTACTAGTGCCGAAGTAAGTTTAAATTATATAAGTAAAAAAATCATACCACCTTTTTGGGGTAAATCCTGAAAAAAATGTATTTTCCATTTTCCCAATTCAGAGGGAATTAAAAACTAATTTATTCTAAATTTTATCAAGAATATAGCCAATGTCTTAAAATAATAATTCGATCATTACTAAATACAACAAGGTCGACCAAAATTAAAAATAAAAAAAATTGTAACCCAATTTTCTCCCAAACTAAAAGAGATAACCTGCACATGTAATCACATTTTTATAGACATTTTCATGGTCTACTTAAATTTAAAAACCCTAACATTTGAGTTAAAATTAAATTTTTTATGACATTTCCAAAAAATTATATACCCGAGGTACCCAACTTTGGGGGCTTACGCAGAATCCCCCCTTTACCCTAGGGAGCCCACCTTTCGTAGCTCCACTCAAGAACACCTGTGCTTTACCTCTGCAATTACATTAAGATATCGTCAGTTGTTCATAACATACCGAATTATGTCCAAAATAAATGGTTTTCGAACCACTGTGCGCTGTACTCAATTGAGTACAGTTGTATTTAAATTACGGTAACTTTGTTTAAGTTAATGGAATACCATATTTTTTTGTTTTTATTTATTTTATAAATCAGAGTTCTCTCACGTTTGTTGACTGTGATTGACGTGACTTTATCTCTGCGCTTTGTGACAAATTTCTTTTGCGAATAATTATTAAAATTATAAAAATCTCTAAAAGACGTTCTAATGTCAAATCGGAGGACTTAAAGTCCACGGTTAATGCATCAGGCTTAAAAATGAGCCGATATAATTTTTGGACTCCATTACAAGCATTGAATACTGATGACAATGCTGAAAACATACACACTCCCGTGCAACTTCCAAAAGTTAAAGAATTTATTTCACCTATTAAAGTGCTTTCTCACAACAGTGAACAGTTTCATAAAATGTTTAAAAACTCTGGTTTGACCAAATATTATATTAAAAAAATTTCAATTGGTATTAAAATTTTTTGTGAAACAAAAGAAACATTTAACGTAATTATTACAATATTAAAAGAACACCACTGTCAGTTTTTCATACACGAATCTAAATATGATAAACCATTCAAATTTGTTTTGTATGTCCTAGACAACAAAAGTGCCGAAGAAGTAAAACAAGAAATGATTTTAAAAAATATAAATGTACAGACGTTAAAAAAATTGAAAAAAAGTACAACGAGTATGTTGATACTCTTTACATGGTATATTTCGAAAACGGCTCAGTAAAATTACACGATCTAAAACAGAATCTGAAAACTCTCTTTCATATGGTAATAAAGTGGGATTATCAAAGAAGAATTAAAAATAAACCGGTCCAGTGTTATAATTGCCAAATGTTTGGCCACGGAGAAAAAGGTTGCTCTATCAAAACAAAATGCGCTCTCTGTTCAGGCAGACACAAAACATCAGATTGTAACAACAAAGAGAAGGTTAAATGTGCAAACTGCAATGATACGCATGCTGCAACAGATCGTAGCTGTCCAGTAAGGGAATCGTATTTAAATTTAAGAGAAAATATTCAAAGAAAAAATAATCGTCATTCAAATAGTCAAAGATCAACAAAAAATAACGGTCCTACTACAATATTTGATAAAAACTCTTTTCCAACTTTACCTCAGCCAAACAATAAATGTGAAATGAGCACAAATGTATGGTCAGTCGCTCAAAATCGTAATATACCTAGAAACAATACTCAAAATACAAATGATCTCTTTACTACTGAAGAGATAAGTCAACTCACATTAGATGTTTTAATTAAATTAAAAACTTGTAACTCTAAAGAAGAACAATTTCATGTTATTACACAATTAGCTGTTAAATATTTATACAGTAAATAATTATTCATAATGGCTCAACAATTAAATATTATTTTCTGGAATTTTAGAAGTATTAAAAATAAATATTTAGAACTTTATGATTTTTTAAATAATAATAACGTAGATTTATGCTTTTTGTCAGAAACTTGGTTGTCAAGTTCTGTTCATATACCTCAAATGGGTTACTACTGCATTCGACGTGATCGAGCAGATCGTGTTGGTGGAGGAGTTGCAATTCTTATTAAAAAAGAAATAGGTAATTTTAAACCAATTTTTGTCGAAACTAAACACATTGAAAATGTTGGAATTTGTATAAAGACATCTGATAAGATGGAAATAAATATGTTTTCGGTATATTTCCCTGGAGTTGTTGCAAGCTCGGAAACTAAAGGATTATTTAGAAAAGATATTAGAAAACTCCTTGCAGTTGATAAAAATGTTATCGTTTGTGGTGACCTAAATAGTAGACATAGGTTTTGGAATTGCAATCGTGCAAATGTTTGGGGAAATATGCTCTATGATACTGTGTCTATTCTTCCGTACACTATTTTACACTCGGGCTCACCAACATATTTTCCCACAAATAGAAACCACACACCTGTTATTGACTTGATTGTCTCAAATATTCCACAGTATATAACCCACCCTACAACCATTAACGACCTGAATTCGGATCACCTTCCTGTGTTGTCTAAACTAAATATAAATTCTTCACGTTCTAGGCAATTATATTATAACTACAATAAGACCAATTGGAATCTTTATAGACATTTGCTAGACGAATCGGTTTCTCATTTACCTTCTGATGTAGGTGCGGTGACAAAGAAAGAAATTATTGACGTAAACGTAGATTATTTTACGAAAAGCATGATCGAAGCTATTGAAATTGCAACTCCTAAAGAAAGTAATGATTTCAACAAACAAGTATTACCACCCTACATTAAACAGCTAATAAGTACTCGTAACTTTTATCGACGTAATTGGTTACGATACAGAAATGCATCTGATTTTGATTTTTTGAACAACCTTAATAAAATAATTCGCTATGAAATATCAAAATTTAGAAATAAAGCATGGAACATCAAAATTCAAAATTTGGATAAAGCCTCAAAACCGTTTTGGAAAATAGCTAAGTGTTTAAGAAAGAAGCGTATAACGAGTGATTTTTTAAGAGCTTGAGAAATTTTTTTAAAAAAAAAAACGCATAAAATTTGCAAAATCTCATCGGTTCTTTATTTGAAACGTTAGATTGGTCCATGACATTTACTTTTTGAAGATAATTTCATTTAAATGTTGACCGCGGCTGCGTCTTAGGTGGTCCATTCGGAATGTCCAATTTTGGGCAACTTTTTCGAGCATTTCGGCCGGAATAGCCCGAATTTCTTCGGAAATGTTGTCTTCCAAAGCTGGAATAGTTGCTGGCTTATTTCTGTAGACTTTAGACTTGACGTAGCCCCACAAAAAATAGTCTAAAGGCGTCAAATCGCATGATCTTGGTGGCCAACTTACCGGTCCATTTCTTGAGATGAATTGTTCTCCGAAGTTTTCCCTCAAAATGGCCATAGAATCGCGAGCTGTGTGGCATGTAGCGCCATCTTGTTGAAACCACAGGTCAACCAAGTTCAGTTGTTCCATTTTTGGCAACAAAAAGTTTGTTAGCATCGAACGATAGCGATCGCCATTCACCGTAACGTTGCGTCCAACAGCATCTTTGAAAAAATACGGTCCAATGATTCCACCAGCGTACAAACCACACCAAACAGTGCATTTTTCGGGATGCATGGGCAGTTCTTGAACGGCTTCTGGTTGCTCTTCACTCCAAATGCGGCAATTTTGCTTATTTACGTAGCCATTCAACCAGAAATGAGCCTCATCGCTGAACAAAATTTGTCACATTTGAACATTTCGAACCGAACACTGATTTTGGTAATAAAATTCAATGATTTGCAAGCGTTGCTCGTTAGTAAGTCTATTCATGATGAAATGTCAAAGCATACTGAGCATCTTTCTCTTTGGCACCATGTCTGAAATCTCACGTGATCTGTCAAATACTAATGCATGAAAATCCTAACCTCAAAAAAATCACCCATTATTTATACCACCTCTGAAAGAAAGCTCTACAACTTATTATACTGATGGACAATTTAAGTAACCATTCCCACATCTCCCTAATTGATACTGTGAATGAAAGATTTTCTCAACTTAACATTAACACAGACTCATGTGAATATGTAAATAATAATGAAATTGCTACAATTATAAAAGATTTCAAAACCAGGAAAGCATCAGGTTTAGATGGCATTAAAAACATTATGCTTAAACAATTGCCTATTTCCGCCCTTACATATTTATCTTTTATTATCAATTGTTGCCTGAAATTACAATATTTTCCACAAGGATGGAAAATGGCAAAGGTCATACCTATTTTGAAACCCAATAAACTTCCTAATTCAGTACAGAGTTATCGCCCGATAAGTCTTCTCAGTAGTCTAAGTAAGATTTTAGAAAAAGTTCTTAAAATAAAACTCAATAAGTTTATGGATCTGAATAAAATATTACCGCTAACTCAGTTTGATTTCACCCCTTTTCACAGTACAGTACATCAAATTAAACGTTTATGTAATCATATTAATTCTGAGTTTATAGATGGAAACTCGACCGTATTAGTTACGTTGGATATTGAGAAAGCTTTTGACTCCGTTTGGTATAACGGCCTATTATATAAAATGATCCAATATAATTTTCCACTATACATTATTAAAATCATTGAGTCATTTTTGAAAAATAGATATTATTTCGTAAGTCTGAATGATATATGTTCGGATCTAGTTGAAATTCCAGCTAGAGTTCCACAGGGCTCGGTTTTAGGACCATTGCTCTATAATTTGTACTGTTCTGATATGCCGCAACCTAGGGGAGTAGAATGTGCAGCATATGCTGACGATACTTGTTTATATGCATCACACCAGCATGGTCAAAATATTGTTGCAGACTTACAACCAGCTTTAGATCAACTTGTTTCTTATTTCCACAGATGGAAAATCAAAATTAATGAAAGTAAGACAAACGCAATATTTTTTACTCGTAGAAGAAATTTGTGTTTCTATCCATTAAATCAACTCAAAGTCAATGGCACTAATGTACAATGGAGTAATAATGTTAAATATTTAGGTGTTTTACTGGACAAAAAACTAATATTTGAACTACACATCAAAAAACAGATTGAAAAATTCAACTTGGCAAAAGCAGTGTTATATCCTCTTATCGGGCGTAAATCATTTTTAAGTCGTGATAACAAAATAATCTTGGCTAAAGTAATTTTTCAATCTTTAATTTTGTATGCTTGTCCAGTTTGGGGAGTTTGCGCAAAATCCCACATTAAAAAATTTCAAATCTGTCAAAACAAGCTATTGAAGATGATGCTTAATTTACCATGGCATTTCTCCACCAAAGATCTTCACGAACAAAATAATATAACACTAATTATCGAAAAAATAAATTTTTTAACAGAACGTTTCAAGGTTTCTTGTAGCATGTCTAGTAACCCACTAATTTCCGGCCTTTTTTAAAGAAGACCAATTTTATTTATTTGTCACCATACATGCGTATATGCATTGCGTATATACTTAAATGTGTATATATGACCTACAATTATATGTGTATGTATGAGTGTATATGATTATTACATACATTTCTCTTTAATATTAACTTGTGTAAAATATCAAATCAGAGGTTTTTATAATAATACTTTCCTCTGAAGTAAAATATTTCTTTATAATAAACATCCTCTTATTAACTAAATGTTAATTAATTTTAAAGATGAAATGTTAGTATAATGACTAAAACTCTGTAAATTGTGTGATAACTTTAGGTTAAGTGTTAAAGTTTTTAATAAAAAAAAAAAAAATTTATTTTATAAATAGGAATACTTTCTGTTAGAAAATTAAAATAAAAAGGAAATTTGCAATACACTAAAACAGTGGTATCCAAATCTTCATTTTCAATACACAATTGTGCTACAAAAACAATAAAAAAAAACTTACACCGACTCACTGTGGTCAATACTTTGAGATAGCGGCCAAAACTCCTTTTGGTTTTTTCTCCGATTTTAAAGTTATTAGACTCATATGAAAGTAGACAGTAGTAAACCTCGGGAGCCAAAAAATTAGAACTCTATTTCAACTATTTCACTGAGAACAGGGTGGTCCAAAATGGGCATTTTCAGAATTTAGTAAATTTATGATATTTTTAGTTAATTTTTAAAGTTTAAATGATCATAACTTTTTTCAAGATTTTTTTGGACGAAATAAATTTTGTGTTGTAACTTAACTTATTTCCTATTACTGGTAAAAAAAATTTAAGCTCTACTGTTTTCAGAACAATTTAAATATTTTTTTTAAAAAAGGTAAAATTTCTCGGAAATTTCCTACTTCATATAGCACAACTCCTGTGAGTCAAGCTGAGTCAAAACACAAATTTACTATTTTGTAGTCCTAACTCTCCCCTACATTCCTATATACACATGTCCATGCAGCGGGACTGCACTTTTTTACACTACAGTAATTTTTCTGACCCAAGGTAAGATATTCGGTACAAATGCACGTCATATTTTTTGAGAAGTTATTTGTATGTGAAAGTGGCTATTATGCATATATTTTGATGAAATTTTGTACAAGAGTTCTTATTGACCCAAAAAATAATTCTATTGAAATCAGGAGAAGTTGGCCTATATATAGAAGGGTGTATCAACATTTTGACAAAAAATGACAATAGAACTCTCAAATTATGTGGTATCTGGCAATTCATTTGGAAAAGGTGAAAAATGATTTTATTGCCATCTAATATTACATAACTTAAATACCTGAAAATTGCAAATAAATTTAAAACCAATGGAAATTACTGGTAAAACCAAGTACCTGTTATATTATGTTTCAAAGAGGTAAAAAAGATCATGTTAAAACTTCGAGCAATAGTATATTAATCCATGCATTCATTTTTTTTTTTCATTATTGTTTAAACAATGGATAAATTCAGTTATAATGTTCTATCTGATATATATTTTGAACGGAAAGATGAAAACGACATTATTTTACATATAATGAATAATCCATTCTTCAAAATATGCGAAAAACAAGAAATTAAAATTCATAACTTAAAAATAAAAAACTTTTTAAATACTTTAAGAAAACGGTAAAATCAATGTTCCAGAAACAAGAAATTGTTTTACTCACGCAACCAAGAATGGCTAAGAAATAAACTTATTTTTAAAAAGCCAAGAGTAACTACCACGGAAACTGGAAAAGGTGGTCGACCAGCAAAGCCAATTGATAATTGTAGTGAAAGATCACGAAGACGCAAGCTTAAACATATCAATGAAGAAGATTCTTGTAGCATCATAAAGGATTCATTTCTGCATCAAATTCAACCATCGAAAACTAAAAAGAGTAAAATTGCTATCATTAAAAAAATAGTGGAAGCAAGCCCCAGAAGAAAATAAATTTACTCCAGAAGAAGCATTTGCACTATTTTTGGATTTGAAAATGACTAAAAAACAATATACAGAATTACGGAAGCGAACCAATGAAAAAAATTGTGGAATTTTTCCATCATATCGAGATATAGTTTCTGCCAAAAAAGATTGCTTACCTTCACCAACTGCTATTACTGTAACTTCAAGTTCAGCAGAAATAAAATTGCAGGATCTTCTTGAACACACTGCAGAACGATTATTAAAGACATTTGATGCTGACTATTTAAAGAAGTTTAAAAATTGCAGCATGACTTTAATTTCTGAATGGGGATGTTATGGGTCCTCTGGCCAGAAACAATACAGACAATGTAATGCGGAAAATTCATCAGATGCCAATTTATTCATGATTTCTTTCGTTCCATTACGTTTAACAAAAACTTAGGCCCCTATTATGAGTTGCATTCGATTTTCGATCTTCGCTGACTAACGAACATCGAAACTCGAATGTCAAATTCGTATTATGAGTTGGTAGCACTGTCGAAAATTTCGTTGCACAACGAATTTTCAATCGAACACAATTTTGCTTTCGATGGTTTGCGTCAGTTTGTAAAACTTATTGAAAATGTAAGTATTTGTGAATTTTTGTTTTTTATATAAATTTTTTTTTTGTTTTTTATGTAAATTATTTTAATTTCATGCAGGTGTAAGGTTGTAAGTACAAAACAACAATTGGAAAAGCTCATTTTTCTAATGAAACAAAACCCTCAGCTGCCAAAAGGAATATGCACAAAAGTTTAAGCGGCAAAAAAATGGGAAGAAACCACGTATGAGCTAAATTGTATGGGGCCACCCGTTAGAACAACAGCAAAATGGTCATATTAATTAATAATTAATTCAATTTTTTCTTTTATAAATAAGTAATAAAATATCTATGTATGTATTTGTAGTGCCAGCTGATAAATATGTACTATGGTTAATAATCAAATTGAGTCAAATTCACAATAGCGCTATTTTTATCGAATGTGCGCCATAATACCAAATGAAAATTCGTTCGATCAGTACTTTCGAGTACAGTCGAAGATCGAAAGTTGCTCATAATAGGCACCTTATATTGGTTCAGAGCCGTCAACTAGTAGAGCTGCAGAGATAGATGTATGGAAGAATAAAAATCCCTCGTCAACAAAATTTTGTAGACCAATAAAGTTTGCTTACAAAAAAGAAACTAAAGATGTCATAACTGAAGAAGTTGGCAAAATAAGAGATGAAATTAAAGAACTTCAACCAGTGATATTTGAATTTAATGACCAATGCATCGAAGTTAACTTTAAAATGTAACTTACAATGATCGATGGAAAATTTGCACAAGCTTTCACCGAAACAAAGTCTTCCTCAAGCCAAAAAACATCAAGTCAATTGAGCCAACACAAGACGATAGTTTTAATAAAGCATATGAATTTGGAATGTCACCTCTTCATGCTAGAATTCGTTTTATGGAGCATATTCTTAAATTGGGATACGATTTGGAATTTGGCCCGTTAGGCGAAACAGTGAGAAACAACAAAGAAAATTTGGAAAAAATAAAGAAAAAAAAAAAGATTTTCAAGAAAAATACGGTGAGATAGGCCTTATAACTGACCAGCCAAAGCAAGGAGAAGGAAATTCTAATGATGGAAACACAGCAAGGAGATTTTTTTCCGATCCAGAAACTGCAGCTTCTATAACTGGAGTAGATTATGATTTAATACGACGATTCCAAATCATATTAGAAGTTATAGCATGTAGCAAAAAGATAGATGCAAAAAAATTTGGTCAGTATGCTAATGAGACAGCAACCCTTTATAACCAAAAATATTTTTGGAGACATATGCCAACCACAGTTCACAAAATTTTGTTCCATGGGGAACAAATAATTCAGCACAATATGCTTCCAATTGGAGATCTCTCAGAAGAAGCGCAAGAAAAAAGGAACAAAGACTACAGATTCTTTCGCGAGCACAATACAAGAAAAATTTCCAGATATTGTACTAATGAAGATCTTATTAATATTTTGTTGTGCACATTAGACCCATATATGTCCAGTATTCGACAAAAATGGAAATCAACCTCATTAAAGTTAGATGAAGAAGCTAAACAACTACTGCAAAATGAAAATCAAAGCTATTTGGAAGAAATTTTTACTAATATTGTTTAATTAATACTAGTTTAAAGATTATAATTTGTTTCTAATTTTAGTATAAATTTGTATTAATACATTTAAATAAAATATATGTGCACTTTAAATCAATAGTAAAAGTTTACTTAAAATTTTATCGATGTTGTGTTCTGTATATAATATACCCAAATGGTATTGATATTGTTGGGAATTTCAGTGTTATTTTTCAGTTTAATCCTCACAAGAATTAGCTTTCTTCCAAAAAAACCAACCTTTGGCCCCTGTGAATATTGAGACTAAATAAATGTCAGGGCCCAAATGTTGGCATTTTCTGACCAAAATTAAGTTTAGGAATAATAAATAAGTATTGGTTGTAAAATACGATTGAAGAAAATAAGAAATTATAAAAAAATAGCTATTTAAAATGTCAAAATATTCAACTTTTACATGGAAACTCAACAAAAAATTAAAATGCATTTTTTAACTCCACATTACTTACGTTCCTATCAGTCGATTTTTACGTTTGAACAAGCAAATTGAAGCTTAAAGTCCCTCCTATTGAACAAACCAAATTGCGTAAAAAAATACCAATCCGGTCAAAAGTTATAGAGTTTTGACCGCTATCTCGCGAAATTGACCACTGTGCGACGGTTGTTCTCTTCTATTTCAGTTTGATTTCAGTCGTTAATTGAGTATTAACAAATGAACATATGCGGATGCTTACTGCTTTTTTTCAGTTTTATTGTTTTTTCAGCTTTGATTAAATTTCAAAATAAACCAGCAAACAAAATTATATAATGGCAGACAAAAATTTATGTTTTGTCATTAAAAATGCTTTTGGTAACATGCACTGCATTTTATGTTACCAAACATTTAAAACAAAGAAAACATTTTCAATTAAAAGGCATTTTGATCTTTTTCACAAAGAAATAAATAAATTAGATGAGGAAAAAAGAAAAAATGTTTTTTTGTTAATTTATAATGCCTAAATTAATTTTTTTAAATGTAATGAATTTTACTTTTAAAAGCAAAATGGAAATGAAGTTTGAAAAAAGTTAATAAAGTTAAGTACAAAATATGCCTCAGTTTTTACAGAATTAGGCAATTTTTTTACACATATTTGATTGGTCGAGTTTAATTTACAATTAAAACTTAAAAAATTAAGTGTATTTAGGCATTATAAATTAAGTTTTCCAAATTAAAGAGTTGGTAACAATTTCTTATTACCAAAATATGTTTTAAATTTGAAGAACTTAATTTATTCCAGAATTCTATTCCCATTTTACCCGGAGCTTGTACTTCGGTTCGAATAAATATAAGTTCTGATTGTAAATCAAACTCACATTTATAAGGGCTATTCCAACTGCAGTTGTATACTCTTAAAATCTGCAAACCTGTCTTCAAAACTGTTGAGCAGTGTATCAAAAATCTCAACTCGCTTAGTTTCCGCAGCATCGCAGAGCGATTCGCGCAATAAAAACTTTTTTAAAACTGGAAAAGTCAACTGACTTAATTTGGCAAAAACTCTAAGACTTCTTCTTTTAAATCATATAGCCGATTAAGACAGTCGCCACGACTGAGCTAACGTACCTAAGTGAACATTTTAAGATCATTGAAAGCTGCGTGTTTAGATGTTAAAAATTTTACAAATTTTCGATGAGGGCATTGTGTCCTCCTCTTATTTTATTTATAATGCGCTCTGCGGTCTTCATAGTAGTATTGAGTAATAAATATTGACGCAATTGCGGCTTGATGAATAATGCAGTGAAAGTTTTGCATTGCCATTTCACTTTTTTTATATTACCTATCATACCTGTGTTTTTTACTACCATTACATTTACCCCATCTGTGCAGACACCGACAATTTTGTTTACATCAACAATAGAAAAAAGTTTATCACTTACAACTTCCATCAAAAGCTTTCCAGTTACATATCCATAAAAGGTTTCCAATGTCAACATTGATTCAAAAACATCAAAATGTTAATCAATGCATCTTACACAGACAACCAGTTGACAAAGATCATTGATATCTGCACTTTCATCTAAACAAAACGAAAGAAATTTACAATTTATCAATTTTTCTTTAATAGAAGACTCCACCGAATTTCCTATTTGGGCAATACGCCTAGCTAAAGTTTGGGGTGACAAGGGAATTGACTTTATGAATCTGTTCTATAATTTAACGTTTGAAAAGTTTTTTGTAAAATATTTTTTGCTAGCATTCCATCAATAAATGGTCTGCCTTGCTAAGCGATTTCCACGCTTATATGGCTTGAAATCTCCATTTTAATTATTTTATTTTGCAAAATTTCCTCATTTTGCTCTTCCAGAACCCATTCTTTAATTTTTTGCATATAAAGGTTTTTTGATCAAGAAAAAACATTTTTCTTTTTTCCTCTTTTAATTTATTTATTTCTTTGTGAAAAAAGTCAAAATGCCTTTTAATTGAAAAGGTTTTTTTTTGTTTTAAATGTTTGGTAACATAAAATGCATTGCATGTTACCAAAAGCATTTTTAATGACAAAATTATTTATTGTTTTTGTAATGCTTAGTTTTGTGTTTGCAATATTATCTTATCAAATACAGACGCATTTCATATTGAGAGTTTTGGTTACCCATGCACTAAAACCTAAAAAAGGGGAAAGTCTCTGCTTATCTCACCAGTTTTGTAGAAATTAAGAGACCATTTTTCAACAGTTGATATGTATGTACATAGCCAGATTTTTGACTATTATAAAGGGCAACAGGTTTATTTTAAACTAAAAACAAACAAAAAAAAAATCATAAAAACTATAAAAATCTTAAAATTATCGCCTATATTTTGAACCGCTTGCGAAAGTAAAGAGTTTTAATATGCATGAAGAATTGAATATCTTGGTGGAAATCCCACCCATTTCCATCTGGAGTGGCTAAGATACAACCTATCACTACCCTTTTTTCCTTTAGCAGTCTTTCGGTTTATCTCAATCTGTTTTCTCCACAACTTATTCTGTCTTTTTCCTTCTTTCACGATCGTTTTCTTTCTTGCAGTAAACATAAGGGGATCAATTTTACAATGATTAAAGATTAATTTACATAGCAACATGCTTAACATTAACTAATTGAAGTAGTTAAATTAGGATAATTATAAAAAGCGCATTTTTAAAACTCTGGTGTTAGTTCAGGCATTCGGTGATGTTCTTGTATTCAAACATTGAAATCATAACAAACAGAACTCCGTCAAAAATATATAAATAGGCTTGCAGAAATTATAATCAATAATTAAAATAACTTAAAAAATATATATAGCATCGAGTACAGACCGTTCATCAGGTTCCGCTGATGAGATAATCTGCTGTGATTGAATTAATACCACTAGTAGATTTACTTCCAACGGTCTGAAAGATAAGAAATAGCAATTTACAGCCTGAAATAGCAATTTACAGCCATTTTTACAGAGTGTTCAACTAGTGGTAAAAACGGTTCAATCAGAACCACAACCACAAGGGCGCAATAAGCATTAATCTTCACATATAGCAATTCGATTGAATATGAGGCAGCCCATACAGTTGAATATGGACATCTATATGATACGATAACCGGTATTAAAAGTAGCAGCTAACTATGCAGCACTGATGCCTGATAACCTTTACTGATTGAACGAAACCCTAACGTATATTTTAGGGACACGTTGCTGAAAAAGAGTGAATATAAAGAGACAAAATGAGACTATAGCGCGAAACTAAGTTTTGCCTCCGCCTGTCCGATCATTATACAGCCTTTCAGGCGAGGTCTTCGTAATTGGGAAGTGTTTAAAATGACTCAATGCTACTAAAAGCCACTAGATGTTAACATCTTAAATGACAATTTAAGCAATAGCATCAGAGAATATCAACTAAAGGGCTGCATTAGATTGATTGAAAATAATTTAAAATTATATGTATAGATATTATATAAATATTATTATAAAACGTTATGGGTAATTAGCATAATATTAAATAATTAATATTTAAATTCCCAAAAATTTTATTAATAACTAAATATGCAACTGCTTGTGCAAACCTTGGCAATACTTGTTTTTTTTTTTTCGATATTCTTGCGAGAACAAAATTAACTTGTGTATGCTTTTCATCACACCTTACGTCTGCATTCAGTGATGGCAAAAAACCATCCAATTGTAGAAGGACAGTAAGGAAAAATAAAAACGTGGTTTGTTTGTTGGTGTTTTGTTAAACCTTTAATATCCTGTAATATTATTCTATTAACATCATAATTCTCATTGTGCTTTGTAGAATTTTATTACTTATAGAGTATTTTTGGCTTCTCTAAAATTAAGAAAAAGGTTTCCTGATGATCTGGCCTGAGCAACCAGTGAAATACGTATAGGGACTAGCTCTTTCCCCCAACAAATAAATTTAATTTTTATTATAAAACGTTATGGGTAATTAGCATAATATTAAATAATTAATATTTAAATTCCCAAAAATTTTATTAATAACTAAATATGCAACTGCTTGTGCAAACCTTGGCAATACTTGTTTTTTTTTTTTCGATATTCTTGCGAGAACAAAATTAACTTGTGTATGCTTTTCATCACACCTTACGTCTGCATTCAGTGATGGCAAAAAACCATCCAATTGTAGAAGGACAGTAAGGAAAAATAAAAACGTGGTTTGTTTGCTGGTGTTTTGTTGAAGCTTTAATATTCTGTAATATTATTCTATAAACATTATAATTCTCATTGTGTTTTGTAGAATTTTATTACTTATAGAGTATTTTAGGCTTCTCTAAAATTAGGAAAAAGGTTTCCTGATGATCTGGCCTGAGCAACCAGTGAAATACGTATAGGGACTAGATCTTTCCCCCAACAAATAAATTGCATTTTTATTATAAAACGTTATGGGTAATTAGCATAATATTAAATAATTAATATTTAAATTCCCAAAAATTTTATTAATAATAAAATTATTTCAAATTTTTTTAAACTCACACACGAAGTGTTCCGTACTATGTTTAGTACGACTTTAAAAGTTTCAAGTTGTTAATTTTTTCATGTCTTATGGGACATCATTTATTTTTAAAATCAAAGTCCTATTCGCGAAAATTGCATCACTTTTGGAACACCCTTTAAATTTTAGGAATTGTTGTTATAATGGCCTTGGTACTAGACTTTCTATGAAAATATCAGGCACCTAGCTATTGCGGTTAAAAAACAAGGTAATATACATGAAAATCGTCACTGATGAAACACCCTTTAGTAATTAGTATTTGCTACAGCGGCCGAAGTACAACATATACTGCAAAAAATTCAAGAGTATACCTATTACGATTCAAAAAATAAGGCTATTTATGTAAAAATCATGTCTGTCGAATACCCTTTAATTTTGTTATTGGTTATAACGGTCATGTTTCTATGAATATATCAAGAGTCTACATACTACGATTAAAGAAAGTAATTGTCATATCGGCCATGACAACATATCTTCTGTACAAAATTTTAAGAGTACCTATTACGCTTCAAGAAATAAGGCGTTATACATGAGAATCACGTCTCTGTCGGTACACCCTTTAATTCTTATTATTTGTTATAGTGGCCATAGTAATACACCTCCTGTAAAAATTTCAAGAGTCTACTTATTATCGTTCAAAACTTAGGCCATATACACGCGAAGAACATCACTCACGGAACATCCTTTAATTTTAAGGTTTATTTATTTTACATACTTGTTTAGAAAGCGAACATAGACTTAATTACCGTCTGCAAAATTTTAGGTGGTTCTCCTAAACCTCAAAAAATAAATACATAACGGCAAATGACAGGTCACTTTTGGAGCACCCTATAAGTTTTAGTATTTCTTGCTATAGTGGCCACAGTTATACACCTACTGTGAAAATTTCAAGAGTCTACCTATTATGGTTCAAAACTTAGGCCTTATTCATGCAAATCATGCCACTATCGGAACACCCTTTAATTTTTAGGTTTATTTTTTTAGACTTGTTTATATAGCGAACTCAGTTTTAATTACTGTTTATTAATCTTTAGTCTGTGCCTCCTGCAGTTCAAGAAATAAACACACATTCGTGAATAACACCTCTCTATCAGAACCCCCTATAAGTTTTAGTATTTGTTGCTATAGCGGCAACACCTATACATCATCTGTGAAAAGTTAAAGAGTCTACCTATTACGGTTCCAGAGATAAAAGGCGCTGACAGACGGACATACATTGTAGCGAAAACAATAGGGTTTCGTTTTTACCCTTTGGGTACGGAACCCTAAAAATGCAACTAAAATGCATAAATGCATTAATGATGAAATTGTTAAACTTTGCGACACAAGGGATAAACTTTTTAAAAAATGGCGTAATAATCGCAATAACAAAAGATATGAAATTCAATATAAAACATTTCGAAATTTTGTAAATCAAAAAATTATCAGTGAATAAAATATTTTAAAAATAAATTTATCGAAAATAAATAAAAATAAATAAATAAATAAATTCTAGAAAATTTTGTTTAAAATTTTAGCTCCAATGTCAAAAAAATAATTCACACATGCAATATTAAAACAAGGAATTATTGTATTAGTTCGTTAGAGAACAAAATATACGTTGATCAAACAAAAGAACTGGAGATATATAACATATGAAGAACCCTAAACATACGAAAAGGAGCCGGTGTAGATAAAATTCGAACAGCAGATCTCAAGACAAATGTCAGCTTTCTAACGCCTATACTCAAAAAACTAATTAATTATTTATAAAAATGGAACTTAGTCTGAAGTGAACAATTATAGACCTATAGCCATCCTTTCGGTAATAGATAATATTATTGAAGAAATTATTGTAAGAAGGCTCACAAGTTTTCTAAAAAGATATAAAGTAATCAATAACGATCAATACGGCTTCCAAAAAGGAAAAAATATAAATCAATTGTTATGTAACTTCTCGCACCACATAAACTACTGTTTAAGTAAAAATTTTGCATGTTTTGGCCTTGTTCATAGATTTTAGTAAGGCATTCGATACTCTTTCACACACCAAACTGCTTCAGATACTTGAAAGAAATAGAATCAGGGGCAAAATTCTAAATTGGTTCAAAGGCTACCTGGAATGCAGATCGTACTATGTCAAAATAAACGACAAGTTGAGTAGCAAAGCAACATATGACTGCGGAGTTCCTCAAGGATCAAACCTGGGTCCAATATTATACATAATTTATGCAAACGATATGTTAAAGACATTAACGGAAAGTAATAACCTTTGCATATGCTGATGATACTGCTATTATTGTCGGTAATAGTAAACGCAACAAACAAAATGCAAAACCAATTAGACATCGCAATAAGATGGTATCACGACAACTGTCTTATAATCAACGCCGCAAAAACAAAGCTTATGCATATAAAATCTGCTGATCTAAAAAACTAAATGATAAAATATAATAGCGTAGAGTGTCTATATAATAAAGCAATAAACAGCAAAACTCAAAGGAGACATGTTCAACAGTAATAGAAAAAGTTAATACATACAAATATCTAGGAGTTTACGTTGATAGTAACTTTAAATGGAAAAAAACACATCTTTTGCAAGTGCAAAAGAAACTACGGAAAACATAATACATGCTTTACCAATTAATTAATTGTGCTCTAAAGTTCAAAAATAATTGTATATTACTGTAAAGAGTGTTATAAATATCCTGCTTTTAAGTTTTCAGTACCTTTTAAATCGGTAAAATTTCGTACTTCACTACTTTTTCTTTATTTTCGCACGGAAATAAGATATTTAAATGAAGATACTAATGTCGGAAGATATTAATGTCAGAAATAAAATCGAATTGTTAGAAACAAATTCTGAAGACCATAAATGTAATGTATTTTTGTTTTTTTATAACAAAATTTTTATGAAAAAATAGAGATACGAATTCAGAACATTATTCAAAGAAAAGTATTGAAGAGATTTCGTTAAAATAAAAGGGATCAATATTTGTAAAAGAGGGAAATAAGGTGGAATAAATATAATGTTTGCCGAGTGCTTTAAATTTATATTTATTATGAGCATGGTTTTAAAATTCCTGGATAACATTAGCAATAGTTTGGTTATAGGTACTAATGTTCACATATCATATAAAGTTGTGGAGAACAAGGTTATTTGAAATTTAATTTCCAAATGATTTCAAAATATTCAATACACGATTAAAAATTTAACATGAAATTTACACTCACTATAACAATATCTAAATTATCGCACAAATGATCAGGCAAGATACGCTTTACCACTTCTTCTTCAGACATGCCATTAAAACGATCGTGTTTCTTACGTTCCTTTGTTTTTGAAAATCCTGTAATCGAATTAGCATCATTTGGATTTGAGCTTTAAAAATAAAGAAAAGTGTTATTAAAATATTAAATGAATGCCATTACTAAAACATATTTATGTCTACCTTTCTAAAGTTGCTTGCAATTCGCCTTCTGGTATCTTTTTTTTACGTCCACGCCTTTTTTGTATAGATTTTGTTTGTAAGTTCAAAATGGAATCCTGCTCCTGACCAACAATTTCTGCAGAAGCTTCAGTAAAATGTTGATGTTCGGTATTCGCATGTGGTGTGTTTGAATTTGTATCCAAACAGGTTGGCTTTTGTGAGTGATGATGATGTACGGCTGGGTTAGTAAGAGCGTACATATCACTAGTGGATACCGGTACTTCAGTTTGCATGGCCATAAATCCATTTACTGCAACTCCGTCCTGATTACTTCGCGTGTGAGAATGTGGTGGGGTTAAAATGTTGCGTAAACTATTATTGGTAGCCGAGTTTATATCGTCATCCATGAAGTGATAAGGATCTCTATTTGTCATATTTGCCGTCGAGTCATTTGTTACCAACTCTTGTTGTATATTCTGGTTCTGATCATTAATAAGAGTGTTATGTTGAGATTGTTGTAGTCGCATATTATGCTGCTGATGTTCGTCACACCTCACAACTTTCGTTACTACTCCACCGTGTTGCATGTGATGTTGTGGCGTCACCGAATGCGAGGATGAGGCATGTGAGTTCGGGGTGAGAACATCTCCGGCACTAGTTTCGTACCCATCATCTTGGTTTTCATGTTTAACCGTCGAAGGCGAAAGCCCTCTTTAAAAAAAAAAAATATTAAAATAAAAAAAAATATTAAAATAAAAAGAATATATAAATATAATCGCTTTCAAAATATTAGGAAGCTCCATGCAATCTCACAAATAATTTCACTTTTCATATAAATGCACCCAGATTCGACCCCTGGCAGAAGACGAACAATTTTTATCATGATTTTTGCGAGTTTTAAAATTAAGTGGCTTTAACCCCCCTCCAAACAATCTATCAAAGAAGCTTGACCAACAACCCTGGAAAAAATAGAGGATAACATCATGTCAAAAAGGTCAGGCAGCTGGGAAAGAAAGATAAAAGATAGGAATCAAATATTAGCAAGCAGTGCGTTGTTTCTAGGCAACAACAGGTGACACGGCTCCATTTTGCTAGGATCGGCTACAGCAGACCAATCATCTACTTAGTTGAAACAACAACCGATTAAAGAAACTGACACAAGTGAAAATAACAATAGAAAATCTTACGGCAACGCGAAAAACAACTACGAAAAGATGGAGATGCTTTGTGGAAGACGTGTTTCCAAGAGGGTAATGAAAAAAAATAATTAATGTGCAGAGTCTTTGTGCAGGAATATCTTTGCTATATACTTTACCGAGTTTTATCGTGATTAACAAAATCATATTGACTTTTGTTAAGGACACCTATTAGTCAACTGTGGTTTCCTTCAGTTTTCTAATTCTAATCTTAATAATATCTCATTGAGCCACTTGATGGCTGTAGTAAATATGACCGCATCATCGAATTTGGATTTAGCGATTATTCGCCCAGCTTCCTAAAAGCTTTTCCTATTTCTTTTTTTTCTTCCTTTAGGCCCTGAAAATAGCTTGTTTAACCCAAATCTCTTACCACCCTTTTCTTCAAATTTGGAAATAGGATATAGTTATAAGGAAGTAGCTCAATTCATGGTGACGGTCCTTAGGTTGCAGAGAAAACTGACTCACTTGGGTCCTTTTAGTCCCGTTGTGACTGGTAACGGCAGTTGCAGATAGCTTTTTCATATCCAAATATTCATCCAAAATGTGATTAATGTATCCTTTTGGTTGCGATGCCCACAGCTTAAGCCATCTCATACACTTTTGAAACAAAAGACGCTGTTAAAATCAAACTACTACCGCAGTTTCTCAAAATTTGACAGTAGTCCAATTATGTAGTAGATAATAGAACATTAGTGTTGCGTTGAAAGTTACTGCTTTGGAAATACGAAGAACTATCAAACCTTCCTAGTATGTTGATCCTTTCAACGTCCAGTCTAAACCACGTGGAACTTTAAATCCTACAATCCTCAGTAACTCTCCAGGTCTGATCAGTTCTATCTAAAATTAGAAAGTTGTAGGATGCTATAGAAGACTCTGAAATCTTGTGTAAGTTTCTGGATCATTGTAGGTCATACCAGATGCCTCCATAGATGGATTGGTAGGGCCTTTGTCTATCAGTATGTGGGATGCGGGATCCAACCCACATACTGACAAGTCAGGAGCTTTGCAGGAACTGTTGTCTTTTTGTAAGTGGGTTGATAAGAATAGCATCTATTATCCCAAATAAAATATGTGTTCAATAAAAACGTGCTACCTTTTATATTTTAAAGTTTATCATTTCATTTCAACTACCACACCGTCCATATCAATTCCCTAATCGAAGCCGGGTATCCCAGCTGGTGATTTATAAACTAATTAGACGTTCTGAACGAGTTTTTCATCTACTTAACCCCTGGTGAAAATGTGTTACGGCTTCTTTTTAACTAGTCAAAAAAAATGAAGGTGTTCAAAGGGAAATAGCGATTTCATAATTTTCTAAGCACTGACTTGCTCGAATACATTTTTAATGTCATGATAAAATGATAAGTTTTGGGGTACTGAAAAATGCATCTAATTTTGCTAATTAATCATGAGTATATTCATATAATAGGGTTAACTTTGACAATTTGTTCAATAAAACTATTTATTTAAAACATAATTTTACTGAAAAATTATAAAAATATTTGTAAATGAAATTGTATCCCACGTTTGCTACATTAATGGATCTTGCTGGAAATTCACCAAGCTTTTTCATTTCTGATGTACATATGTTCAAAGACAGTCTAACGAAAACGTGATTTTAGCGGAATAATAGAGTTATTGCTCTTGATAAAAACTTCAGGAAAAACTGGAAACCAGAGTACATGTGTACTGGGGAAACTGTAATATTGGTGGCATGGCGTAAGTAATATAATCCCATGACATTCGCACCAATGTGGTCGAACGAAATGTGGTTAATAGTATTTTACATTCACGTCGCTTGATGAAATCAAAACGGTGTTAACCAAAACGGTGTCATACTCTAATTGGGATCGATTATACATGTTTTGCAGCGAAAGTTGACCTTCAAAAATACTGCTAAAGCAAGACGCATATATGAGTGTGCAACTGTTACTTCCACTGTAAGCATGAATGCGAGAAAAGGTCGCCAGGGTCTTGAGTGGGTAATCGGCCTCATCACTTCAGAAATAAAAGTTATGACCGAAACCGCAACCAAAAGCGCGTATGATGATCACAAACAACTTCCTCGTTTTTGGAGATGTATATATTTGGGTATGTTCTGTAATCCGAAACCGAGTAAAATTGAAATCGAATAAATTTTTAAAGAAAAATATTACTTAGTTGCGCCTATTATTTTAAAACATTAGGAATCAAGGAAGTTATGAAAATGCACTTTAATCAAATGTATAAAAATAATATCAAAATGTTGTAAGATTCAAAAGTTATGACAATTTAAAATTTCATTCGGATTCAATTTCACTCGGTTTCGGATTACAGAACATAACATTTTTCTTTTCCTAGACAATTCCAGGCATTGATGAAAACTGTAAAAGAAATTCTGAGTTTTCATTGGTGGTAGGTTCTCATTTTATTGGCTATCCTTTTATTAAATTAAGAACTTATCCGAATCAATGAAATTTCATTAGTTCTAAGCACTCATTTAAATGACAGTCAGATTATTTAAATGTGAACCCATGACTTCAAATGACAAGCCAATCTTGAAATCATGCGTTTTCACCTAAATTAAACCAGTGCAAGATCATTAGAACTTATGAATTTGCTAGTGTTTTGTCAGTCTTTTTTGCTAGGTGATAATAAAAAAAGTATTTTTTTATTATTTTAAAAACTGCAAAAGATTATTTTAAAAATTGCAATTAGTCGAAAGTTAAAAAACTTAAACTTATTGCGCTTGTGATATGACGCACATTTTTTTAAGATGAAATAAAAAATGCCGGTACAAACTTTTCGAGTGACCTATTAGAAGATGTCAATATCAACAAGACGGTGCGACCTATCAGAAAAACAGGCTAATATATTTTAAGCCACATTCCTTTACAACACGCCGACACTAAGTAGCATCCGAGATCGTGATATTCAACATTTTCCGCATTTTTTCCTTTAGAATTATTTGCAGAACTGAAAGAGGAGTTACGAAACAAAATAATCTTGAGTGCATGAGGCCAATTGGTATATCGGGCACAATTGTAAATAAATTAAACACAGAAAGTTCATGAAAAATTAAAAACTTTTTCTTGTAAAAGTAATGGCTCGTCGTCACAACGGGACCAAAGGGACCCAAGTGAGTCGGTTTTTCCCTCTACACGGAGCCGGCGACCCGTGCAACCTAATGGCTCGTCGTAACTAAATATACTGTTATACAATCGACCTATAGCAGCTCGCGGTGGCGACCAATTTTTTCATTGGACCATTGGTTATAAGAAGTAAAATATAGGAAGTAGTATCTGTGGACATTTGACTTGAGCTTTCTATCTTTCGGACAAAAATCGAATTTCCCTTATAATGCGTAGTGCTATTCACTGGCAAATCGTCCACAAATGGACGGACTCTTAAAGTAAATGTAAAGGTATAGGTTACAATTTCCCTGATTTCATTAGAGGACATTCCATTGTAGTAACGGTAAAACAGCGAAACACATTCCACATTGCGTCGATGCTCCAACGAGTCAATAGAGTTAGATACCCGATGAGCTCGCGGTCGAGTAGCTCCAAAATAAACTTTGGGCCCCCGGCCCGCACGTGAGAATTTTATTTCATTTTAGGCCGGATATGGGTGACATCGCACTGGATTTTCATGCCAAGAACATCAATATCCTTAATACCTACATCAACTATACTACAGATGAGGTATAATTGTCTACTCTATTCACACGGCCCCATTCAGAAATTGTGACAAGTTCATTCATGTTTTGTCTCTTGGGTCTAATATCCAACTATCTCGGCCATTATTGAATGAATATGAGTGAAGACTGGAACAATTAGGTCTAGCAAACTCAGGACACCTGTGGACCTCCTGTTTTAATGGACAAATATATTAAATATATTATATATACTTATTATATATATTTGTCCATTATTGAGAATTTTAAGAATTCTAAATTTTATAAAATCAAAAAAGAAGAGGCTAAGACGGTAGAGCACTTTACAGCTCTAACTGGCATATGACTTAGGACCACGGGCAGTCATATCTTAAATGTGGATGCTTTGGGAGACCTTAACTTTAGACAAGTGTAAGCAATTACTAGAGACTCTGTGATGAGAAAGTTACCAGTCGACGGTCTGAAATCACTATAGTCTAGAGTAAAGACTAGTGATACCATGAGACTGACTGAAAGGTAGACAGTTACCAATCGCATACCAGAAATCATTGGGAACGAATGGGGTCGAAAAGGTATCCACAAAGTTAGTGGTCTGCTTTGGTATCCCCGCATTCTAACCGGCTCTAAATAATTATTCTTGCACAGACTAAATTTACGCAATAGAATAAAATAATAAATAAATAAATAAGTTCATAACCATTTTCATACATTACTCACAGTTTATATGGTGTGTTGTGTTCTTCGTGAAACTCATCCATCATCAAGTCATGATACACTTCATGAATTTGATGTTGTTGTTGCTGCTGCTGTTGTTGTAAAGGACTGTGTGTGTTGGACACATTTGGATGATGGTGTTGTGGATGTAAAAAGTCCATGAGGTGTGGATGTTGTTGTCTGTGTTCTCTTTGTTGATTTGGTGGTATATTATGATGATGTTGTTGTTGTTGTTGCTGATGCAACTCTTCCTGTTTTTGCATTTGGTGCCTTTGCATTTGGAGTTGCTGATGGTGTTCTTGCTGCTGCTGTTGCAATTGATATAACTGTTCAGCTGAATAATGTTGCTGTTGTTGTTGCATAGAATGTTGCAGAGTCTGTAATTGTTGTAGAGAATTAACAACATTATCATGTCTTTGATGATGCTCCTCGTGTTCGTGTTGATAAGTTTGGTGTTGCTGTTGTTGTTGTTGTTGTTGCTGCTGCTGTTGGTGATTACTTATCATTTGTTCATATGTTGTCGATATTGATGTTTCATGTTGTTGCTGTTGGCAATATTGCTCCTCAATTTGCGTATACACTTTGTCAGCTGCATCTATTATATCCTTTTCGTGTTGGTGGTGGGTAATTCTGTCATTTGGTTGTGTCTCAAAATCAGCATGTTGAACTGGTGAACTTTTCTCCAAATATTTTTCAAATTGATGATTTTCATCCGGTTCTTGATCGTTTTCTTTTTGTGGATTTTTTAACTTATCATTTTGTTCTTTTGCATCTTCTACTTGTTCGTCTAAAGAGCTACTGAGCTGACTTGAAGAGGTGGTGGGTTCTATTTTTAAATTGTTGCCATTGCCTTGTTCAATGGAAGTTTTTTGATTACTAACGTCCAGGCCAGCCTCCTCACCCCTAATGTAATTCATATCCTGAGCAGATTCTATAGACCTTAAAACATCGTTACAGTCATGATTAATGGTTGTTTCCTGAAAACATGCATTTTCGAATTTTGTATTGACATCGTTGCCGTTGGAAGCCTCTGGTTTAATTTGTATAACATTATTAAGGGGCGATAGTGTTGGCGGTGAAGAATTTCCATCACAACCATGGTTTTTATCGGCATTAAACTGGGGAAATTTGTCATCATTTGGAGGGTGTTGTTTTGTACTACTTTTAAGTAAACTCGATTTAATCGTTTCATTCGTTGATTTGAATAAATGATTTTGGGTTTGTTCGCTTTCAGTTGAAATTATATCATTTAAGAGGGGCTGCTTAGATTCGTTAGATGAAAAGTTTTTATTGATACTTTCCATGGATAGTTCACAGCTGGGTTGTGAACAATGAGAGCTATTATCGGAACATAAACTATTACTCAAATGACTTAACTCATTTTCATAAACAACTTGCTGATCTCCATCGTTGCTATTTAAATTGTTTCTGGGTGGCGAAACATTTACATTTTGATTAATCGTATGGTTGGCTTGTAGTTCACGTTGTCGTTCATTTTTCGCATCGTTGTCATGGTCTTCTGATTTCTTCATGACTACTTTATCGGTAGTTATTGCATTAGATGATTTATAAATATCATCTGTTTTATTTTCTTCATAATTATTATTGGTTTTTTTCTCATCTTCCACTAAAGACATTTTGCTATGATTTTCAAAATTTACATTCATTAATTCGTCATAGACATATCCATCCCTCCTTTTGTGATAGGATGATGATGATGACGGTTTCTCAGAATTTTCATTTAAATCACAGCTGCTGGTATTACATCGGTAAAATGTGTTCTGATATTCATTTTTAGTCATACTACTGCATTTGAAGTCTTCTCTGTCATTCGTTTCCTCATCGTTTGTATCTTTTTCGTTCTCAAAAGTTTCCTCAATGTCTTCATCCACTTCTTCCTCATCCTCTTCATCGGTTTGTTTCTGTTCTGTGTTTTTAAAGTCATCATCACTATCATTACTCTTCTTGAAATTATGATTATTGCCATTTTCCAAGTACATGGCACTTTTGATGTTGATATCGTCGTTTTTGTCCGAATCTGTAAAATTCATGGCATCATATTCTGGAGATGATGAAGATTGTTTTTTAAAATTATCGTAGTCACTTAATTGTTCGTTTTCCTGCTTTTTAGATCTTAAACATTTTTTCGAACCAGCTGCTGTTATACGCGTTGCGAATTCTGTTTTATTGGTTTTGGCTAAGCTATTTATTGTTGATATTAAATGTCTTTGAGTTGACAGTCGTGTTGTCTGTCTAAGACGATTTGCTGTTTCACCAACAACCTGTTCATCAGCAATTTCCGTGGATTCTAGAAGTGCTGAATTCGGTCTTCTGCGCTTGCGGTCTACCAATTTATTTTGCAAATAACGTTTAGAATTAGCTCCAGCCATTACACCTTCGTCGCCGCCCATAAATTCTTTCCAATTTTGCTGGACAATGCTCTTATCGTTAGAAGTTTCAGTTGTAGACCTCAAAAAATATGTGGCTTAAAGCTCGTTGTGTATGTTACAATTATTTTATAAAGTCTTTTGCTATTTGTTATTTGTCTACATTAATATAATTATTGTAAAACAAAATATCGCAATAAAATATTCCTTTCGATATTGATGATTCTATTTAGACAGCTGTGGAATTTATAGTTTTTTTGTTGCTTTTTTTGTTTGTTGTTTTTTTAACATATAATTACATTTCCGTTGGCATTATCTACGTGTTAATCACTTTGTTTGAAAAAATTGAAGGAAAAAAGAAAGGAGATGCTTCATTTCATTGCGTCACCTTCCAATTTACTCGTATATTTCAACAACCCAAAAATAATTATATGTTTATTAATATTAAGCGAATTTCGCAAATGGCGAAAAGGAGTACTTAGTGAGAGAAGTATATTTTGAAAATTAGACACCGCTCCACTCAGCAGTAATATATTTTAAAAGTAATTTGAAAAGTCTAGCAGATGTTTCAACATAACATTAAAAAAGGCAAGATCTCACCCTTTGGCTTGACTTAGAAACATCTCCAAATGAACGCCCTATAAGAGAGTATAAAACTAGTTTTCCTTTAGCTTTCATTTGCTCTATCTTTATCAGCATTTTCTATTTTCTAACAATTAAATTTATTGCATTTATGATTTGATTTTAATGTTCTTGCTTTAACTTGGTTTCCACAGGGCAAGTTTTGTGGAGGAGAAAGGAGTACAAACTCATTCCACTTTCTTTCTCACTCACAAAAATTCAGACTTCCGCAAGAAACCTGTCAGGTATTTGTTAAATAAAATCAAATAATACCACTAAAATAGAGAAAAATAACACATTGCAATGCTGAATAAAATACACTGACTTGACAGTATAGGTTGGATTCTAATATCAAAGAATAGTTTGGTGACTTATTTTTATTTATGGGCCTCAAAAGATTCTGAAAATCTGTGAGCCCTTCAAAAAACGTGTTACCAATTTTTGTCTAATATCTTTTTCATACTAAGTGACAGGGCTTAACTTTGTTCGGCAATAATGTATTCGTTGAAGAAATTCTATTGACATATTATACCAAAAAAATAATTTTGTTCACATTTTGATTTCTAACTTCGCGTAAGGTGTGTTTAGATTGCGGGTACAAGTCATATGGAATGTAAAAATTGCTATCCATGTGGAATTTCATGTGTATGTCAAAATTAGTGCTTAACATACGGTTTATAATTTTCATGTTCACACGAACACATGTTACGTACATATGACATAACCTGCTGTTGTTGAAAATACTTAAAACAGCTGGTATTCAAAGTGTGATTTAGATGGATTATTTTTTAAATTGTTAGACTATATAAGAAAACTAATAACAATATTTTTATTGGGACTTGTTGTAATAAGTTATTAGGCAATTTTGCATATTTTTGCCACCATTTCATTTTATTAGAAACCCGCTAGTGATGTCAACTATGCAAAGAACTACCGTTTTGTGTTATCATTTGGGAGTTTCTACAACAGTACAAAAATCAATTTATTAGAGAGAAATTATATAAAAACAAAAAATAATTATAATAAAAAATAGAATAAATAATAATTAATATCATTTGAACTGAACTAAATGAATAATTTTGTTGATCTTAATGTCAATTTTCACTCTTATTTTATTAGGAATAAAATATTTTTTTATCATAATTCTTATGCCAGTAGAAAAGAATTCAATTTCTTTAAAGTAATTAAGCCGTTGCTTTTAAAACTGAGAGAACTCTATTTTATGTTATTGCTGTTTTTATGTTACTAAATGATATGCATTTGAAAGGCGTTAAAAAATTCACAAGCCGTAATAGACTAACCTGACCAACCATCCCGCTTTTGGCGGGATTATCCCGCTTTTTCAAGGCTGATCCCGCCTTGAATTATTATCCCGCTTTTTAAACCATGTTCCCGCTTTATCCCGCGTGTTTTAAATTTGCTAATAAGTTTTTTTAGCCTTTCTAGAATATTTTTTTTGTCAGTGTAATATTTTTTGTTATCACACATATGGTAACTCCAAACACAACTTATTGTGTAAAAACGACCTTAATTTAAGTTAATTTCATTTGAAGTGTAGGCAACTCTTTACATATTTGACATTTCTGTGAAAATTTTAAAATGGGTGGGAAAAAAATCCTTTGCAATTTTAACCCAAAAATAAAAGAAAAATATAAATTTTTAAAAGCAAATATCGGAGAAAGTGTTGTATATTGCGAACAGTGTAGTTCTTCCTTTAGTATTGGACACGGAGGTGCTTTTGATGTAGAGAAACATATGAAAACAGAAAAACATAAGAAAGCTTTAGAAGTAATTGCAGGCAACAACAAAGTTACAGATTATTTAAAACATAACAAACATGATTTGAAGATTGCTGCAAAAGAAGGGGTGTGGGCTTACCACCTCGTAAGAGAAAACCACAGCTTCCGTAGCTCAGATTGTGCTACAAAAATTTTTAGTAATTGTTTTGAGATTTCAAAGTTTAGTTGTGCCCGTACAAAATGTGAAGCAATAATTAAAAATGTTTTTTCCCCATATGCTATCGAAAAGTTAAAATCCGAATTAGAAACCGCTAACTTTATATCGATATCTACAGATGCTTCCAATCATGGAAACATTAAAATGTTTCCTGTAGTTGTACGTTATTTCCACCGCAAAGAAGGAGTTAAAATTCAAATTATAAACATTTCTAATGAATGTGGAGAAACTTCAGACATTATTGTAAATCTTTTAAAAAAGGAAATGGAAAATTATAAAATATCAAAAAAATTGGTTGCATTTTGTGGAGACAACACCAATACAAATTTTGGTGGGAAAAATCGAGCCGGAAAAAACAATGTGTTTTCCAAACTTAAGGAATCGTATCCGCACCTTATAGGAATTGGTTGTGCAGCACATATTGTACACAATGCACTTCAATGTGCCTCTGATCAATTGCCCTTTGATGTCGAGCTTATCGTTGTTAAAATCTATTCACATTTCTATATATATACAGTTCGAGTGACAACATTAATGAATTTTTGCGAATCAGTAGATGAAGAGTATAGAAAGCTTCTTGGCTATTCTAAAACCAGATTTTTAGCATTATTGTCATCTGTTGAATCCATATTAAACATTTTTGAAGGTTTAAAAAAATATTTTTTGGAGACTGAAAGCAGCCCTAAAATTTTAAAGGATTTTTTTTCAAACCCGTGGTCTAAACTATGGTTGATTTTTATAAAAGAACAGGTAAATTTTTTCTTAACAAAAAAATATTTGGGTGATAATAATTTATTTTTGTTTCTAGGCTACACTTTTTAACAGAATTGTCTATAAAATTGAAGGTGATAGCGTTTCAGCAAATCAGGTTAAAAATGGAGTGGACGAATTAGTCGAAGCCTTGACAGACAGGAATACAAGTGGCTTTTTATCTACTTCTATAAAAAAGGAGATAGAAAGTCTTAATAACCGTGGTTATTCTGCATCAAAAGAAATTGTATTAAACACTGCCACTAGTTTTTATGGTAAAAAAATTAACGAAAACGTAAAACCTTTGTAACATTTTAATATTTCAGAAAATTCGATACAATATTTAAAAAGCTGGACCATTCAATTTTCACAAGTGTCAAATTTCAATTGGATTTTATTGAAAGAAGTGCCAGAATGGAAGGATGTAGAAAAAAGTGTTGAAGATCTCTTAGACAAAGAAATTTTAACAGAAATTAACAATGAAATCTTTGACCAGTACAACTACATAAAAAAGTATGTAACGCAAGAAAAACTAGATGAATGGAATAACAAAAAGATATCTGTTGATATGCGTTGGGTAGAAATAATTACTTATTTCCAGAAAAAAGAAATTCCATTCAACTCATTGATAAAAGTAGTTGAGTTTGTACTTTGTTTGCCTGGTACTTCAGCTCCTGTAGAACGTATATTTTCGTTGGTAAATAAAATATGGACCGTGGAAAAAACACGTTTGAGTATAAGTACTTTAAACGATGTTATAAAAGTAAAATACAACTTTAAACTAACATGCCAAGAATTTTTTATTTTTTTAAATTCAGAACCAAAACTTTTGGCGGAAATACTCAAAACCGAAAAATATGATTTAAAAAAAAAAACTGGTTGAAAATATTTTTTAGCAAATTTTTATTAAATTCAAAATCTTATTTTTCAATTTTTATTCTTCACAAATTAATATGAATTAAACTTAATGATCTCTCATAATCTCAATATAATTATCAGAATATAATTCTGAATTCTTGTTTATGTAACTATTTCCTACATTATTTTTTAAGAAACAAATCTTATTTAAACCTGTTAAGTAAGGTGGATCGAAAAAGGTAAGGCTTAAAAGTTTCAATTTACTTCATAAGCTTAGAGCCCTGCCCACTTAAAAGGGGAGGTGGCCTACAAAATTTTAATGCGTTTTTATGCTCTGTGTGGTTAAATATTTTAGGTAAAAAAACTTTAATACATTCTTGAAATTTTTTCCAAACTCAGTTTGTTCTATCATTTTGATTTTTTGTGAAAAATTCTCGACTGATCTTTTAACAACTTTTCCAACCCGAGCCGTCATTGAATTAAATAAAAACCTTTCTTCGATCCACCTTAATGTTAAGCTTTTTAAAGAAAAATTTTCTTAACAAATAGAAATATGTTTTTTTTTATAATTTTTTTAATAATACAAATGAATTTTTAATAAAAAAATTTTTATAAACAAAATTTTTAAGCATTTTTAGAAATCCCGCTTTTTAAGTAGAAATCCCGCTTTTTCAACCAACTGATCCCGCTTTTTGGTTTAAAACAGTTGGTCACGTTATAATAGACTTATCTTTATATTTTTGTGGTCTTATTGCATGTAAGTTTAATATGCAATAATAGTTATTCATTTTAGCTGAAACTAAAACAAGGTTGTGAAATGCGGAATGTAATTATAATACCAATTTTATATTTTATTCAATATCATTTCATTCTTCTTTGGTACAGTAAAATAAAACAAAAAAATAAATTATATTTAATTTTAAATTAAAAAGTGGAAAAAGAATAAAATATTCAATAATAAGTTGTATGTAATTATAATACTTATATTTCTTAGGTTACATAGCGAAGATTTTTCACCATAGTAACAGTATGGTTGCGAAATTCTATTAATTCTTCTTAATATATTGTAATATAGAAAATAGTACTATTCAACATGGACTTGTCTCACATTCAAAATCAACACATCTGAAATATTGTTGACCAAATATATTTTTAATAAATCTATATTGATATTGAAATAATATTGATTGTTAATTGATTAAAAACATAAAATTATGTTAATTTGTTAGATTTAGGTTTAATTAATTTTTTTCACAAAATTGAGTTCTGACATTTTCAAAAGCAACGGCTCAATTAAGTGATTTTCAGCACTTTCGATACCCACAATACCTCAATAGCATTTTTTTTTTGCCCCACGGTCCACGGTTGATAATTAGGTGATAGTACAGTTTACACAGTATACTTACCGTCTTAAAAAGGATTTAAAAAATAATGGACTATAGTAAAGTAAATTTTTAATTTAATTCAGAGTTTCTTAGTACCGGTAAAATGGATAAGCACACATTGCCTTTTATCACTACGCATATATGTCATTGTGTTCTCAACTTCTTCTATAATTGATTCCTGGCCCGAGTTTTGAAAACAGATATATCCCATTGTACCCACAAAAAATAAAGTAATGTATATGCTTTAAATATCATTAAATTCGATTTAGCCGTGATTGACGTACAATTAATCAAACTTGCAAATAAATATATAATTTATGGATATTAGATTACATAACTTTATTATTAATATTACCTATAATGTATCGATATAAATCTGCGACCATTAAATTGCTAACAAAAGTTAGAATAAATATATTGGTTAATTTTAAACTCCTTAAATTTAGGATAAAAATATATGAGCGGAATTTTTGAAAATAAAAGTCAGCATCACCGAAAACAGCTGTTGTCATATAGTTTTACACATCAAATAGAGCGTGCTTTAAATAAAAATCTAACACATGTTATTGCACATGATAAATAACATATTCTATTTCATTTATTTCTGTCTTTAGAATTACAAATTCCTTACAGACTATGATAAAGCCAAGTTAATATATTACATATTGGGAAACTATAAATTATTATAAATTTTTTTTAAAACTAAAATTAAAAATAACCTAAAATCATCTTTGGTAGTGCAAAACTCTACATGATTTAATTTCACTGTTTTGTAACTGCAAGTTGATCAATCATTTTTCTTTAATGATATTTCCACAACTGCAAAATCTCAGTATTATGGTGTGAAACAGACTTTAGTAATATCTCCTAATGACCAGCGTGCACAGAAGTAGCAATAAAAAAAAATAATAATTGCAATAAGAAAGTTGTTTTGTAATTTAAATTATTAGGAATGGACTTATTTCACTTTCAAAAGAAATATTTGTGCGATAGCATTGTGCAGCAAAACTGTTTTTGTTTATTTTATGGCAAAATAGAACTGAATGAATAATCACCCTAAAGAAATGAAATATTGCCCAAAAAAGAAAAATGGAAATTTGGCCCAAAAATTGTGAAAAAATACCCAAATATAAATGAATTATCGCCCAAATTTATTTATAGTTTTCTTATTAAATATAAAAATGTCAATAGTTTTAGTAAAAAAGTCATATGGAATGTCAGATTTTCCATATGTAAAACATAACATATTTTTATTTAAAGCACGCTCTATTTGATGTGTAAAACTATATGACAACAGCTGTTTTCAGTGATGTTTACTTTTATTTTCAAAAATTCCGCTTATACATTTTTATCCTGAATTTAAAAGGTTTAAAATTAAGGAATATATTTATTCTAACTTTTGTTAGTAATTTTATGTTCGCAGATTTATATCGATACCTCATAGGTTTGATTATTTGTACGTCAATCACGGCTAAATCGAATTTGATATTTAAAACAGATCTTTATTTTTGGTTGGTCCAATGGGATATGTCTGTTTTCAAAACTAGAGTTTAATAGAAGTTGAGAATACAATTACATATTATGTATAGTTATAAAAGGCATAAAATATAGTTATAAAATATAAAAAAGAGGGTGCTGTAGCTTAAGTGGTTAGCACGTTGACTACTATGCAATGGTCACGAGTTCAAATCTCAGCCGTGGCAACATCAATTTTTCTGATATGTATTAATTTTTCTTTATAATAATGCATATCACAGCGCCCTCCTTCGCCGGTATTACCACATAGCACTAAATCGCCGGCGAAGTAAAATAATTATAAATTGGCTATGCTAGCTTCAAACTAATTCGCCTAAATAACACCAGAGGCGCAGCAATACTGTTCTAAAAATAATCATAACGTGCAATTGCAGTGTTGCCAGAATCGAAGCTTCACTATCACTAACCATCTGTCTTATCTACTACTATCCCTTTCCAAAGGAAGTACCACAGTTTATGTAGGCATTAACTGCCTGAGTGGTACTTCTCTTTTAAAAAAAAAAAAAAAAAAAAAAAAGGTGTGCTTATCTATTTTACCGGTACTAAGAAAGACTAAATTAAATTAAAAATATACTTTACTATAGTGCATTACTTTTTAAATCTTTTTTAAGACTGTAAGTAAACTGTGTAAACTGTAATATTACCTAATTAACAACTTTGTGCCGTAGGACAAAAAAAATGTTATTGGGGTATTGTGGGTATCGAAACTGCTGCAAATAACTTAATTGAGCCGTTACTTTTGAAAATGAGAAAACTCCATTTTGTGAAAAAAAAACCTAAATCTTTTGGCAAATTAACATATTTCTATGTTTTTAATCCATGTTGAATAGTACTATTTTTTATTTTGCAATATATTAAAAAGCATTATCAGAATTTAGCAATCATACTTCAAATATGGTGAAAAATCTTCGCTATGTAACCTAAGAAATATAAGTATTGTAACTTCTTTCTTTCTTTTCCACTTTTTATTTTAAAATTATATATAATGTTAGTTTTTTTGTTTTACACTACCAAAGAAGAATGAAATGATATTTTGTAAGGTGTTGTCGTTTTAAGTCAGCTGGCATAGTGCGTACCGTGTAAAATAAACGCCTACGACATTTTTTGTAATAGAACAAATATTGCAGTGATTCAAATTAAATAAAAATTATTATTACATTTAATTTTTATTTTTTTTTTATTAAAGTTTAGTCTTCAATTTTCTCTTTTCGTAACTGATATAAAGAATTTCAACACTTATCTTCATTTTTACGCATTTTTAACGTTTCGTTTTCTATTTTGAATCTTTTTCTTATACCTTTCGACTTCTTTAAATGAGGGCTTTACATTGCTAATAACTCATATTAGACCATTTGCTTGGAGCGAATGTCATTTATAGTGGATTGTAGATGGAAAATTGTAGAAAATGTTACATTTAGAGATTCACTGAAAAAATCTAATTTGCAGAGTTCTTCAGTGAATGTTATGCTTTTTTCTACC
Organism: Phasia obesa; assembly: GCA_949628195.1. NCBI lineage: Eukaryota > Metazoa > Arthropoda > Insecta > Diptera > Tachinidae > Phasia > Phasia obesa. Next base: position 10,012,322 of record OX451220.1, read on the forward strand.
GATCCCCACGAATTTGTTTAAGAAATGAATTCTAATAAAGCAAATTACGCATAAATCTAATTAGTAAAAAACAAACAAAAATTGCCTACACGACAGAAATATTAAAATAAAATACAAAAAACCACAGAATCTTACCATATCTCCGCATTTTTAACCCAAAATAGTTTTAGAAAATACTTTTGAAGAAAACTAATACGGTTGCAAGAGTTACTTCTTGTTTTCAATTTTTTAAATTGCTATGTATTTTAAAGGCAATAACGCCTTACACGGTACGGAAAATTGTAGTAGATTTACACTTTGAGTCGGTTTTTTGGCATTATTGACTCAAACAATACGCATTCTTCAAAACGCCTAGTATTTTATATGACAACACCAACAAGGTTGATTATAATTACTTTCCAGTAAAAGAAAATCCACGTTTTCATCAAATCATTGCCTTTGAAAATGAGACAACTACATTGGTGCATACCAAAACCTTTTTTTCAGCTAATATGTATAACTATTATTGCATATTAAACTTACATGCAATAAGACCACAAAAAATGTAAAATAAGTCTATTACGGCTTGTGAATTTTTTAACGCCATTCAAATGCAAATCTCTTTATAAAATAAAATGGAGTGAGTTCTCTCATTTTCGAAAGCAACGGCTAAATTCTTTTAAAGAAATTTAATTCTTTTCTATTGTCATAATAATAAGGATAATAAATATTATATAAAAAAAGAGTAAAAAAAGAGTGAAAATAAATTAACATTAACATCAACAAAATTATTTATTTAATTGTTACTGATGCAGTTCAAATGATAATAATTATTACTTATTGTATTATTCATTATAATTATTTTTTGTTTTGATATAATTTCTCTCTTATAAATTGATATCTGTACTGTTGTAGAAGCTCCGAAATGATAACACAAAACGTTAGTTCTTTGCATAGTTGACATCACTATGCAAAATTTCCCAATAACTTATTGCAGCAAGTCCCAATAAAGCTATTATTATTATTTTATTATATAGTCTAATAATTTAAAAAATAATCCATCTAAACCACACTTTGAAGACCAGCTGTTTTAAATATATGATTTTTGTTTTCAATAACAGGAGGTTATGTCATATGTACGTACATACGTAACATATGTACGTTTGAACACAAAAATTAATAAACCATATGTAATACACTGATTTTGACATAGAAATGAAATTCCATATGGATAGCAATTTTGACAGTACATATGACTTGTACACTCAATGTAAACACACCTTAAGGGCATTGATATTGGTTTAATTTATCGAGAAAGCTTTCAGCTTGCAACTACTGTATGTAATCTTTGATCAAAATCCAAGAAAGCTGTGACACCTGTTGCTCCTGGGGGTGCTGCCAAAGGAACTCTGAGTAACCGTGATCACCGTTGATTAAATTCATAGAGATAGCTTTGAGAAGAAGTTGTATGTAATCTGTGATCACAGTCTGTTAGGAATCGTTTTGGTACCAAGTTAAAATGTGAATACCAAGTTAAATATGTGAATAAAAAAATAGTTAGCTAATATGAGTTGTAATTAATTATTTAAATTAATAAATTATTTATTGTTTATTGTTAAACTATAGAATTAGGCGCCGCAGGCAAAAATATGAAAAATCGCGATTTTACATATTTTATAAAAAATTTTTGCCTGCGGCGCCTAATTCTAAAGTTTAACAATAAACACATTAAAAACAATAATTATATATTTCAACTCACATTAGTAACTTATTTATGTATAACAACATAACTAGAAATATTTACTAGTATAAAAGAAACAAAGCAGCTTGTACTTTTTCGACAGAACAATTTACTTAAATAATCAGAAGCTTTTTGAAAACTGCCATTGGTACAACCTTAAATGTGATGTCAATACATTTTCTGTAAATTAATCAGTTTTTTGAAAAAGCAGAGACAGAAACTAAGTTGCTTATTTTTTAAGTTTAAATCCTAATAAATGTTTAATGTTAACACTTCTGCGGTTTAAGGTAAACTTTATAACTACTTATTATTAACGATAATTGTTTATTATAAATATATCGCTTTTAAGACAAACCATTCTTTTTGTTCACTCTTATTACCAAAAGTGGGTGATCTTTCATTAAAATATAAAAATGAATTATTCTCCAAAAATGACGAAAAAACACCCAATAATTTTGGGTTACTTTTCATATGAAATATTACCCAATTTTGTATGAAGATTTCTTGGGCTATTTTTCATTTATGTTTCTGGGCGATTTTTCATAGGGTCATTTTGCATGCAGCAAAATTGTGATTTGATCTATGGAGAGAAGGTTTCTATAGCTCATCAAAATTACCGTTAACTTGTCTTTTTTTTAAGTGGACTTATACCACATTAAAAAAAACAGATCATATAATGATTTTCTGCCACGAAGTGTATATTTTTTAACCTTTAGCAAGTTTATTATATATTATAACAGTTGATCTTTGAAATGCATATTATGAAAATTATTAATTATTGTCTGGTTTATTGGAAATTACGATTAATGTATGAATTGTAAACGATTTATTTTTAACAACTTTAATACAATACGTTTGTTAATAATGTTGACTGTAAAAAAAATAGTTTTTTAGTTGCAAAAGTTTGCTAGACTTAGCTAAAATTAAAAAAATGCGTAACCAACAAAAATATAATTTTACGGGAGAAGCAAAAAACTTTTTAAAATTAAAATTATACTATTCTATATGTCCCTTTGTTTTTTGTTAATAAAAGCGTAATTTTTGATCGAAGAAGTGTAAAATTTTGTCAAGACATGTAGTTTAATTGCATTCATAATAATCAATTAAAAACTCGATTTTGAATTTTTTCTCAGTTACGCCTGTTTGCATTTTAGCTAACGATATAAAGGATGTTTCAATAAGAGCGCAAGATTTCAGTGTTTAATAAAACATGGTTTTCTGTTAAAGTATTGAAATATATATTGATTTAGAAAATATACATTTGGGAACTATGTATGAAACAAAATATCTTGTAAATGGACGCCACGGCTTTGCTGGCAAATGCGAAATTTTCAATAACGTTATTGAATACATGTGGTTGTATTTCAATAATTGCAGCATTCAATGCTTCGATGGTAGCAGGCTTGTTGTCATAAACCTGTGAGGTCAGATTAGCCCACAAAAGTCTACAGGCGTTAAATTGCAAGAGCGTGGAGGCCTGTTTTGGTCACCAAATCGGGAAATGACACGACCAGGAGTAAACTCGTGTAAAGTCGCCAATGTTTCACGGGCGGTATTATATGTGGCACCGTCCTGCTGAAACCACATGAAGTCAATATCAATAGCTTCCAAATGAAGCACAAGAAGCTGTGTTATTATAGCACGATAATGTTTGCTATTCACCGTTACTGCATTACCTTCTTTGTTTTCGAAGAAAAACGGTCCAATTATTAATTCAGACCATAATGCAAACCATACAGTGATTCTGATGAATCATTCGTGGATTTTCTAATACCCTAATTTGACAGTTATGTCTACTAACGAAGCCATCGAGGTAAAATTGATTTTCTTTGGAAAACCAGTTGGTTGTTCAAGGATCTTTTCGCTGTCCATGGTCTACTGGTAGAAGTTGTTGAGTCAGATGGATTTTATAGGCATGCAGGTTTAAATATTTAGTGAGAATTCGCTGAAGAGTGATTGTTGAAATGTCCAATTCTTGTGCCAGATGGCGAATTGACGTCTCTGGCCTTTCAGTCACATTCTCGCGAACTGCCGTGATGTTTTGTTCTGAACGACCTACGAGCTCGTATCGTGTGTTTCACATCACTAAGCGAACCAGTACTTTGGAATTTGTTGATCATTCTTTTTACAGAAGATATGGGCACATTATTTCGACCGAATATTGAACGACCTTACGAATAGTGGCAAATAAACTTTCATTTTGATAATAATCAGGACGCGTTATTCTACCGTGTAATGCTCCATGTTTACTAATTCCCATTTGTCAACTATCGATCTGTTACGTCATAATCAGGTGACATTATGACTGTCAAACATGTCGCGCAATTCAAATCTTACGCTCTTATTGAAACACCCTTTATTTTGTTGTTGTAGTGCAATACGCTACATAGCACAATTGCTAGGTTTGCTACATCTGCTAGGTTTGCAATAGCATTTTGCTACAATGCGTGAGTTCCGCTATTATATCTATTATGTTTACAGATTGGTTCCATTTAAATAAAGTTTGATTATTTATAAAAACTAAAGGGTGTCCCCATACAACATACGTGATTTTAACGTATCTTTCAAAGTTTAACAAATTTTTTTGTACCTTTATTATTTATTGTATCTTTAATATTTTTGAACTAACAATAATTACTCATATCTTAAGTCCAAAATAAAAAAACATACTTTTTAAGAGCAGCCAGTGCTAGACAAAAATAATGTTTGCTTCACGGTTTTTGCAATGATTTGCATGACATCCCTCTGATGTCTGGCCAAGAAAAGCAGTATCTCTTCTTTTTAGTCAAATATAACCAGGTTCACTTAGTATGTTACGCGCCAAAGGATTTGGATGAGATTCAAGCTTCTTTAGATACGTTACTGCATGTTTTGATATTTCTGTTTTGACTGATGGCATGTTTAGGTCTTTGTGAATGCTCGAATTTTTTATATACCAGGGAGCAACTGTAATCATACGTAGAATCTTATTTTGGCGCCTTTGAATTTTTATTTTAACGCGTAAGAGCTGCGGTATAATTTGGTTATTTATGCGAATAGGGGAGCATGAGTCCCTACGCAGTGTGAAAGTTATATGAGTACATTTTTGTTCATTCACCTTTATTCTCCATTTTTTCAACCATTTTTCCAAAAAAAAAAAGGTGTGTCAACCGCAAATGTTGAAGTGTGCACTCTGGTGCTAATTGACATATCTGATGTGTATAGTAAATATAAAATTGGTCCCAAAATACTACCTTGGGGAACTTCGGCTTCAATGAGGTGTGCCGAGCTTAAAAAATCTCCTTCTTTTAGTAAAAACTTTCGATTCGTTTAATAATTTTTTAAGAGCTTATAAAAGATTTCGTGCAAGTTCAGCTTTAACTTATATATTAAACCTTCGTGCCAAACCTTATCCAATGCTTGAGAAACGTTGGTAAAAGCGCAGAACAGTATTTTCTTTCTTCAAAGGTCTTTTTGATTAAATTTACTAATCTGTGTGTTTGTTGGATCGTGCTCTGTTGTTTTCTGAAGCCGAATTGATGGTTCGGAATACATCCTTTCGCCCTAACAATTGGATTCAGCTTAGTTATTAATATTCGCTCAAACAGCTTTGATATGTTTGATAAAAAGTTTATTGGTCTGTACGATTCTACTTGTTTGTGGTCTTTTCCTGGTTTAGGAATCGTAGTAATCAAAGACATCTTCCACTCTGTGGGAAAGTACCCAAGACGTTAGATGGTTTTAAAAACAAAAACAATAATTCTGCGACCTATACTGTGCAACTTAAACTACATCTTGTTAGTTGTTTTATAAACGCCAGGAGCCTTTTTGGTGTTTAAATCCGTTATTGCCCTTTTAATATCGCTAAATTCAAATCTTAGGGGTACTTCGGCACTAGTCGCTAATGGTGCCAGCTCAGCTATATCAGTGCATATATTTGGAGTCAAAACCTTCTTCAAATGACCGACCAATAAATTGCCGTTTCGGTATCATTTCTCGTCCAATCTCCACAAGACATTCGCAGGGGAGGCTTACGTACGACCGGTCTTTTAAGGTTTCTACATGCACGCCATAATGAATAATCTGATTGTGCAGTTGCGTCTAGGTCTTCCAAGTATTTTTTAGAGATGCTAATCTTCGAGATTCTAGTATCTTTCTTAGCCGTTTCTTGCAATCTTTATGTCTAGATTTGAGCTTAGATGATCTGTGTGATTTCCATTCTCTTCGAATTTTTCGTTTTTCAGCTAAGAGCCGCTCGACATAAGCAGAATAAATTTGATTGTATCTCTGATTGTCGGGTTACTGTTGCATGTTGGGCAGCTGATTTAAGGTTTTGATCAAAATCAATTAGACTCTGGTCCGCGTCTTCTGGTGTTCTGAGATACTTTCTATATTACAAACAATTAAAGCTTGTGCTAGTTGTTGGCGACAACATATTTTGCTGGTTCTGATCTGAGGATAATTCAAGTGACGGTTCAACTTTAATGATTTCTCTCGGAATACCCTTAATCATGCCCAAATCAATAACATCAGGTATTTTTTGTCGATCGATTGTAGGCCAATAGGTGGGTTGTCCACTCGATATCACATTCAGGCGCATTCTTGAAATAGTGTCAAGTAAAACACAACCTTTTGAAGTAGTTAGTCTTGATCCCTAAAACATTTGTTTAGCGTTTATTCGCCCGATGCTATGAAACAGGGACCTAGTAATTTGTAGAAGTCGCTTTGATTATATTCTTCAATGCAGTTGTTTGTTGCTTGAAGGTAGTGCTCACAAAAATCACACAGTAAATGATGTTTGGGTTCCAGAAACATATTTTTAAACAGTTCATGGTTTGTTAAGTACCGCCTGCAACATCATAGATTGCATGCGAACCATTTCTTGCATCATGCTGCTCATAGAGCTCATAAAACTGTTTAACGAATAAAGTAATGTCTCCATTCTTACTTCAAGACGATTATAGTTACCAGATGGTGTTTGTTTTTTAGGTTATGGGTGCAAATTTGGAGTAGAATTATTTGTCGGTGTCGCTTTGTGTACTGAAATATGATTGGATTTTAACATATACGCGTATGAAACATGTTGGGTTGTTGATTGAGCTAACTGAGGGTAATGATATTGTAGGTACTTAGCAGGAGTATTAAATTTCAGAGTTGACTTTCTTACCATAGAAAAAACTGGACAGCTTCTGTAGTTAGCAGTGTAATTTCCACCGCAATTGCTAAACACTGGACGGGTCCTGATCGCTTATGTGGGTCCTCTACACTTATCCTGCGGTGTAACAGATATTTCAGATTATAAATAGGGTGCGATTCGTTCTTTTTCAATCTGATAGCTCCAGGTTCTACTTCTACGCGAAATAGTGGTTGGGGGACACGTTCTCGATTTCTGAGATCATCTACACTTTTTACCATTTTTTAGTAGTTTTTATTTTAAAATATATATTTTTCTTAAACTATAGTTATCAAATACAATTTACAGAGTTTTAGTTACGTATTAAGTTTTCTTCTTAAAAAATTTATTTCATTTATTAAGTTGCCATTTATGTGTGTAAAGATAAATTACGAAACTTAAATCTCAGACACAAACAAATTACGTAAAAGAGGTCTGTTAACATGCTAACTTAGCGCTGTTAAGCATATACATTTTGGGAGTATATCTTCCAAATGGAATTGTGACCATTTTTGGACGAAATACACCGAAAAAAATGTCGCGGGCGGTTATTTTATTGTTTTTCGATAAAAATTTAAAAATGTTGGATATGTCCCGAAATTTCTAAGTTATTCAGTTGCCCATCTTTTACTGTTCTCCTGGAGTTCATTCTTTAAAGAAATTTCAAATTTGAAAGTTTACAAATTTGTAAAAATTTATATCAGAACTCCATTTTTTAATGGATTTAATGAACCGGCATGGTCCTGTTAGATATTAAATCAGCTTTTGACTCAGTTTGGCACGACGGGCTAATTCACAAGCTGAAAGTTTTTAATTTTCCCATAGAAATAAAAAATTAATCAAAGCTTCCTTTATAACAGATCTTTTAAAGTTTATCTAGGTACAACATGCTTACAACTAATCAGCATAACAGCAGGGTGCCCTCAGGGGTCATGTCTTTCTCCAATATTCTACAATGTGTTCACGTCATATACTTCACACGGAAACGTAAACAATGTTATAACCCTCAGTCAGCACTGAGGTTTAGTAATCACGATATTACTTGGGAAAGTAAAGCTAAATATCTTGGTGTTATTCTTGATCCTAAATTAAATTTCAAAGAACACATACCCTACTTGCTCGACAAATTAAACAAGACAACAGGATTAATGTACCTGTTGTCTTGTTTAATTTCTAATTGATAAATAGAAATTCAGATCTCAACACTGAAAACAAAATGCTAATAATAAAAGCTATTTTTAATACCATTATGTTTTATTTTTGTCCAGTTTGGTCCACTTCGGCGAAATTTCATATAAGCAAACTACAAATAGCTCAAAACAAGTTGATAAAAATGATATTTAAACTTCCATGGCACTTTTCCACCAGACGGTTACATACCATTGCAAACATCGATCTCGCTCATAATAAAATAAATAAACTAACAGAAAATTTCATAGGATTCCCAATACACCCATATTAATGACTTAGTGTCATCATAATTTTTAAACCTCACCTTAGTTTCTTAGTATTTTATCTTATGTTTGGTTTTTTGTTAATTTTTCCTATATTTTTTATAAAATTAGAAAATCAAATGTAAATACTATTAATATTATAAGAAATAAATATGAATTAATTGGTTGATAATGAATTTAAGTACTAGGAATCATAAAAGGATATTATTCCTATAAAATTGATCAATTTTTGGCTGGCCATCTTTTACCGTTCTCCTGCAATTCATCCTCTAAAGAAATTTCTAATTTGAAAATTTACAAAGTTATAAAAATGTATATCAGAACTCCATTTTTTAATGCATTTAAGTACTAGGAATCATAAAAGGATATAATTCCTATAAAATTGACCAATTTTTAGCTGCCCATCTTCTACCGATCTCCTGGAGTTCATCCTCCAAAGAAATTTAAAATTTGAAAATTTACAAAGTTGTACAAATTTATATCAGAACTCCATTTTTAATGGATTTAAGTACTAGGAATCATAAAAGGATATAATTCCTTTAAAATCCATTAATTTTTAGCTGCCCATTCCGTGGGGAATTGCCGGTCTCGCATCGGACGCGTCCCCAGGTAGCGGATAGGGGACGAGCTTAATGTTGATATTTCCCGTGATTCACCACCATACTGTTCACGGAGGGTATGGCACGGGCAGGGCCCGGTATCTGTGGATTCTGCTATGCAGTTGCGCAGAGGCTGGACTCTGCTAGGTTGTGTGAACCAGCCCTTGTTTCTGAAACCTCTCGAGCATGGTAGCCATTCACCCAAAATTGTACCATGCTCGAGAGATGTTAGAATTGCTAGCCATCCCTCTGGATACATTGAACAAATGGTTCAGGGGAGTGGCTTGTAAAATTTTAAACAAGGTAGCCGATTCAGGCCAACCCGCGGACCAAAATTGACCCACTTGTGAGATTAAGGTGAAGGTAGCAGTGCTGAGAATCTGAATGGCTAGTCAGTGGTAAAAGAAGACTAGTCTTTAACTGCTCCCCCAGACGCCAAGACACGGGTCGGGTGTAAAGAATAGTTGCCTAATCCATGTACGCCGTCCCTGCATGGATTGTCGAACCCCTTACGTGCATACTCGTGGGAACAAAAATGAACAAAAATCAAAACAGAACAATTAACACAAAATAAAATAAAAACCATAACAAAACAAAATGTCGCAGGAGGTGGGCAGGGGCAACCCTCGCCTGCTGAATGCATTGTTGCCCCAGCAGTACAAGCTAATGCGGCTGCTGAGGTCAATCCAAATGAGGTACCACTCGACTTTTCGGCTGGTACCTCTACGGTCCGTGCTGACTCCAGTTCAGCAAAAATCCCTGCCTCGGGTGCTCCGGTGACTGCTGTGAGCAACTCTGCGGTTATTGCACCAACTGAGCCCACAAGCTCAGTTGCAATGTGCCCCCCGCCCAAACGGCAGTAAAAACAGTTCCGAAAGACCGCAAAATTAACTCAAGAAGGGCCTTCATCGAAGGGCATGCCGCTCAACGTATTATTGATAAATTTGGTAAAACACCAATTACTAATTTATCACCGGAGGAAAAATCCTCCCTCACCAGGGCCAAAGGCCATTTAGCTAATGCTGAAAGCTCCAAACCCGATGCAGATGTAGACACACCATCTACGTCAGCTGCGTCCAAAAGACAACGATCGGGGGAGGAGCCGCTGCCTCAGCAAAATTCTCAACCGGACACAAAACGTCCGAAAATGCTTACTCAGCCATCAACCAGAGTAATAAATAGACCTTACATTGAGGTTGCCAAAGATCCACTGATAGGGGCTATCCTTGACAGAAGCACTAGTGACGGGGCTATCTCCCGTGAGAAATGGGAGATGATCCGTCTCAAGTTGCTGGAAGATTTCTTGAGCAATAAATCCAAGGTCACATAAAGCTGCTTTCAAGTACAAGTGTAAGTTCAGCAAATCAGCTAAAGCTAGCAGTGTTGTCCCTAGGGGAAGTGTTGCCCGGCGCTAGATTGGATGTGGTCCCGGTCGGTGATATACCACGCAGGCCGAGATCCATTGCGATCATTCCAAGGGAACCTCACGACCCTGCGACAATCCTGTCGATCATTCGGCGAGGTAATGCTGATCTTGCAACCAGTGACTGGAAGGTAGTGAAGGTTTCTGAACCGGAAGGTCTGACAAGGAAGGCGGTTGTGGTCCTAAACCAGGAATCGTTGTCACCACTTTGGAAGAGACAAGGCAAGATTTACTATGGTTATGATAGTGTCAAGCTGAGTATCTACCGAGGTGATGACAAACCCAACCCCCAAACTTCCAGCGACAAATTTGAAGACCCGCAGGGTAAAGGCGTCGCTGATAGCGATAGCCAATCAATTCCATCCAAAAAAGATGAACCCGCACTCTCTGGCACTACGGAGGGCTTACAAGCAGACTTAGGTCTGGTTGGAGAGTTCTTCGGGCGTCTGCTGGTTGCAGAGGAGGACGAAGATGTCCTTCTGGACTTCTGATCTAGAGGACATTGATGTCACCGTCATCTACGACCCTGATAAAGATGGTGAGGGTGATACAGCTACTGCTGCATTAATTCTTCGCCTCGCAGAACGTGGTGAAGACATCGCATTAGTCCAAGAGCCATGGATTAATAATGGTAAAATTTGTGGACTCAATGCAAAAGGCTACAAAGTATTGAATGCAGCAGATTCAGGTAACAATAAAACTATTAGATCCTGTATTATAGCAAAAGATCACCTCAACATCTTCATTCTATCTGATTACTGTGATGAAGATTCGGTGACTGCAGTTCGGGAAGAGGCTGAATCTGTGGTGTGGTTATCCTCTACCTACATGCCACATGACCAGGACCCTCCACCTAGTAGTTTGGTCCAAAAGATGGCCAGAGCGGCAAAGGCAAAAAGTACCCCATAATAGTGGACGCCGACGCAAATGCGCATCATCACATCTGGGGTAGCTCTGATACCAACAAAAGAGGTAAGTGTATCCTTGATTTCATTTTAAACAATAATCTAGTAGTTGCAAATAGGGGCTCTGAGCCCACTTTTGTTGTATCAAATAGACAAGATGTGTTAGCTATTACGATTGTTAGTATGCAATATGCTTTTCTGATAGAGAACTGGAGTCTCCAATGACTGCTCCTTCTCCGACCATCGTAATCTTATCTTTTCAATTGCTAAAAAGAAAGATAAAACTACAATATATATAAATAGGCGACGTACGGATTGGGAAAAGCATAAAATGCTCCTCACAGTCGCACTCGCTCATCCCATGAATATTAGGGACAATACAGACATTGATGAGGCGGTTAACAGACTCACCAATGCTTTTAAAGAGGCAACGGGGAGGTCCTGTAAACCAATTCATCGTTCAACTCGTAGACCATCATGGTGGTCCTCTGAAATAGCCGAATCTCGCAAGACTTGTCGGCAATTATTCAATGAAGCTAAGAATCAGGTTAGGAACGCAAAACGCAAATCTTGGAAAGACTTCTGCGGCAGCATTGAGAGTTTTTCCGAGACTACCAGTCTGCGTAAAGTATTTGCCAAACAACCGCCAATTCCTGGGTATATTCAGAAATTAGACGGACAACTAGTGCACATGAGTCACTGGAAGTCCTGTTGGACACTCATTTTCCAGGGTGTCGATCACCTATGGGTTTACAACAGAATCCTATTCAGATGTGCAGTATAACGATCTCCGATAAGCTACACAGGGCGATCAAAAGCTTCCGTCCTTATAAATCTCCAGGACCGGATGGTATCATTCCCGCCGATCTACAAAACAATTTAGATCTGGTAACTCCCTGGCTACTAGATACATATCAAGCCTGCCACACATGGTCATATATTCCATATCAATGGACCAAGTGCAATGTGATATTTATCCCCAAAGGAGGGAAATCATCTCATGCGAAAGCAAAAGACTTTAGACCCATCAGTCTGACATCTTTCTTGCTCAAAACGCTAGAGAGACTAATTGGCATTCACATTAGGATGACTATCGATAAGTATCTCATTTGGCCATCTCAACATGCATACACAAAAGGCAAATCTGTTGAGACTGCGCTTCATTCGCTTGTGGGACATATAGAGAAGTCACTAGAGCATAAAAACTATACTATGGTGTCCTTCATGGATATTGAAGGTGCCTTCAATAATATTGATTCGATGGCAATAACTCAATCGCTAAGAGAATTCTTCAATCAATCATTTGATTTGTAAAAAACTTGCTGAGCGTCATGACAATAACATCCACTTTTGGCGCGGCGAGTATTTCCAAAAGTGTGGTTAGGGGCACACCACAAGGTGGTGTATTGTCCCCACTGCTATGGAATGTAGCAATAAATAGGCTACTCAGGGATCTAGACTCCTTGAACTTCAAGACTGTCGCCTACGCAGACGATGTGGCGGTGGCAGTGTCTGGTATCCATATAGACATTATCACACAAATATTGGATACGGCACTCAGAATTATCTGCTCCTGGGGAGTACAGACCGGGCTGAGTGTTAATCCAACCAAAACCGAAATTGTATTATTCTCTAGGAAATGCAAGATTCCATCTTTCAGGTTACCGACTTTAAACGAGATACATCGTACTCTATCTGAGAGCGCGAAATATTTAGGCACAATCTTAGATAGTACATTATCCTGGAAAATGAACATCCAGGCGAGAGCCTCTAAGGCCATTACGGCAATATACGTATGTAGGAAAGTCCTTGTCAAAACTTGGGGAATGAATCCAGGGATTGTAAAATGGCTACTTGAAGCGGTAATCAAACCGATCTTACTCTACGGAGTTATTGTCTGGTGGAAAGCACTAGACATTAGAACTAACACATCTATTATAGAAGGTGTGTTACGAAATATGGCTATCCTTATAACAGGAGCCATTAGGTCAACACCGACGAAGGCACTCTTTGCCATACTCAACTGGTTACCAGTAGACCAACTGGTCAGGATGCTTGCTTTGAAAACAGCTATTAGACTGAATGTCACAAATGCATGGAACCATAGGCCATGGGGTCATGCTGGTATTCTGGGGATCACGAACGTCATTCCCGGTCTTATTGACTACTGTACCTCAATACCCTTCTTCACAAGAAGCTTTGTCTTTGACTTGACGGAGGGTCCTGCACCTCCACCTGGAGCAGTCTGTGTGTACACGGTTGGCTCTAAAAGGGGTGATAGGGTTGGGGGTGGAGTTTATATGGAAGAGTTCGGAATCAAAATGTGTTTCAGACTTCCAAATGACTAACGTCTTAAAAGCAGAAGTAAAGCTGCAATTCTGTCCTGAGCAGGTGTGTTTACCACATCAAACTTAGTCCTGGAACGCCGGACTTCCTTAAATGTGATGGCGGAAAATTCAACAGTCACCCTTAAATGGGTGCGGGGACATGGGACTATTGTAGGCAACTGTGTTGCTGACGAACTGGCAAAGAAGGGAACTTTGCTCAACGATAGCTCCATTGACGTCTATTGTGGCATTCCCCTCTCTGCTTGCGGGCTTCGAATAAATCGAGCCTTATATGATCTGGCCCAGGACGATCTGGCCTCTACTGGATAAGAAAAAAACGGCTTTGCTATTTCGGCTGCCAAAAATGCCGCTACGTGATTTAATATCAACGATCACTGGGCATTGCCTATTCGGAACTCATGCAAGAAGAATGCAGAAGTTGTCAGGATGAGGAAGAGGAGGAAACTGTCGAACACCTCCTTTGCCTTTGGTTTGTGTCTGAGATTTAAATTTCGAAATTTATCTTCACACACATTTGCCATTTTAAGTAAATATTATTTTTCCAGAGGAAAATTATTATGAAAAACCTCTGATTTGTTACTTTATGAGTTATATTTCTGTTTTCAACGAATATTTCTATAAAGTATATAATTATATAGATAATTAGTTATACGAATATAAATTTGCAATTATTTGGTTACTTAAAACGTTCTGTAATATAACAAATTCTATCGCGAATCATATTTATGTTATTATTATTGTGAAGATCTTTGGTGGAAAAGATCATCAATTTCGGCAATTTATTTTGGCAAATTTGCAATTTTTAATGTGGGTTTTGGCGCATATTCCCCAAACAGGACAAGCATACAAAATAATGGGTTGAAAGACTAATTTTGCCAAGATTATCTTGTTCCCGTGACTTAGGTGTGAGTTGCGCCTAATTAGGGGATATAACATGCTTTTTTGGCCATGTTAAATTTTTCTATTTGTTTCTGGATGTGTAAATCAAATATTAGCTTTTTATATAGATAAACACCTAAATATTTTACGTTGTTACTCCATTGTACTGTGGGATGGATAAAAGCAGGGTTTTCTCCTACTACTAAAAAATACCGCTTGGGAAAGTAAGATCATTAATTTTATTTTCCAAATAAGAAAATAGTTGGCTAACTGGTCTGGCGCTGGTTGTAAATATTAACAATATTCTGCCCATAATCATGCGAAGAAAACAGACAGGTGACATCAGCATAAGCTGCGCATTTGACTCCATTAAACTGTGTCATATCAGAACAATATAAATTGTAAAGTAAACGTCCTAAAACTGAGCCCTCGGGAACTCCTGTTGGTAATTCTACTATATCGGAATATGTTTCATAGAGGTTTACTCAAAAACTACTATTTTTAAGAAGTGATTCTATAAATGAATCATTTTAAATATCAAGCCGTTATACCATACAGTATCGAATGCTTTTTCAATGTCAAGTGCCCCCAAGACTGTTGAGAGGCCATTATTAAACCCTGTATTTATATGATTATATAAACGTTTAATTTGATGAACGGTGCTATGAAAAGGAGTAAAACCAAACTGTAGTTGATATAATGTTATTTTGCTCAATAAATAAATATAATCTTGCTTTGATGACTTTTTCTAAGATTTTACTAAGGCTACTTAATAAGCTTATCGGACGATAGCTTTTAACTGAATTTGGTGGCTTGTTTGGTTTTAAAACCGGGACTATCTTAGCCATTTTCTAAGTTTTAGGAAAATGCTGTAGTTTCAAGCAGGAATTTATAATAAAACATATATAAGAAACTGCAGAATTTGGTAAGTTTTTTAACAATATATTTTTAATGCCATCTAACCCCGAAGCTTTTCTAAGTGTTAGTTCTTTAATAATTGTTGCAATTTCATTGACATCTGCATAATCAGTTGTATTTGTAGTAATATAAAGAAGAGAAAAGCGTTGATACACAGTGTCAACCATAATATTGCGTCCCTGATTACCAAAGTTTCTAGAAACTCGGTGATTTTCTAAAAAGTTAATGGCAAGCTGATTTGCTTTATCCTCATCAGTATAAATCGTTTGAGAGCTTTCTGAAAGAGGTGGTATAAATATTTTCTTTTTCCGCAGACATTTAGCTATATTCCAAAATGGTTTTGAGTTTTTATCCATATTTTTTATCTTGGTGTTCCATGATATATTTCTAAAATAAGATATTTCAGTACTAATTAATTTATATTATATTGTATTTCAATAATTTTGAAATCAGACGTGTGCCATACCTCATCCACAGGCGTCGATAATAATTACGAGAAGCAAGAAGTTGCTTAATATGTAGAGGCAAATTGTTTCTTTCGTAGTCAATAGCTATTTTGGGGATTGCCTTAGATGTGGCAGCTGACATACTTTTTGTCAGATAATCTACACTAACTTTGATTGATTCCTTCCTCGTTACGTTCTGAACTTCACAGTGTAAATGTACTATTGAGTTGTTTAAAATTTGTCTATAATTGATTAATATTACTCTTAACATTATTTTTCTTTTAAGAATTTGTCCAGATGTTTATTGTACCATTATTACAGCTATTTGAGTTTTGTAGTCATCAAATAATAATTTTGATCGTACATTTTTTGTTTTATGATTATTTCTATCAGCTACATAATTGTGACGATTGTTTTTTCGTTGAATATTTTCTCTGAGCTGCAAAAACGATTCTCTCACTGGACATGAAATATCTGTTGATAGGTGTGTGTTGTTGCAGTTTGCTCATTTAACTTTTCTTTTTTCGAACATTCTGAAGTTTTGTGTCTACCAGAACATAGAGCACATTTGGTTTTTATTGAACAACCTTTCTCTCCATCTCCAAACATTTGGCAATTATAACATTGAACCGTTTTATTTTGTATTCTTCTTTGATAATCCCATTTAATAACCACGTGAAAAAGAGTTTTTACGTTTTGTTTTAAATCATGTAATTTTACTGATCCATTCTCAAAATAAACAATGTAGAGAGTATCCACATACTCATTGAATTTCTTTTCAACTTTTTTAGCATTTGTACATTTTCAATTTTTTAAAATTAATTCTTCTTTTACTTCCTCATTTGTTTTACCTTCCAAAGAAATTTAAATGGTTTGTCATTCTTAGATTCATGGACAAAAAAACTGGCATTTATTTTCTTTTAAAATTTGAACAATAACATTAAGTTTCCTTTGTTTCACAAATTATTTTGATTCCGATTGAAATTTTTTTAATGCAGTATTTAGTTATACCGGAGTTATTAAAAATTTTATGAAATAGCTCACAGTTATTCGAAAGCACTTTAATCGGGGAAATAAATTGAAATTTTGTGTCTTGCACTATGGTGTCTATATTATATACAGCATTGTCATCAGTATTCAGTGCTTGTAAAGGAGTCCAATAATTATATCGGCTCATGTTAGAGTTTTTAGAATAACTGAGGACTTTAAGTCCTCAGCCCGTCGCTTAGTAATGTTTATTTGTTTATCTTAAAAAATTACTTTAATCACACGAGAAGAAAAAAGACACGTCAATCCCAGCTGAGCTTTACTGAGAGACTGACTTTTTACCTTAAATTCCGCTTTTTGAAGGTCAGCTCTTATTTCAGCTGGATCAACGTATTAATCTACACCTTTAATAACTACCTGTAGGCCTTTGCTACTGATAGGTATAAAAGTTCTTTTTGTAGCTTTAAAACACCTTTACTATTTTGGAATAACTGCCGTCATCTATAAATTGAATTTTAGTTTCATCAAAGTTACCAAGCTTAATAGGAATTACGTAGAATGAGTTTTTGAAATTAACTTATTTATTAACTCGTTTGAATTTTTCTCTCTTAAATAAATTGGCGGTGTTTTAAACGACTTGGGTGCCGTTTTAGGTTCACTTGTTTCGCTATCTAAAAGAGCAAAACCGTTTAAGGTTCACTTGTTTCGCTATCTAAAATAGCAAAACCGGTTTGGGAATTTATTCCGTTAGCCTCCTTATGCTAAGTACTTTAGGCATTTGTGCAAGATGAGAAGATGTATCTGTCCATTCCCACTTGCGTCTTGGGTTTTAATACACTAATTAATTATGGTAATACTGTATTCAGAAGACGACTTGTTTGTAGTTATTTTATTGTCATCACTTAATAAAAGCGATGAACAGGATTAGGCACGAATAACTGGCGTAGTATTTATACACAAATTATTTTCAGTTTTTAATTAATTCAATATTGTCCAAATTTTTTTAAATTAAATTAAAGAGGCTCATTAGCCCTTATTGTTTTTGTTTTATTTTCAAAGTAGCAAAGCAATAATGCCGTTGTAAAAAAAGAAAGAGAAAAAAATTATAGACAACTTTATTGCTGTATTAAAACAGGTGTTTTTTTGTTGCTTTTATTTGAAATTATTCACACAATGTACGTTTTTGTTTTTTGTTAAATGCGAGCTTAAAAAAAAATCGCGTGTGCACTTATCAACGCAAAAAGTATCACTATATTAAAAAATAACGAAAAGCAACAAAAAATGAAAAGAGTGTTCCCATAGGTGATGTAATTTAATGTATATGGCGGTGTTATCTTTTGGGCCGTTATACACAGACACTTGAAATTTGCTTACAGCGTGTACTACTACTCAGAAGGCTAATTACTCAGGAGCAACAGATGGACAAACAGACAGACAAAAATTGATGCTTGGTATTCCATTTCGATTACTATCTGCACCGGCAACAAAATTTTCAAAAAATATTTCATGTACAATTCGAGTATATGTATAAATAAGAAATTAAAGGTTATCTCCATAAGTGAAGTTATTTCCTGTATTTGGTAGTTTTAGGTAGACACTTGAAGTTTAAACAAATTGTGGGTTAATATGTTCACAATAATAAATAAGTATAAAAAAATTAAAGCGTGTCCTTACAAGTTACGTAATTTGACGTATATGGCCTTTCCTATCTTTTAAACGGTTATAGACAGACAGGGTGTCCCCAGCCAGCTACAAATCAAACATAAAAGCAACAACTGAAAGGTGACCTATACAAATTGTTATTTTGGTGTGCATTGCTTTCCTTTTTAATTTTTAGTTTATTTTTTCTTCCAGTCTGTCTGCTTTAGTAGAAGAAGCCGACCAGATTTGTCACACTGATAATTTCTAACAGAAAAATAATGCCACGGGAGGCAAACTATTGCCCATAAGTAAATATTCAACGATCTTCCAGGCAAAAGTATATGACACCCTACTCTGTACTACAGTGTTACATTGTGTTAGACATTGATGTTCTCTGAAATGCGTGAATCAGTTTTGTTTCTGCAAAGTTTATATGAAAGGTGACGTCAATACCAAGGTTTTTATGTACAAACGGTTTCTGTATGTGTATTGGTTCATGAGTTATAGCCGGAATAGTTGGCGTGGCCGCCCATACAAAGTAAAAAATTATTATTGTGTTCCTGGCAAACTGCAATAGATAGCGCCTTGAAACTTTGCAAGAGTAGCCTTTGTGCTAAGGCGCATAGTCTGCCAAAATACAGAATGAATTGGGACAGTGGGCGTGGTACCTCCCATACAAAGTGAAAAATTATTATTGTGTATATAGAGAACTATAATAGGTATGGTCTTCAAAGTGGGTACAAGTAAACCCCATACCCATGCGGATACTCTAGAAAAACAAAGGCTGAATTGGGACAGTGATCGTGGTACCCCCCCCATACAAAGTAAAAAATTATTATCCTGTATCTAGAGAACAGCAATAGGTAGCGCCTTGGAATTTCGCATCAATAACCTTCATATTAAGATACATTTTGTAGGGAAACACAGACTGAATTTGAATGGAAATTTGGTACCTCCTATACAAAGTGAAAAATTATTATCTCGTACCTAGAGAACTACATTAGGTATAATCTTGCAACTTTGCACAAGTAACCCTCATACTAATGTGCATAGTCTAGCAAAATACAGACTGCATAAGAATACTGGGAGTGGCACATCACATTAAAAGTAAAAAATTGTTATCGTGTAAATACGTATAGTCTAGAAAAAAACAGGTTGGATCGGAACATCCAGAGAATAGCGTGTGTTTTCGCGTTAAAATTTGGTCATTTTTTTCTTCCAAGTGTTTATTGTGTTTTTTGTAGATGGTGGATGGGTGTAGCGAAGTGCACCGGGGATAGCTAGTAATGATATAAAATGTATAAACTGTGTTAGAATGAAAAATAAACTTCATTTAGATTGAAAAGAAAAGCACTACACCATCAGCAGATAATGTCGAGTTTATAATATAATAATCGGGACGAACGGCAGCACTTTATAAGAGGTTTTATTTATTATGACATATTATTTAATTGAAGGCAAGCCGGAGGTGCTCAAATGTAGTTTAGAAAGACCTTGACGCTACTAATATTTGTGAAATATGATCAGAATCCAATATTTAGCTAAACCTGAAAAAAATACAATTATAGTTATGGCAATATACATATCAAATATCAGCAGTGAAGTTTAATCCTGTGATGCATTCAAAAATATGTATAGTTGAGGAATTATGTGAAAGAAATAATGAAATTATAATAGCTGGAGACTTTAATATATATTGGATGAAGGATGTAACTTATAAAAATTGGATTCAGTAAATATTAAATGGCAATGAATTAAGACAACAGTAAATGATTACCCTCGAGTCACAGCTAACAAAAAAACATTAAGTGGTTGTACACATCTAACAAGCAATGATATACATATACCTGGGCGGTAAACAATAAGGAATATAAAAGATCAGACCATGAAGCGATTCAAATAACATTGAAAAATATTACGCAGAAACAGTCAACAAAAACAAAAATAGAAGTCTTTGAAAATAGAAAAAGATTACTCAATAATGAAACATTAAAATATAATGATAATATTGATGTAGATAGCAACGTACACAAAATTGAGACACAAATCGAAAGAAAATACTGTTAAAAAATATAGAAACATAAAGGAAATCAACGAGAAATACCGTAAAATACAGTGTTGTGAAATTAAATAAATAATGAAATGATTATTATAAAATAATTCGTAATACTTATAAATCAAAATATGAAAAATTTTAATTAATAAACAACACAATAAGCAACGCGACAGGCCAAAAGAGTATGGGGAGAGAATTAAAAAACATCATTATTAAAAAAAACCAAATCGCAGATTCTGTGACATTTACACAATAAAAATTAAAGTTAAACAATTAGAATTAAAAACTTTTGAATACATTTTTAATTTAACGAATATTTTGCCGATAGTATTAAATTAACCCGGTATTTCCCAGAACATTTTTTTACTTAGATTTTATTGAAAATACATATGCTTATAAATTTCGACCTTCTAAGCACGAAAATGAATTCAATTTTTCAATACATTTTTACAATTTTCCGGAAAATGCGAAAAACTATCGTTACCATATGGTAATCGTGGGTCACCCAGGGTACAAGTTTTTTACTAAAGAAAAAAAAATTTTGGACTTAAAAAAAATCACAAAAATTGTAATGTTTGCAGTAGTGTACTGTCAATTGTCGTTGAAATTCTAGTTGAGGCGTTGTCTGTGGCACTTTACGCATTGTACGCATCTGTAAGCTATGCTAGACCACTTTTTTCTATGTATGCGATGCGGTATTGGGACAGATTTTAATCGAATCGGTCTACTCTACTCTACACATATACATATTTGTTGTATTCCGTGATCGGTGTCATTGATTTCATACTTTTACCAAGGCTGTTAGATAATATAAATACAACATTGTTACCTTTTGATTTCACCAAACGAATACCAGTTCTTCTAATCGAAATTGAATCCGATTAACCTCTTTACAATAACTTGAAGTTTTTATGCACAAGTAAACAGCTTGCTGCAATAAGATTTTCGCGGATTGTCGCCGTAGCATTATTTGAGATAAGCCAACAAAGGATAACAAGTTATCAAAGTAAAACGAAAATGGCAGCGATTTCAATTTATCATGTAAATCATACTGACCAAGGGAGCAACGCATTTTCCAAACTTCGCTTTATACTCAACATTCGAACGAGGACTTTTTCCCTGGTAGATTTCAAAGTGCACCTAATACCCTGATGGCGTGCAAAGAGACAAAACAGCCAAATCGTAATGGTTTGCCTTTTATGAACTGCCTACATTAATTTATACCAAAGTAAGATATAATGGTTTCCTCGAAAGAAAGATTTGTTCTGGATGAAAATGTTCAGTAATTTTTGTGGATGAGATTTTTACATTTTTTTGCAAGGATAAGTCTCTAAAGGTGGTTATTTTTTTCAATTACCAACAAAATATGAATGAATAAAGTAGAAAAATATCTAAAAAGCCAGAGAAACACATAAAATGCAAACAAAAAACCTGTACCCTAGGCCTGTACCATATGGTTACGCTATAAGTAAATTATGAAAAAATAAAACAAAAAAAACATTTTTTCTACAAAAACAATTCCGCATTTTATAGTTTAATTCATTAGCTATCAATTGAAGTAATTATTATTAAATGGGTTGAATAGGTGTTAATAAACACGTGTGGTTACTGACGTGCCATATCTAAAAATGGAACATACGAACTGTTTTTTTAACATAATTTAAAACGCCAAAGCTTCACTAATTTAACTCAGAATGACAGAAATTTTATTTTCTCTTTTGAAGCTTCAATTATTTTCTACTAAATAGCTTTATTCCCTTGAAGTATTGTTTTGTCGTTTTGATGTAATTGTTGTAAATGTAACGGCATATTTTACATTAGTATATGGTAACCGTGGGTTATTTCGGGTAAATATAGTTAAATAGTCATCTATGTATATCTGCATTTTATTGATTTTGAACCTGCATTTGATATGGTATTATATAGAACTGGGCCGCTCTTCGAAGCAAAGGTGTACCAGAAAAAATAATAAACCTCATCCACGAACTGTACGATTCAGTAGATTGCCGAGTCCGCTTTTACGGCAAAGTAAGTGATTTTTTTGTACCAAATATATGTACATAGTTGTAAGACAAGGCTGTGTACTCTTCCCAAACTCTGTTCCTAATATTATTAGATAAGGCAATGGAACATACCAATTCCGAACTCCCAAATGATATACGTTGGAATTTTCGGGAACCCGTAAATGATGTTGATTAGGCCGACGATATATGGTTACTTGGACATAGATTCGAGGATATCCACGCTAAACTTGTTAATTTAGATAGAAATGCTAGGAAGGTCGGCCTTAGAATAAATGTAAAAAAACGAAACTGATGCGAATTGGAATACGGAGCACCGCAGAAAACACCCGTAAAATTCTGCAAACATTCGTTTATAGATGTCTTCGTCAAATTATCATTTTTTCCCAATTGTGTAGCAAATCGACAGCTTTAACTCCTTGCTAACAGTGCCCCAATCGACATCGAATTTAATAAAAAAGATAAAATCGTGAAGTCAGGCTTTAATTCGTTTTATTCTCTCTAAGTAGAAGGGATACTTTTAATTACAAATTAGCTGATTAATTTTAAAGAAAAAATTGGAAAATTTAATTTTAGACATTAGCAGAATGTAATGCATTTTCTGGATCGCTACATCCGTCTTCAGCATTCTTCGCATCTATTAAACTTTGGGTGGTGTCGAACGAGCCCACCTGCATGATCTCGAGGCTTTTATGGCTTCAGTATGATTGCAAACGTACTGCAATCCTACTGAGAACCCCTCGAGGACAAATTGGCACACTAGTGGGTGTGCTGACAGGGCACTGCACTATAGGTCCACACGCTAGGAGATTAACTGCCTGTCCCACGATGTCGCTCGATGTCGATCGTTAGCACAAATACATTTAAAACAAAAACAAAATGTTTGAATTTGTTTTTGTTTTAAATGTATTTGTGCGAGCGATCGACATCAAGCGACATCGTGGGACTGGCAGTAAATCTGCCGTATAATGACTTCTGCAGAAGTTGTCAGGACGAGGAGGAAGAAGAGACAGTGAAGCACCTCCTCTGTCACTGTCCGGCCCTATCTACGGAAAGGGCGGCGCTGCTTGGCAGCCCGATACTACAAGACCTTGCAGACTTATCGGGTAGCGACATTAACAGGATAAATTCATTTATCCGGCTTTCTGGATGGTTTTTGCACCAAACCTAAAGTTTGGATCAGCAGGTATCTTCCTGCTCATCCCTCTTTCGGGCGTCACAAAGGGACCCAAGTGAGTCGGGTTTTCCCCTACACGGAGCCGGCGACCCGTGCAACCTAACCTAACTAACCTTGGGTGGTGTTAAGTTGTAAACATCATCTATTTAACCAACCAAACTCAGATAAAGGAATACAAGAAAAACTGTATTCAATTATCTATCGTCAGTTGGTTTGTTATATTTATTTAATATTTACCACCTTATATATGATGCTGCTTTAGCCAACCTTCAGTTAATTGCCATTTTAATTTTGTTTTTGTATAGTAAGCGTCAATAGTAATCGATTGCTGTCATCGATGACTTCGATAATACCATTATTGTCGCGTCGACCTTTTTATTGTCGTCGACGAAATACATAATATGTGTTAATGTATATACATACATATATACATAGATGGGGGTAGTGCACTAATTCTGCAATCTTCACTCACACTGAGTGATATTGCAAAATTATTGCATTCATTTGTTTGATTTCGAATACTAATTTCAAAATTTGCAGCCTCAATCAAAATTACTGATAGTGAGTTAAAAAATCTTTGCATTCAAAAGCGAAGACTAATACTTCATTAAAAAACTTGTTTATTTTGTAAAACAAATAAGGGGTGTTCCATTTCGAGGTGCCCTACTTTTTTTTAAGAAAAAAACACAGAAAATGCAAATTTAATGAAGAATGTTTATTATCATTTGAAAGACACGACTCACACGTGACCTGTCAAAAAAAAGGCTATGTCGCAATTTACATAGGACAGAAACAGGGCAGACATTTTTTGAATTCTCTTTTGCTCTTGCTTAAACAATTTACATTGGACATAAACAAGACAGACAGATTTTTGCACATTTTATTTTCTGTGTTATATTCTTTACATGTTTGTGTGTTTCAAATTCAAAGCAGAAAAGAGAAACGAAAAAATGTCCAGTACACTAGTCATGAAATACACACTCTACCTCTTCAACCCCTTGCCTACAAATCTCGTCTGTCTGCCCATTTTTCTGTCTAATGTAAATTGCGACTATTGAAAAAAGTACCTCAAAATGGATCATCCTTTATTATAAAATGTTATTAAATAAGAAAATTGTAAATTAAAGAATTTTAAATACTACTAAATAAATAATAATAAGGATATATTTTGGGCTCCCTTTTATTAATCAATTCATATATGAAGAAGGAATCCCTGTTTAATGATAGGGACTGTTATGGGTTCTAAGACTTTGTGTGAAATGAACATGTCACTTTTTCATGGCGATGGGCTATGAGGGGATCAATTGGTTTTATTTATATAATCTCTGTTAGGTCTTATATCTTATCTTAAAGCTCTTTCTATTTTTTTTTTTTTTTTTTTTTTAATAGTTAAGTAACGATTCATAACTCTTTCTATCAGTTCTTATTTAAAAAATCATTTAGAACAATTGTCACTAAGTTTCGCCAGGAATTAAAGGAAGTTTTGGTCATTACAATGACCCAAAAAGTACCTCGGAAATTGTAACTTCCCAATCGAGGTAGTATTTTAACGTAACGTAACGGAACATTTTCTTGCATACTAGGTGCCGCCGTAGTAGATAGTGTACTGGGTGTTTAACTACAACAAGTTAGAATATAATCTGTATATGTATTGTAACATTTAATAAATAAATAAAGACAAGAAGTACAGGGACAAGCCCTGATTGCCGTGTTTTCGTAAATTAACATATCATTTAAATTTAGATAACATAGCAATTGCATACTTGTCACTTCTAATAGGAACAGTTTACTGTGCCAATGCGACCAGTTAGAGTTTGTTAAAAGTGGTTTTACACGACGTGTATTTGTCATATGACTTGTCACTTTTCCATGTGTGAATTCTATACACGTCGTGGGAACCCTTTCAAACATAACATGTGTATTTTCCATGTGTACAATACATATGACATTTTTCATTTAGAACGTGTTCTACTTTGATGTGACAAAGCATCTGACATCCTGTAATGCCAACTTGATATTTTGTTATTTTATGATTTTTGTGGTACCAAAAGCGTTAAAAATGTGGTAAAAGCACTAGGTTTGCATCTATACATCAGCTGTGGTTGCAAAGAAAAAACTGTGTGGCGGCAAAATTATATATTGTATGTTATGTCACATGTAATTACACATGTACGTTTGAAAGCAAAAATTAAAAACGTATGTAAAAGGGTTATTTTGACAAACACATGAAATTACATATGGATTATCAAACTGACAGGTCATATGACAAATACACGCCGTGTAAAACCATTTTAACGCATTTTAAATTTATCACAAAGTGTACACATACAAATATACACTTTTATTTAAAGCATAATTTTTATTATTGAATATTTGAAATTTTTATTGATGAAATTTTAAATCAAGCTTAAGTTCTTTTTTATTCTCTCTAAGACAGAATAAGTTAAATTACAAATTAGGTGATATTATTAAAGAAAAATTCGGAAAATTTAATTTTCAGACACCAGCAGAGCGGAATGCACATTTTCTAGACAGCTACGTCCGTCATTAGCACTCTTCGTATCTATCTACTTTGGGTAGTGTTTAGTTTTAAGCATCATCTATTTAACCAACAATTAAAAAATTTTAAAAATTTTCCAAAAAAAATGTTACCAAAAATGTTCAAACAAATTTTTACAAAAAATTTAAAAAAATGTTTGCTAAAAATTTACAAGAAAATTTTTACCAAAAGTTTTCTAAATAATTTAAAAAAAAAAATACAAATAATTACAAAAAAAATTTCAACAAAATGTCCACAAAAAATTTTTAATCAAATACTTACAAAAAATTTGCTAAATCTTTATTTTCTATAAATTTATAAAAAAAATTTCTATAAAATTTAAAAAAAAAGGTTCTATACAATTTTTACAAAAAATATTTCTATAAATTTTTACAAAAACTATTTTCTGTAAAACTTTTACAAAATCAATTTTCTGTAAAACTTTTACAAAATCAATTTTCTGTAAAATTTTTACAAAAAAAAATTCGAAAATTTAATTATTATTAGTCGAACTGTTTATGTATTAAATACAATGAAATTTATAATCAAGCTTAAGCTCGTTTTTATTCTCTTTAAGAAAAAATTAATTAAATTACAAATTAGGTGATAATATTAAAGAAAAATTGGGAAAATTTAATTTTTAGACACCAGCAGGAGCGGAATGCACATTTTCTAGACAGCCACGTCCATCATCAGCACTCTTGTGTCTAATCTACTTAGGGTAGTGTTTTAGTTGTAAGCATCATCTATTTAACCAACCAAACCCAGATAAAGGAATACGAGAAAACTTGTATTCAATTATCAATCGTCAGTTGGTGAAAACGAAGTCTACCACTACCTTAAGCTACCCTCTTGTTGAATATTTTTACTTTTAATATTTACCACCTTATATTTGTTGTTTTCCTTCAGCCAAGCTTCGGTTAGCAATGAAAGTTACTTTTTGTTTATTTGTTTTTCTTCCAACATTCGTTTTTAGTTAACACTAATCTAGTATCAAATTTTCTGTAAAATTTTTACAAAAACAATTTTCTATAAAATTTTTAAAAATTTTTCGATAAAAATTGTACAACCAAAAATATTATAAAATTTTTACAAGAAAATTTTCTATACATTTTCACATGGTTTGAAATTTTAGGAGACGATATTCAAAAACCTTATACGAGATTTTGCCGATTAGTGGGAAAAAACGCAGTTCTTGTTATTTATGACTTTGTGTCTTAAATTAAAGCAATTTTGTAACTAATTCTGTATAAATAAAATCACCGCGGTGAAGGGTATAGAAGATTCGACACTACCGAATATAGCTCTCTTACTTGTATAATTTTCTATTAACTATATGATATCAAACACGAATAAAAATATTTCTCTTTTTATAGCAAAAGTCATCTTACAAATTATAAAATTTTAGAAAAGTTTTTAACAATGTGGAGTTTGGCTCCGCGCTAATAATTAAAATATGTTCTAAACTAAATGAGGTATCCCTTACGAACGGCACAGCAATTTTTTATATACTCATGGCCTTAATTCTTCTATAGTTATGTAAAGTAATGAAATCCTACTATCCTTTTAGAAACTAGTTTTTTTCCAAATTCCCCATTGTGCGTATGTAGAAAGGTTATCGAAGACGTAGTATTGGAGGGTTTGTTTTATTCTCTTGTCAAATACGCTATAATGAATAAGAAAAAAATTTAATCGATTCGTTGATCATGTTAATAACGAGTGATTTTTTAAGAGCTTGAGAACTTTTTTTTAAAAAAAAACGCATAAAATTTGCAAAATCTTATCGGTTCTTTATTTGAAACGTTAGATTGGTCCATGACATTTACTTTTTGAAGATAATTTCATTTAAATGTTGACCGCGGCTGCGTCTTAGGTGGTCCATTCGGAAAGTCCAATTTTGGGCAACTTTTTCGAGCATTTCGGCCGGAATAGCCCGAATTTCTTCGGAAATGTTGTCTTCCAAAGCTGGAATAGTTGCTGGCTTATTTCTGTAGACTTTAGACTTGACGTAGCCCCACAAAAAATAGTCTAAAGGCGTCAAATCGCATGATCTTGGTGGCCAACTTACCGGTCCATTTCTTGAGATGAATTGTTCTCCGAAGTTTTCCCTCAAAATGGCCATAGAATCGCGAGCTGTGTGGCATGTAGCGCCATCTTGTTGAAACCACATGTCAACCAAGTTCAGTTGTTCCATTTTTGGCAACAAAAAGTTTGTTAGCATCGAACGATAGCGATCGCCATTCACCGTAACGTTGCGTCCAACAGCATCTTTGAAAAAATACGGTCCAATGATTCCACCAGCGTACAAACCACACCAAACAGTGCATTTTTCGGGATGCATGGGCAGTTCTTGAACGGCTTCTGGTTGCTCTTCACTCCAAATGCGGCAATTTTGCTTATTTACGTAGCCATTCAACCAGAAATGAGCCTCATCGCTGAACAAAATTTGTCACATTTGAACATTTCGAACCGAACACTGATTTTGGTAATAAAATTCAATGATTTGCAAGCGTTGCTCGTTAGTAAGTCTATTCATGATGAAATGTCAAAGCATACTGAGCATCTTTCTCTTTGGCACCATGTCTGAAATCTCACGTGATCTGTCAAATACTAATGCATGAAAATCCTAACCTCAAAAAAATCACCCATTATATGAACAGATTTAATAACTCGTTCTTACATATCGCACACTAAATCAAAAATAGTCACAACTCGGAATTCACAAATATTCAGGAGAGGCATAACTTAAACATGGTTGTAATGCTTTCAAGTAAGTAACGGAATAACAGACATAACGGTACTTTTTCAGTTAAAGAAGATAGTGAAGCAAGCAACGAAATTTGTGTGGTCGTTAGATATTTCGTCTGTTTACTGGTTTTGGCTTAAATCTATTTTAGCGAAGCTCCTCCAATCAAAAAAAGTATTTAGGGTATTAGAGAATAAAAAAAAAATACGTGAAAAAATTGGCGGTCGTCCATATTTTCCGAGTTATGGGCCTCTAAACTTTTTACATAAAACTGTGATAGTGCACAATATTTATGAACGTATATGGGTATCATTTAAAAGCTTTTGAAAATATCTTTCCGGTGGTGCTCAAATTTACAAAAAAAAATAACCCATTAAGAACCGATGACATTTTTTATGTAAATTTCATATAGTACGTAGGTAATCTTTAGTAAGAGAAGCCAGTGTAGGTCTATGCAGGAAATCTTTAGTAAGCCAACCTGGTGTTGGCATAACTATTTTTAAAAACATGGTTGTAATGCTTTCAAGTAAGTAACGGAATAACAGACATAACGGTACTTTTTCAGTTAAAGAAGATAGTCAAGGAAGCAACGAAATTTGTGTGGTCGTTAGATATTTCATCTGTTTACTGGTTTATGAAAAAAAAAATATTTAGATAAATTTTTCCTGCGATTTAGTGTGCGATATGTTTTAAATAATGTCAGAATAAAAAACCCTATAGTGCAGTTTGTTACTCCTTTTGTCTTAAAGAAAGATTTGGCTTAAATCTAGTTTAGCGAAGCTCCTCCAATCAAAAAAAGTATTTAGGGTATTAGAGAATAATAAAAAAATACGTGAAAAAATTGGCGGTCGTCCATATTTTCCGAGTTATGGGCCTCTAAACTTTTTACATAAAACTGTGATAGTGCACTATATTTATGAACGTATATGGGTATCATTTAAAAGCTTTTGAAAATATCTTTCCGGTGGTGCCCAAATTAAAAAAAAAATAACCCATTAAGAACCGATGACATTTTTTATGTAAATTTTATATAGTACGTTAGGTAATCTTTATTAAGAGTTGTTAAGTGTTGGTCTATGCAGGAAATCTTTAGTAAGCCAAGCTGGTGTTGCTGATATCATTGAGGAGAAACTTCTTGCCCCCGGCCGAAGGTCGGCTATGCAAGAATATTTAGTTAGTGAAGCCGGTGTTGGTGTTCGAATTGAGAGCTTTATTTGTTGGTATATTTTTCTTTATTGATTAATTTTGTTTTTTTTATCACATGCGCCACCTACAAGATATTTTCAAAAGCTTTTAAATTATACCCATATTGCCCTGATATTTTCAAAAATGTAGCGTACAATCAGAATTTTATATAAAAAGTTCAGAGGCCCATAGCTCGGAAAATATGGGCGACCGCCAATTTTTTCATTTATATTTTTTTCTTATTTTGCAATTCTCTATCACCCTGGATAACTTTTTTTTTCTTATTGGAAAAACTTCGCTTAACTAGATTTGTTCCTAAGATTTTTTAAATCGGTTAAAAATTAAGAATTCGAACCATTTTTTTTATCAAATTGTCCTCTGTGTATACATATGTAGGTAGAAATATTTTTGAAGATGTATAATTGAAGAATTTGCTGGATATAAATACTCTTGCTAAAGATTTTAAGAACTGGCAGGAATGTGGAATGGAAACAATAACTCCAAGCGCAAAAAACTCAATATAGTATCTCCGATGTAATGAAGAAGTAAAATTTAATTTAATCAATACACATGAGCGTATTATTCGCAATTCAATGTTAAATATTTAAACAGGTTTTTTATAATAAAGTTTTGAACAATGTAAGAAATAAAAGCCTCCAATTTCTTGCCTCTTTATTTTAAATATGTGTATCGACAAACATAATCGCATTTCTCTAATAACAGTTATAATGTTGTTTTTAAATTAAAATACAAACAAAGTTTGTCACACAGAAATATGAGAAATTTTATAAATTATTTAAAATGAAATGAACATGTTCGTGCGAAGTAAATTTTTGGTTGTCAGTGAATACCTCTACTCTATTTTAGTCTTTTCATTCACATACAAAAAATAAACAAAAGCATAATAAAATGTCAAGATCTAATGTAGGACAATACAGAAGCTAAGAAAAAGTGTATATAGTATCTTATGGTTTCGAATATAAATACGTATGTTGTTGTTGTGCTTTAGGGATTTTAGCTTTACACTTAAGTTTTTTTTATTTTTTGTTCCTAATGAAATAATAAAACACTCTAGCAGTCAACTTGAAATATTTTCCTGTTGCAAGCATTAACAATTTCTAGTCTCACTAATATTTGCACAACTTTTTTCATTTCATTCTTCAACATATAAATTTTATTTATTATTTTAAAAATAGCGCTATATCTTGTAAAAAAAAACGCGCGCGCACAAGATAGAATAATCAAAACAAAACTCTGGATTAGATTTATTATGTTTTTTATGATTTTTTTATCTTTGTATTTATACACATTATTTTACGTTAAACGTCAGCATGTTTTAGTATCTGCCATCCGCACCGCACCGTTGTCTTAAAACTGTGTCTACATACGACGTAATTAAATTAGGAAAAGCAACTAACATGAGAACACGAATACAAACATTAGTGTCATATAAACAAAAGTATACACATACATATGTACATATATACTTACTTACATACAATTATTTCTACAAACATACGTACTTATTTATAAATAAATAAATAAATAAATAAATAAATAAATAAATATATATATATGTATTTTTATGTTTGTGTATATATATATATATACATACATATAGACATACAAACGTACATACATACATACAAACATATATATGTTTGTATATTCATACATACATACATACATACATACATATATACATACATGCATACATACATACATACCTACATACCTACATACATACATACATACATACATACATACATACATACATACATACATACATACATACATACATACATACATACATACATACCTACATACATACATACATACATACATACATACATACATACATACATACATACATACATACATACATACATACATACATACATACATACATACATACATACATACATACATACATACATACATACATACATACATACATACATACATACATACATACATACATACATACATACATACATACATACATACATACATACATACGTACATACATACATACATACATACATACATACATACATACATACATACATACATACATACATACATACATACATACATACATACATACATATATAGATACATACATACATCCATACATACATACGTACGTCCGTACATTCATACATACATACATACATACACACACACATACATACATACATACACACACACATACATACATACACACACACATACATACATACACACACACATACATACATACGTACGAACATACATTCGTATATACGTAAATAATTACATACATACATACATACACACATTCATACATACATACAAATAATTTACTTTGTATTCAACTGCACGAAAGAAAAATATTTAAAAGATGAGATAGAAATCATAAAACCATATAGAAAATACAACCTGAGTGAACAATACATTCTCTACTAGGCGTAGTTGCTGTTAGATTGGCTGGTCGGTTGGATGGTAGGCCAGTCAACACCAATACCAATTTTTACGTCAATAGTGATTTTCTTTTTCAGTTTTGTTCGAGTACCTAAACCTAAACACACGAGCAAGTAAAAGAACTAAATGTTTAACAATTTGTCAAATATTGAATTTAGACTATTATTTCTTTACACCTGATAAATTTAGATCATATAAATAAAAGCGGTATAAAAATTGTATAATTAAATGGGGTTTGAGTTTTATCATAAATTTATCACAAGGGGTTTTCCTGTAAACCAGCAAGACTAGACAGAAATATGTCTAAACAAACAGCTCGCTCGATATAAACAGTAATATTTTTTAATAAATTTAAATAAGGCCTAAGAAAAATAATCCTTATTAATAATATTTTTTTTTTTATTATTTCTAGACAGGGATTAATGGGACTTTAACCCAAGTATCTATCGAAAGTCAGCAGTTGCATTTACTTACATATATATATATATTTTTTTAAGCATTTTAGAAAAGGATTTGGTAATCGTAAGCTCATGAAAATTCAGTTTAATTTTTTTTTTTGTTGTTGATAATTTTGATTAATAAAATTTAAAAAATGATGAACATATATCCAGATAAATATCTTCTCAAATATTTATTATTTATTTTTCTTCAAATATAACTGAAACTCATGGACAATAATTAGTGTCCAAATTGGCTTATTATTAGTAATGGCAACAATGCAACAAAATTGAATAACAAAATAAATTTAAACATTTTGGTACACTGTATGTGCATAAAAATATAAATAAATATCACAGTCAGACGTCGTGAAACAGCATATCAAAAAGAAAAATAAGATAAAAAATACCAACGTCAACGCCAAATAAAAAAATATCCATTAAAAATTTTGTTGTTTGTTTAGTCGTTTACACGAAGTTTGAAGTTTATCAAGATAAATACAATTATATTACAAACGAAATTAAATTATTAAAACTAAATAAAAAAGCTCATCACTAGGTTAGGTTAGAAAAAGTAGAAATAAAGTCTGTAATTCATTCATCTGATGAACATGTAAACAGTATAACTATATTCATCTGATCAAGGTAATAGATACGCTAGTGGGTACTTTTTTAAGCCATTATTTTTATCCTCCTGGTAACTTTAGCTTACTTCAATTTCTTAATATTTTAGAAATATTTCTGTCTACACTAAACCAGCACGCGTAAATAAATATTAAGTACCGTTATAGAAAAAAATTATTTTGATTGTTCTAAGTCAAAATTTGTTTGATCAAAATATTAGATACACATGAAATTAAAACACTAATTCATAAATAAAACGAATTTGATGTTTAATATTTATAAAGAATGTGGTAAGTAAACCCTGTTAGAAAAAAAATTATTTGAATGTATCCTTAGATTATTGTATAGATGGGTCGAAATATACACTGACTGGAGAAGAACAGAGTTGTTGTTGAACTGCGTAAAAATTTTAAAATCTTTACGAGAAATTTCAGTGTCTCAATAGATCTCGTCATTTTGTTGAAAAAGCGTTAAAAATAATATAACAATAGATGACGTGGTAGGTCACAAAAAACCAATGCGACACTTGATCGTTACATTGTCTCAATTTCAAACAAAGACCCATTCTAGTCATAAAGACAGATTTCTGCTGAAATTGGGAATTCTGTTAGCGCTCCAACAGTTCGGCGACGCTTACAGAAGGATAATATTTCGAGAAGTACAGCTAGAAAAGTTCCTTTAATAAGAAACAAAAAATAAAACTGGAGTGGCCTACACCCAACTTTACCATACCCAATGGCAACAGATTTTTTTATGGATATATTACATAAAGAATAAAAGTTGTATGTTTGTATGTATATCTTCATAAGTATTCATAATAATAAAGATATACAATAAAAGATCAAAGTATATTCGAATCGAAATATTAATTATTTTCTGTTTGGGGTGTTAAGTAAACTATCTTCCCCTTCCCGATTATGCCCAAAATTTATACAGCTCTTCATCTTCATATACCAAAGGCACATACCAAATTTCATTTTAATGTCAAACGGTATGACCTGTACAAACTCCACAAAAATACTGGCTTAACGTTTTGTTTATTCAACAATGGGATCTTTCTAAATTAAACACGCAACTAATTATTTTAATTTAGACACTTTATTCAGCTTTGCAGAAATAACTATTATTGACACTTATCACTTTCTACCATATCTAAAAATCACCGTTCAGACCATTTAATATATTCAGGTACTGATTTGCAACCATTGTGTTCACAATAAAACAAGTTACTCCAACTCACTTACTAGATATGGACCTACAAACTATTACAGAAAGTTTTATAAAATTTTATACAGGAACTATGTTAACTCTTTTAGGGTTTTTCCCCATACTCTATTGGGCTCACTGCTATAGAAATGCAAAATTTTGATCTCTTCGTAAAATATAACGACATCCCAGAAGTCAACAGGTTTAGAAATATGTGTTAGAGCAAAGAAC
This sequence comes from Phasia obesa, assembly GCA_949628195.1. Taxonomy (NCBI): domain Eukaryota; kingdom Metazoa; phylum Arthropoda; class Insecta; order Diptera; family Tachinidae; genus Phasia; species Phasia obesa. The sequence goes on from OX451220.1 coordinate 10,047,479, forward strand.
AATTTTTGTTACGATGAAAATAGTTAGTCTTGTTATTGAACACATTTTAGACAATTCTTGCACAGTTTTTCCAATCGCGAGATTATAATAAACTAATTGAATCAAATCAGTCGATGTTATTTTAGCAGGCATTTTAAATTCTTGTTAGTTTTACTTTAACATGTTTTTTAGGAGATCTATTAAAAATGTCAATAAAACATATCATTGGTCACTCGACTTTCGAAAAAAATTATGATTGACCAATAAAAATTAACAGTAACATAAAAATAAAAAAAGAGCAAAAACTGTAAAAACACATTCTTGATGTTTTAGTGTTTCTTTTGTTTTTCTTTCTGTTTTAGGGTTCCGTACCCAAAGGGTAAAAACGTAACCCTATTGTTTTCGCTACAATGTCTGTCCGTCTGTCAGCGCCTTTTATTTCTGGAACCGTAATAGGTAGACTTTTGAAATTTTCACAGATGATGTATAGCTGTTGCCGCTATACCAACAAATACTAAAACTTATAGGGTGTTCCGATAGAGAGGTGTTATTATAAGGCCTAAGTTTTGAACCATAATAGGCAACTCTTGAAATTTTTACAGAAGGTGTATAACTGTGGCCACTGTAGCAACAAATACTAACACTTATAGGGTGTTCCGAAAGTGACGTGTTATTTGCCTTTATATCTTTAATGAACACTATAAAAAAACAGTAAAAACTAAAGGGTTTTCCGACAGTGAAGTGATTTGCATGTATAACGCCTTATTTTTTTTTTTGAACCGTAATAGGTAGACTGTTTCAATTTGTACAGAAGATGTGTTGCCACGGCCTCTATGACAATAACTAAAAATGAAAGGGTGTTCCGATAGTGACATGTTTTTCACTCATAATGACTTTTTTTAAATCGTAATAGGTAGACTCTTTATATATTTATAGAAAAAGAATTGTTGTGGCCGCTATATACAAATAACAAGATTAAAGGGCGTTCCGACAGAGACATGATTTGAACGTCAATAGCCTTATTTTTGAACCGTAATAGGTAGACTCTTTAAATGTTTACAGTAGATGTTGTACTTCGGAGGCTGAAAAAATTACTAATAACTAAAGGGTGTTCAATCAGTGACATGTTTTTCACGTATATTACCTTATTTTTTTAACCGCAATAGGTAGGCGCATGATATTTTTATAGAAAGTGTACTACCATGGCAGCTATTTTTTTAAAAATTTTAAAATTAAAGGGTGCCACAAAAGCATGAAAAAATTAACAACTTGAATTTTTTAAGTTGTAATAATTAAAAATAGCACAGAACCCTATGTGTGTGAGTCTAACTCTCACTTGACTGATTTATTTAATTATAATTGTGGCTTTTTTCTATTTTTTGTTGTTGTTTGTTAATTAAAAAAATGGAATTAATAAAAAAAAATAATTTTAAGCATTAAAAAGACTCTATTCCTTTATGATAAAAACCAAAAACAACATTTTTCATTATGTAAAAACATTTTCTTGACAGACTGTATGTACATATACTTAAGAAATTTCTGTAACAACAACTATTTTAGAAAAACCGCTCGTTTCTGTTAAGTTTTTGCAACAATATTTTTCCACAAAGTAAAACTACAAATCAAATACAAATTTTATTCAATTGGCTATTTGGCAGTAAAATATCCCACTTTCAAAAAAAAAAAGGTGCCATACTAAGCAGTACTTTTATACCGGAAAGCGTACTTTCACTGTTTTTTCTCCACTTTCTCTTGGAAATAAGATATTTTTGCGGAAAAAAGTATTCTATATTGGGATCAGGATACTTAGGGACCTCCTCACAAATTTTTTTGTAAGAAACTCTTTTAGCTATCCTTCCTTGAAGATTAACCTTCTGTAAGCGCCGCCGAACTGTTGGAGCCTTAACAGAATTTCAAATGTAGGCAGCTGTCTTGATGGCTTGAAGAGGCCTTTTTTAAATTGAGGCAATGTAGTGTCGCCGTGGTATTTTAAGGCCAACCACGTCTATCTGTCGCTTTATTGTTTAACTCGTTTAAATTTTTTAAACATTATAATAATTTTTTTTCTAACAGGGATTACTTACTACGTTCTTTAGAAATATTATACAAAAATTTCGTTTCAATTATGAATTTGTGTTTAAATTTCACATGTATCTATTATTATGATCAAACAAATTTTGACATTGAACAAAAAAAATAATTTTTTTTATAACGGCACTTAATATTTATTTACGCTTGCCTAAATTAGTGTTGACGGGCATATTTCTAAAATATTAAGAAATTGTAGTAAGCTAAAGTTACCAAAAGCATATACAAAATCATGACTTAAAAAAAGTACCCACTAGCGTATCTATTAATTGACAATATTTTGCTCGATTTTGCTTTGAAAGTATTCCACACAAATTGTAAGACTCTTACTTTTATAGTGCTTCAGTTATGGTTTATGTATTTACCTTACCCATCCCTGAATAAAATTCTAAAATTTATAAAAAATTCTAAAATTCTAAAAATTATTGTAAAGCTCTGTAAGAGGTGTTTAAAATATTTTAATAAAATTGTATTCAAAGCTTTCTATCTGAAAGAACCTATAAGGTTTTTTTGGGTGCTTCGTACTCGGACGAAATATCTGTAACAGTTGGTTGCCCGCAAGGTTCGTGCCTCTCACCAATTTTAAATAATGTTTTCACGGCTGATATTCCAAATCACCCTGAATGTGAAATTTCAATCTTCGCTGATGATACATCAATACTAAGTTCAAACGTATATGCAACGGATATTATAGCAAATCTCACAAATGCTCTTACCGAATTGCACAACTATTTCTCAAAATGGAACATCTGCGTAAATCCAAACAAAACTCAAGCAATGTTCTTCACTCGAAGGAAAAAATCTTGCTATGTGCCTCAAACTTCACTTCGTTTTATGAGCCACGAAATTCCTTGGGGAACTAATGTGAAATATTTAGGTGTCGTTTTGGATCCTAAATTAAAATTCAAAAATCATATTCCATATTCCATATACAATAGACAAAATAAATAGGGTTATAAGAATGCTATACCCTCTCAATGTTCAAAACAAGTTAATGGTTTTCAAAGCAATATTCCAACCAATAATGTTTTACTGCACACCCGTTTGGTCTTCAACAGCAGCCTGTCATGTCAAAAAATTGCAGATAGCACAAAATAAGCTTTTAAAGCTAATAATGAAATTACCCTGGCACTACTCCACCCGAGGCTTACACACACTTGCCAACATAGAACTTGTTCATTTTAAAATCTGCGAATTCACAAGAAACTTCACGCAAAGATGTCATCAATCACAGTTTACACATGTCAATAAGATAATTCAAGCCAATTTTTTTACCCTTTAACCAACCCTTAGATTTAGTAAAAAAAAAATAAACTTTAAATAGGTTTTGAAAATTTTCCTTCCTTTTCATATTTGATTTGCTAATAAGATATTAGGTATTAATAATCATCTACAAAGTAGAAAAGGAATACAATTTCTAAACTCTTTAGATCTATAAAAAGTTAAATTTAAATAATCTAATATTACAAATAAACAAATAAATAAATAAATAAATAATAAAATTGTAATTCCACAAAGTAAAAATACAATTCAAATACAAATTTTATCAATTGGCGCCTAATGTTGCGCAATCGTTTTTAAAATATTCCACCCCTTTCATTACCTTTAAACCGAAAGTTGGGATTTTCACTGCGTTTTCTCCACTTTCTCTTGGAAATAAGATATACCTTCTCAAAAAAAATTGTGAAAATCCATCCAGTAGTTTTTACATGATGCGAACGCAAAAGAAAAGCAGACAGAGTTACTAAATATGCATTTAAATACGAAGTTTAGAAGTGGCCTCTACTTTAAACTCCGTTTTAAAACTCTTTTTATACTGTTTACAAGTTCATCAGATAAATGAATTATAGACTGTATTTTTTTTTTATCACTGACATAATTAAAATGAATCAGAGCTGAATAAAAGAACTACATTTAAATACTACTTTTTTTGTTTTTTTTAATTGAGCGTACGGTTATGGGAATGCATTTTGTATGGACATTCTAAAAAAAACATGTTGGATTTACAAAACTTGGCCGGTTATTAGAGGTGTCCGGTTATATGAAGTATCCGTTATGATAGGTATCACTGTATACATATAGGGTAAAAGAAGGAACAAATCTAGTTTAGTGGCTCTGAAAAAATAAAAAAAAGTTGTTTACTCCCGAAACTTTATTTTAAAAGGTACACATATCTTAATTTTTTGCGTATAATATGGCATATATCGACTAATTTATGACGGAATGAGGCAATGAGGATATCGTAGGAATGGTAGTTAAATGTCTTATAATGGGTGATTTTTTTGAGGTTAGGATTTTCATGCATTAGTATTTGACAGATCACGTGAGATTTCAGACATGGTGCCAAAGAGAAAGATGCTCAGTATGCTTTGACATTTCATCATGAATAGACTTACTAACGAGCAACGCTTGCAAATCATTGAATTTTATTACCAAAATCAGTGTTCGGTTCGAAATGTGTTTTATCGACAAATTTTGTTCAGCGATGAGGCTCATTTCTGGTTGAATGGCTACGTAAATAAGCAAAATTGCCGCATTTGGAGTGAAGAGCAACCAGAAGCCGTTCAAGAACTGCCCATGCATCCCGAAAAATGCACTGTTTGGTGTGGTTTGTACGCTGGTGGAATCATTGGACCGTATTTTTTCAAAGATGCTGTTGGACGCAACGTTACGGTGAATGGCGATCGCTATCGTTCGATGCTAACAAACTTTTTGTTGCCAAAAATGGAACAACTGAACTTGGTTGACATGTGGTTTCAACAAGATGGCGCTACATGCCACACAGCTCGCGATTCTATGGCCATTTTGAGGGAAAACTTCGGAGAACAATTCATCTCAAGAAATGGACCGGTAAGTTGGCCACCAAGATCATGCGATTTGACGCCTTTAGACTATTTTTTGTGGGGCTACGTCAAGTCTAAAGTCTACAGAAATAAGCCAGCAACTATTCCAGCTTTGGAAGACAACATTTCCGAAGAAATTCGGGCTATTCCGGCCGAAATGCTCGAAAAAGTTGCCCAAAATTGGACTTTCCGAATGGACCACCTAAGACGCAGCCGCGGTCAACATTTAAATGAAATTATCTTCAAAAAGTAAATGTCATGGACTAATCTAACGTTTCAAATAAAGAACCGATGAGATTTTGCAAATTTTATGCGTTTTTTTAAAAAAAAAAGTTTTCAAGCTCTTAAAAAATCACTCGTTACATATAAAAAGAAATTAACGGGAAAATTAACAAAATCCAAGTGAGCACAATACCGAACATAATTTGTCGCATTAGGACAAAGCATATTTCGCATTTAAAAAGAACTTTCCCCTTTTAATCTAACTTACAACTAAAGAAGTTACAAATAACAAAAAAATGTTGGTGTATTAAAAATGGAAATATACACCAGGCCAGGCATATGAATTTGTTCTCTCTATACTATTATAAGCACCGGTTTATTTTTCTCTGCAGATTCACTGCATATACGGCCTTCGACCGGGCTTACGAATTTTCGCTTCTGTGGTATGACACAAACCAGCTTCGCTCACTAAAGATTTCCTGCATAGCTGGCGTCCGCCCGGGCACAATTAAAGTTTTCTCTGAAACAACCAAGAACGGCTGCACTAAATACCGATTTCCGACATACAAGGAACAAGGTACAGTAGACGATCACAAATTAGAGCTTTTAGTAATTCGAAATTCCAGAAATTAGAATCAGTGTTTGCAATACATTAAACGATGTAAAATTCGAATTTAAATTCTAATTTCTGAGCGTGTTTTTTTTTAGTTTTTGGAAGTAAATTTACTAAATTTTGTATTTTTTATATGAAAAAACACGTCCAGAAATTAGAATAATTCAGAAATTAGAATTGCCTCAAAAACAAATCAGTTCTAATTTGCGAGCGTCTACTGTATATGGAACAAATCTAATTTACAGACACATAATAAAAATTTAAAAATGTAGCCTATTGTGTGTAAAATTTAATTGAAAACAAAAAATGTTAAGTGGAAAAAATGGGGGCGACCCTTACTTCCGGAGTTACGGACCCAAAAAGTTTGGATGTAAAGTATGGTATATCTCGAATATACATATTACGTCGGAATAGGGTGATATGGGTATTATTGAAAAGGTAATTAAAAGTGCTATCTAACTAAATTAAAAAAAACTTGGAGTGAGCACTAAAGATTTTCTGCATAGACGCAAGGATTTTCTCCTCTATGGTATAAACACCGGCTTCGCTATCTAAAGATTTTTTTATTAACAGGCCTTCGGCCGAACGCAAGGATTTTCTCCTCTATGGTATAAGAAGCACCGGTTACGCTAACTAAAGATTTTCTGCATAGCCGGGCGCAAGGATTTCCTCCTCTATGGTATAACCAACACCGGCTTCGCTAACTAAAGATTTTTTGCATAGGCGGCCTTCGGCCTGGATGCAGGGATTTTTTCCTCTATGAAATAACAAACATAGGCTTTCCTAACGGAAGGTTTTTTGCATAGCCGGCCTTCGGCAGACCGAAAGGATTTTCTCCTCTATGGTATAACAAACACTGGCTTCGCTAACTAAAGATTTCCTACATAGCCGGCCTGCGGCCACATGAAAGAATTTTCGCATCTATGGTATAACAATCACCGGCTTCGCTTACTAAAGATTTCCTGCGTAACCGGTCGCAGAATAAAAATAAAAAATATTTTTCTTTTACTTAAATTTTTTTCATTTTTATTTTATATATTAATTTCATTTAAGTTGGATAGTAGTTTTAATTACCATTCCAATAATTCCGCCATAAAATACTCGAGATATACTTACTTAGGTAGTTACCATACTTTACATAGAAACTTTGGGGAACCGTAGTTCCGAAACTAAGCGTCGCCCCAATTTCTTTATTTTACATTTTATTTTTTTTTTTTTTTTTTTTAATTTAATTTTACACACAGGCTACTTTTTTTAATTTTTATGATGTGTCCGTAAACTAGATTGAAGCCAAATAAGTAAAATACTAAGTAATATTATTTTGGCCCTATTAGGCTTTATATTACAAATAATGTGAAAGAAATAAATTAAATTTTGGGGGTATACAACTCCGGAACTAACGGTTTCTGCCGATATTTTCACTTTGCACTTTACAGTTTAAAATAGTATTTTACATTCACTAAGTCACTGTCTATGTACTTTTGAGCATGGCCTATGAACTAGGTTTAAGCCTGAAGGAAATTAAATGAAAAATATATGTAGGTATATCAAATAAATAACAGAAAAGCCCTTGTTAAAGCAAGTAATGAACCTCTCTGATAATGTCACTATTAAAGATTGTAAAGTTAACTTTCAAATAATGTAAAAATTTTCTAAATAAATCCATTGCGACCCGGGGAGAAAAAAATTTTTGTCCATGTTTTATGTACTATTACTATAAAATAGAATTATTTTGAAGAGTCGAAAACTTCGCCGTCCAGCCAAAGAACGGAGTTTAAAAAGGCAACCCTTTTTTTTCATCAAGTGAACCTTGCAACTTACATATAACTTAAAATTTGATCAAATCTTATTTAAAATAATTTTAAGTACCTAAAAATAAACCAAAAAACAAAACCATAAATAATCGTCAGGTTCTATTAATCATGCAGGGTGTTTTGATATGCATTTCTACGAATATGACCAAATAATTTTAAAATTTTTAGACTTACTTGACTTTCATGTGTAGATTGAATAGTCTTATATTTACAAGGTCTAAAACTTCTAAAAACAAGAGAATACACATTAAACTATTTATGTAACTGTTTTCAAACAAATAAATTAAAAAGACCTGTGTTGAGTTTGACACTAATTAATATATATACATGTTAAAATAATCCATGCTGAGTTTATATTATTAATATTATTATTCTTCAAAAACTATCAGCCAAAAGAGGGTTAAACTTTCTAATTTTGTAAAACTTTATTTTAAATTTGTTTAAAGATTTTTTTCTCTTCAAATAGTTTTTCATAATTATACTAAATAATATTTCACTAAAACAATACAATTCACATGTAGATATATGTCAACATAAAATATCGAGTGTTCGGTTACTTAAACACACGGAAAACATCACCACTATCTGGCAGCTCTGCGTACGAGATTATTTTGTATGTAATGTAACGCTATTTCATTTCATTGTACGAATTTTTGTAGAAATAGTAGGACGGTTTGGGTGGCAGAATTATTTGCAACAAAAACAAAATTTATATATTTGGTACTAATTCTATACTTATGTACATACATACATCCATACATATGCATCTGTTCATATGCATGCACCCATGCATTCATATACTCCCATATATGTTTGCACAATGAAACACTGACTCAAAATCACTTTCACACAATTGTTTTTTGTTTCCATTTATTTTTTTTTCTTTCAATGATGATTAATGCCCATTCATTTATATTTTGGTTGGATTTGTTTTATATGATCTAGTTATTTTAAATAATTCAAAATTTAGTTGTAAGTTATTATTAACAATTTATTTAACACAAATTATGTATTATTTTTTCACAGCCCATAAGACGCTATATATACACGCAATCTTTTAACTATATAATTGATGCTTTATAAATACACATTTGGCTGTCCTACGATATCTATCGTTAATATCAATGTTGCTGTTAAAACAATGTGGAATGAAACGAAAAAGTGAAAAAAGAATTTGCTGGTGTTGCCATAATCGTCTACTAATTTAACCCGCCACGTATCAGTTATTAGTAATAACCTTTTTTATAAAATTTTCAAGCAGCTGAAGTAAATTTGATAAGACCCATGGCACAATAAACAAGGTAGACTCGTGGCGAAAAAAGAGTACAACTCTGTAATAAAAATACGTACATTTTGTTTTTATATAAATCATTTTTGGCTGTCAAAATAAAAAATGTTAGTACATTTTGACACTGGAAGATGGAGACAACAAATAGTCAGCTGAGCTCTCGAGTTTACCTGTTATCAATTCGCCTTGCTAAGACCCTTGTCGAAGGAATACCGAACCAAGAAATCGTGAGAGACAAGCTGATTAAAAATCGGATCTATAAATTTTTATTTATATTAATGAAAATTAGCTTCAACGGTGCACAAAAAAACACATTATCCAAAACCTTCACCAAAATATTACTTTTTCATAAAAATTTAAAAATCACAAAAATATAAATAACTTAACTGAAAATGATGATTAATAGATATTAAAAATTAATCGAAAATTTTAACAAAAAACTTTAAATTCTCAAATACTGCATGTCGTCTTATTTATTCTTACCAGATTGATAGAAATCAGTTTGTTGCATGAATTATGCTCTTCCCGATTTTGGTTTTATATGTAAATAGTTTATCTAATTATAATTAACTCAGGAGTAAGGAAATCTGTTATCTGTGCTGATATATTTTTAACTCTTTGAAAGTATGTTTGATTTCTGCGATGTGTTGGTAAACAAAATGATCTATTGTATTGACCGTGTGTTTAAGACTGTTTTAAATTCTCTAATTATAAACTCTTCTAAAACAAAAGCAATTTTATTTACCACAAAAATTGTTTTTCAAAATTATGTTTAAAAATGGTTGAATACAATTTTTCAATTATTTGAAATGCTTAGATATCTTCCTGGACTTTAAATTTTCTTGTAGTCATCACATCGATGGTCTGTGTTTTCATAGCTTTAAGTATTTTACGGAAAATATACACTATTAATTCATATATTTCTATACATATTATGAATAAACTGGTGTATTCACTGCTAATGTTGCAATTCTATATGATTCACAATTCTCGGTTGTTCTTTTCGTGATGTTAAAGTGATAACTTTAAACTCCTATCTGTTATGTTATTGAAACGATTTTTCTTCTCTTTCCTTTTGAATTATAAATATCGAGTCAATTACACTTTGTCAGCCTATTTAAAGACTTTTATAATGCAATAAAATTCTATGATTTATTACTTAAGTTATTAGAGTAAATGTTTACCCTTACTATAATTTTTTCTCCTGTGGCCTTTGGCTACTGTTCGCTTGGCTAAAATTAGCTATTAAAATTTTGAAATTTAAAAGAAGCGGATTCCAGATTTTATTGAAACTTTTGTTATTTATATTTTTTGACTCCCTGGATCCAAATGTAAAGATTCTATCTCTTACAGTTTTTTAGATATACAGTTATAATATATTTTAATTCGAGAAATATATTTTAATTCCAGTTGTATAAGCCCTAGGAAGTTGAGAAAAAACTAAAGAGAATTTATTAGCCATTCATTAAAAATAATTTTTGATGTAATAATCAAAATTCATGCACATATAATTATGTATATTATGATATGAAACGTCATTCCAATAGTATTTTTTTACACTGACGTTTGGTGGTTTTATTACAAAAAAGCGGCAAGCGAAAACAGGTACATTTTTAATTTATTTTACCAATTTATATATATAATAAAAAATTTACTTTTTTCCCGCATGTCTGTCTTTTTGGCTGTGTTCGCATCACGAAAAAACTACTCAATGGATTTTATTAAAATTTTGTGAGGTACCTCCTTAGTATGTTGATTAAAATATAGGATACTTGTTTTTCGCAGAAATATCTTATTTTTAAGAGAAAGTGGGGAAAAACTAGTTAAAGTACGCAATTTTACCGATATGTATACTTTAAGGTATAAATTATTCTTGAAAGCGAGATATTTAAAGGTACTGCACACTTTACAGCACCTATTATTTTTTAAAGCGTGATATTTTAAATACCTTTTATAGAGCTTCATAATAATTTTCTGAATTTTATATAAATTTTAAATATTTATCCAGGGATAAGTGAGTGCCTCGATAGACCGACTGGTAGCGAGCTAGTCTAAAAGTCTTAAAATTTCGTGTGGACTACTTTTAAAGCAAAATCAAACAAAATATTGTAAGGACGCATACAACGTGTGTGGGCACAGCAAGTCACATATAAAAAAAATCAAATTTCGTTCGTTAGTAATTACACCACTTAAAAACTGTTGTTGTAGTCTAACATAGACTAAAACAGTTGTTGTAGTCTATGTTCATCATTACCCAACTTAAGTTCTTATGGAAATAAAAATTGACCACGCTTACTTTTACACCCTCTTTTTAAGTAGCTAAAGAACTATAATAGGTATATCTTTGAAATTTTGTACTAGTAACCTCCTATTATTATACATAGTTTAGGGAAACGTAGGCTGCATTGGAATAGTGGGTGTGGTACCTCCCATACATAGTGAACAATTATTATCGTTTACCTGGAAATCTTCAATAGGTAGAGTCTTGAAATTTCGCACAAGTAACACTCATTCTAATGTGCATAGTCTAGCAAAATTTACAATAGATTGGAACAGTGGACGTGGTATATCCCCTACAAAGTGAAAAATTGTTATTGTGTAAAAATAAAAAGCAATTAATATTGTGTGGCAAGCAAAAAAAGTGTTACTTTTTTATTTCTTTTACTAATTTTAAACATATAGGTACATATGTGAAGTTAAATAAAATCATACCTTCGAGGCGAAACATTAAAAATAAATCATCATAATATATGTAAATACATCAACGTTTTCTCCAATGTTTTAATATTGACAAAAAATTGGCAGATGCTCTGCCAATGTTATATTACATATTATGCTGAAAATTCATCACGTATGGACCTCAAGTCATAATCAAGAAAAGAGCAGAAAATGGTTGTTTAGCTACCATACTTGCTTATGAGAATTGCAATTAGCTGTTTTCTTGATCAAAAATTTAAACACGTCACCTAAAGTCCAGGAATTTTTAAACAATATGTAGATAATTTTTGCTAACTAACTAAAACAAAAATTATTCTTTAAACAATTGTTAGGTCATCTTGAATCTTTAACTTTTCGTACTTTTTTGTACTTTCTATTCTTCTTTAATTTCTGTAATGTTATAACTGGGAGTTCAGACCTAAAATATTGTCTACAACTGGAATTAACTTTGACATATCTGAGAGAACGCCTGCAGAATAACGCAATTGTTTTGCTAAAATTACTTTTACTCTCAAGCAACGGAAACCCTACTCATAGTAAATTCATGAAATTTTATAAAAAGATGGCAGCTCTGCAGTACAAATCCCGTTTCTCTTATTCATTGTTTTTTTTTCTACATGCTTAGTCCCCTTTTACAATAGACAGAAATAGGGCAGACAATTTTTGAATTCTCTTTTGCTCTGTTTTAAACCTTTTACAATTGGACATAAATAAGACAGACAGATTATTGAACACTTTATTTTCGGATTTATTTGCTTTACATGTGTGTGTGTGTATGAAAATCTGTTGTATATGTACATTGTTGAGAAATTCTAAGTACGTAGACAGCGACTTGGGAAATATAATGTGAAGCAACAAAGAAAAAAGCGAAAAGCAGAAAGAGAAACGAAAAAATGTCCAGTACGATAGTCATGAAATACACACTCTACCTCTTCACCCCTTGCCAACAAATCTCGTCTGTCTGCCCTGTTTTTGTCTATTGTAAAAGGGGACTTAGATAAGCAGATAATATAATAATTTAAAAAGGTTCCCAGCAGGAAAAGATAAACAATAAGAAATTAATAGGAAATACATTAAATATATAATATTCTGCTTCCAGTATCAATTGCTCTTAACATGGAGCATGTCCTAGGAGAGTTGTTACGGACCGTTTCACTGTGGCACATTTTTTGAGAAGGCGGCCAAAAATTAATTTTTTATGGTTACCGATTTCAAAGCTATATTACTCAGGAGCTAAAATATTACTGCTCTATTTTAACATTATCACAGCGAACAGGGTGGTCCAAAATGGACTTTCCTTTTATTTTGCTAATATTAAAATTTTTTAGAAAATGTTAGTTTTTAAATGCCTATAACTTTTTCATTTTTAAAAGATTTTGATACAAAATAAACCCTGTATAGTTATGTAACTTATACGCTATTAGTTCCAAAAAAATAATTCTCTGTATCTTTCAAAAATTTTTAATTTTTTTAAGAGGTTCATATAGCTTTAAAATCTCCGAATTAACAGAGCAAACCAGGTAAAAAAAATCTTTCACCAGTTTGCAGTCCGAACCCTTCCCTACACTCACTACGAAGAACTTTTTCCACAGATTTAAAATTTGTACCGTTATCGGTATATATTTCTTTGGGGAGCCACGACGACTTATAAAATTTTTAATACACATGATGCACGAGCTTGTGTCAAGGCTGTGACCAACTTCAATACGAATTGCGCGAATTGTTAGGCAGGTAAATAGTACTCCCCATCTTTTTTCTTTGTGCCTGCCTACTGCCACAAAAAATGGGCCGAAAAAGTCGATGCCTACATAGGTAAATGGGTGTTTAAAACTGGCGAGTCTTGCTCTTGGTAAAGATGCCATTAAGGGCGTCTGCGGTGCGGCTGATTGATTCTTACAACGTTGACATTTTGTCCTCACATTTTTATAAACGACCCTTAGTTTTGGAATATAAAAATTTGTTTTTATTTTGCTTTTGTGGCTTCGTGAAGACAATGATGAAAGTTTTCGCGGTAGTATCGGACCAACAAAAATGTTATATAATGATTATTTGGATTATTTGATAGCGTTATTGCAGGTTAGGGACTCAACTCTACCACAAGCACGCAAAATTTTGTCATCATCAAGGAATGCATTTAGTTGTTTGAGCTTGCTAGTAGGGTGTATTTTTTTTTTATTTTTAAAACACAATATTTCATTAGAAAATTCGAAATCTTGAATCATGTATTATTATATATTATATTTAATGAGTGATAAACCTTTTGTATATTTTTATTCTTGCTACCATTTTCTTTTTCTGTTATAAAAATATAACTATCTAGTATGTTTTATTGATTTTTGATTAATGTATATTCTATCTTTTAAAAGTTCAAACCTTTCAGAGCTTTTTATGTTTTGAAAAGTGTTAATACAATTACATATATAACAATTATTTATCATTACGGTTTGAACAATTCTCGCTGATATTTATTTTCAAGAAAAAGATGTGGATGATATAGTGTTGCACATACTGAACAATCAATTCTATAAGACATGCAATTTATAAAGCAAAGATTTTAAATAAACGGTACGTTGAATGCTGTCGAAACAAGGAAAAAAGTGTCGACCAGCAAACCAAATTGAAGAATGTAGTGAAAGATCTTGAAGACGCAAAATCCAGAATATTAATGAAGAAATTTCTCAAAAAATTATTAAGGATTCATTTTTGCTCCAAATTCAACCATGACAAAATAAAATTGAAATAGTCGAGAAAATAGTAGCATCGAGCCCAAGACGCACAATGAGGATTTTAAATAGCATTATAACATCAATTCAAGATGTGACATCTACTCCAGAAGAAACTTTCGCACTATTTTTGGATTTAAAATTGACTAAAAATCAATCTAAGGAATTGCGTAAGCAAACGAATGAAAAGGTTTGTGGGATTGTTCCAGAGTATCGAGATCTGGCTTCTGTCAAAAAACAATGCTTAGCTTTACAAACTGCTATTACTGTCACTTCAAGTCCAGCAGAAATGAAATTACAAGATCTTCTTGAACATATGGCTGAACGTTTATTAAATGCGGTTGATGCTAATTTATTTATGATATTTTTTGTTCCATTGCGCTTGACAAAAGGTCACACCGGATTACAGCCATTAACTAGTAAGGCAACAGAAATTAATGTATGGATAAATGAAATTCCCTCTTCAACAAAATATTGCAGACAAATATTTATTTATTTAAATTCATTTACCTTATAATTACAAATTATAAAATAAATTAAAAAAAGGAAGAGCAATAGCAGCATAGGCCTTCAGTTCAGTATAATAAAAATGTATTGTAGTAGGCATGATTTATATAAAGATAGATTTAGATTAAATTGTATAGATTTGATTTTTTTAAACTAATGATTAGTACTTGTTTGTTCTCTTGTAAACCAAGTTAAATAAAAAAAAAACTTTTAAGAGCGACTTTACTTTTTATTTATTTAAAAATATTTGCACAAATTAAATGGCTTTAAAACAATTTGTTTAAACGTTACGTTCTACTTGATGTACTTTCAAAAAAGAACACAATTTTTTTCTTTACATCTTCTTTTAAACCAGTAATTAATCATACGATAAAGCCGTTATTCTAATTTTTGTATATGCATACTTACATGCATACCATCCACATTGAGTGCATATAAATATGTTTGTATGTACATATATAAAATGAGTGAATATAAAGAAAAAGAGTTTAAGGAAAAAACAAAGTTAATTTTGGTATATAAGACAGTGGCAGCGGTAACAGTACTATATTCTCAATAGAAGGATTCAGATTCAATAGTAGATTCAGAGGATCGAAATTAAGAAAAATTCTTTTTCTGCAATTACAAAATCTCGGACAGTCACAAAGGAAGTGGGTGGGTGTTGTGGGATATGAAATAGGGCAGTTACAGACAAATAAAATTTACATTTAAAAAGGAAACAAAAAATTTCATAAATAAGAAAGTTCAAAAAATGAAAGGTCAAATTAGAGAACTTCAACCAGTTATATTTAAACTTGAAGGCCGAGACTTCGAAGTAAATTTTAAAATGTGTCTCACAATGATTGATGGAAAAGTTGCACAAGTTTGAACTCAAACAAGTCATCATCAAGCTGCATTATATGTCAAAAACATCAAGTCAATTTAGTCAACGTATGAATTGGATTGTCCCCTCTTCATGCCAGAATACGTTTTATAGAGCATATTCTTTAATTAAGTTATGATTTGGAATTTCGTTCGTTAGGCGAAACTGTGAGAAAAAGTAAAGAAAATCAAGAAAAAAGAAAGCAAAAACAAAAACAAAAAGAAATTCAAGAAAAATATCATCAGTTAAGGCCAGGTTTCACTATCCAACACAATCGTACGATTTAATCAACCTAAAATCTGACAGAACTCTGTCCTACTTTAAAAATCGTTTAAAAATGGCTTTGTAGATCATACAAAATAAGTTTTTGCAACTCTGATTGTATGGAAAAACAATATTTTATGAATTTTTCCAAAAGATTATCAAATCGTACGACTTGTCAAAAAGTGTGTCACACACATATGTACATTTCTCAGCCACACTATCATACTTTTTGAGCACACATGCATTTTTTGACAGATCGTACGACTGAGTATGATAGTGAATCATGGCCTTAAGGCCTTATAATTGATCAACCAAAACAAGGAGGAGGAAACTTAAACGATGAAAAAACTGCAAGGAGATTTTTTTTCCGATACAGAAACTGCTGCGTATATCACAGAGTGTAGATCATCAATTAATAAGACGATTTAAAATCATTTTATAAATTGTTTCATGTGTTAGGAATATAAATGCAAACAAAATTGGAGAGTACGCAAATGAAACAGCTATAATTTATAACGATAAATGCTCTGGAGATATATGCCATCTACAATTCATAAAATTTTGTTCGATGGTGAACAAGTAATTCAAAACAATATACTACTAATAGGAGATCTATCTGAAGAAGTGCAATAAAAGAGAAATAAAGACTACATATTCTTTCGCGAGCACAGTACCTAAAAAAAATATCTAGATGTTGTACTAATGAAGGCCTTATCATTATTTTGTTGTGCACAAAAACGGAAATCTAAAGCTATTTAGAAGAAATATTTAGTAAAATTTTTTAATGTTAGTAGTATCACCCTGCTTTTTGATTTTCTTTTGAGTTGGTGTCTTTTACTTGTAAAACAGAAGAAGAAGTAAGAAGAAACTGTATTAGTATTAGTAGAGTATTGATAGTTTTTGTGATCGTGCCGGTCATACTTTTCATCGTTTAAGTTCTTTTTATTGAAAATTATTTTTTTATTGTTTAAATTGAATTAAATAAAACATTTCTTTGTCAACTTTAATCGTTTTCGTTTTTAATCATTAAAATGTCCACGTGAGTGACATTTTATTCAGAAGTGGGATGAACTTGCAATACCAGAAAAAGTAAATGCAAAGGAAATAGAAATTCTTAGAAATAAAAATACGTTAAAAAAAAATTGAACAGCGCCACTTTGTGTTACGTGTCGTTGTGTGTATATAGTAAATTGCATCATACAAAAACGTTTCTCAAGAAAAGTTCGTGAAATGGCTCCACGTCCGAATTTTGAAAAATTTAAAGTTGACGAATTTAAAAAGCAATGCAAAGAGGTTGGATTGCCAACTTCTGGTAATAAACACCAATTGATAGAGCGCCTGGATGAATATTTCTCCGATAAATGTTTCTCCAGTTTTAAGAACGGTTCGCAACTAGAACAACGATTGCATGCTTTGGAAAAGTCACTTTCTGAGTTACAAAATAATGGTTTTCGACCAGCGGTTGTATCCTCGCCTAACAAAGCTGCATCTACCGACTCTGAGACTTTACCACAATCCACAAACGTTAATATATGTTCACCCGTAAGTAGCATACCGTTGTTTGCCCAATCGCATTTCAATGAAAAACAGCCAGCCGTTGTTTCGTTGTCGCATTCAGCAGAGCCATCAACTGCTACCATAGATCAACAAACATTAGCACCGTCATTCTCTCGTGTAACAGCAGTTTACGTTTCAAGTGCTGTTCCGTCTACACGTTCTGCCGACCCAATCACAGGTGCTACTATTGTACCTCCGTATACTTCGACAACTGGAGCTACCGTTGCACCACCGTTTAACCCAATTACCAGTGCTTCTAGTGCACCGCCGTTTTTCCCGAGCACTTCCGTATAACTCGACAACTGGTGCTACTATTGCACCCTCCGTTCCACAGATCACCAGTGCTACGTTTGTACAGCCGTTTTGTCAGATCAACAGTGCTACGAATGCACTGCCGTTTTACCAGAGCACTAGCGCTACGAGTGTACAGCCGTTAAATCCCATGCCCAGTGCTACCATTGCACCACCGTATTACTCTAGAACATGTCCTAATGTTGCACCACCGTATTACTCTCGAATATGTCCTAATGTTGCACCACCGTATAACATGACATGTGGTAATAGTGCACCACCGTACAACACGATAACAGGTGTGATACCAACGATAAATCCTACAAGTAGTGTTTATGTGTCACAGCCGACAGTACATCCGATTCAGTAAGCGCCGTATAATCCGTATAACAGTGTTTGTGAGATAGCTGCCTTACTACCGGATTTCAATCCGTCGCTAGAAACTTCGCTGAATTCTCAACAGTTCATACGACGAATCGATAACCTTAAGCAGGCCTATCATTGGGATGATAAGCTAGTTTTATTTGCGGTGCAGCAAAAAATTATTTGGCCCGGCCAAGTATTGGATTGACTCCTTAGAGGAAATCTTCGTTACGTGGAACGATTTTTGTGTAAAACTTTTGACAGATTTTCCCGTCACAGCAAACGTGGCAGATATCCAGATAACGAGACGCCACAAAACTACTTTTATAAAATGGTTGCAATTGGCTCAAAGGGAAATCTCTCTGAGGCTGCAATAATTCGTCACATAGTCAACGGTATAAATGACGCCGACGTGAAGAGGAAAATATCCAACAATTACTTAATCGCTAACGATCTATTGCGAGACATGATTACATACTGTAGTTATAATGAAGTAAAATTAACAGGCACCACTTTTAAGAGAATGACATTTTCTACCCCCTTTATGAATATGAACAATAAACCCGTCGAAAACAAAAGTGATAACCAAGCGAATGTAAGATTGAGGTGAAGGTAGAAGTACTGAGAATCTGAAAGGCTAGTCAGTGGTAAAAGAAGACTAGTATCTAACAGCTCCCCCCGACGCCAAAGCACGGGTCGGGTGTAAAGAATAGTTGCCTAATCCATGTACGCCGTCCCTGCATGGATTGTCGAACCCCTTACGTGCATACTCGTGGGAACAAAAATGAACAAAAATCAAAAAAGAACAATTAACACAAAACAAAATAAAATAAAAAAACACAACAAAACAAAATGTCGCAGGAGGTGGGCAGGGGCAACCCTCGCGTGCTGAATGCATTGTTGCCCCAGCAATTCAAGCTAATGTGGCTGCTGAGGTCAATCCAAATGAGGTACCACTCGACTTTTCGGCTGGTACCTCTACGGTCCGTGCTGACTTCAGTTCAGCAAAAATCCCTGCCTCGGGTGCTCCGGTGACTGCTGTGAGGAACCCTGCGGTTATTGCACCAACTGAGCCCACAAGCTCAGTTACAATGTGCCCCCCGCCCTAACGGCAGTAAAAACAGCCCCGAAAGACCGCAAAATCAACTCTAGAAGGGCGTTCATCGAAGGGCGTGCCGCCCAACGCATCATTGATAAATTTGGTAAAACACCAATTACCAATTTATAGACGGAGGAAAAGTCCTCCCTCACCTGGGCCAATGGCCATTTAGCTAATGCTGAAAGCTCCAAACACGATGCAGATGTAGACACACCATCTACGTCAGCTGCGTCCAAAAGACAACGATCGGGGGAGGAGCCGATGCATTAGCAAAATTCTCAACCGGACACAAAACGTCCAAAAATGCTTGCTCAGCCATCAACCAGAGTCATAAATAGACCTTACAGTGAGGTTGCCAAAGATCCACTGATAAGGGCTATCATTGACAGAAGCACTAGTGACGGGGCTATCTCCCGTGAGAAATGGGAGATGATCCGTCTCAAGTTGCTGGAAGATTTCTTGAGCAATGAATCCATTCCAGCACCCCAAAATGTGGATGCTGGCTGGTTTCAAGGCCACATAAAGCTGCTTTCATGTACAAGTGAAAGTTCAGCAAATCAGCTAAAGCTAGCAGTGACGTCCCTAGGGGAAGTGTGGCCCGGCGCTAGATTGGATGTGGTCCCGGTCTGTGATATACCACGCAGGCCGAGATCCATTGCGATCATTCCAATTGAACCTCACGAACCCGCGCCAATCCTGTCGATCATTCGGCGAGGTAATGCTGATCTACCAACCAGTGACTGGAAGGTAGTGAAGGTTTCTGAACCGGAAGGTCTGACAATGAAGGCGGTTGTGGTCCTAAACAAGGAATCGTTGTCACCACTACGGAAGAGGCAAGGCAAGATCTACTACGGTTATGATAGTGTCAAGGTGAGTATCTACCGAGGTGACGACAAACCCAACCCCGAAACTTCCAGCGACCAATTGGAAGAGCTGCAAGGTAAAGGCGTGGCTGATAGCGATAGCCAATCAATTCCATCTAAAATAGATGAGGTAGTGGATGAACCCGTACTCTCTGACACTACGGAGGGCTCACAATCAGACTTAGGTCTGGTTGGGGAGTTGGTGGTTGCGGAGGAGGACGAAGATGTCCTTCTGGACTCTGATCCAGAGGACATTGATGTCACCGTCAGCTACGACTCTGATAAAGATGACGAGGGTGATACAGATCAACCTCCATCACTCTAAGGCAGCAACTGCTGCATTAACTCTTCGCCTCGCAGAACGTGGTGAAGACATCGCATTAGTCCAAGAGCCATGGATTAATAATGGTAAAATTTGTGGACTCAATGCAAAAGGCTACAAGTTATTGTATGCAGCAGATTCAGGTAACAATAAAACTATTAGATCCTGTATTATAGCAAAAGATCACCTCAACATCTTCATTCTATCTGATTACAGTGATGAAGATTCGGTGACTGCAGTTTGGAAAGAGGCTGAATCTGTGGTGTGGTTATCCTCTACCTACATGCCACATGACCAGGACCCTCCACCCAGTAGTTTGGTCCAAAAGATGGCCAGAGCGGCGAAGGCAAAAAGTATCCCCATAATAGTGGGTGCCGACGCAAATGCGCATCATCACATCTGGGGTAGCTCTGATACCAACAAAAGAGGTGAGTGTATCCTTGATTTCATTTTAAACAATAATCTAGTAGTTGCAAATAGGGGCTCTGAGCCCACTTTTGTTGTATCAAATAGACAACAGGTGTTAGATATTACGCTTGTTAGTATGCAATATGCTTTTTTGATAGAGAACTGGAGAGTCTCCAATGACTGCTCCTTCTCCGATCATCGTTATCTTATCTTTTCAATTGCTAAAAAGAGAGATAATAGTACAATATATATAAATAGGCGACGTACGGATTGGGAAAAGCAGAAAATGCTCCTCACAATCGCACTTGCTAATCCCATGAGTATTAGGGACAATACAGACATCGATGAGGCGGTGAACAGACTCACCAATGCTTTTAACTCGTAGACCACCATGGTGGTCTTCTGAAATAGCCGAATCTCGCAAGACTTGTCGGCAATTATTGAATAAAGCGAAGAGGACAGGTAACTGGTCACTCTACAAATCATCTGTTAACAAATTAAGGAATCAGGTTAGGAACGCAAAACGCAAATCATGGAAAGACTTCTGCGGCAGCATTGAGAGTTTTTCCGAGAATACCAGACTGCGTAAAGTACTTGCCAAACAACCGCCAATTCCTGGGTATATTCAGAAATTAGACGGAACTTGGACAACTAGTGCACATGAGTCACTGGAAGTCCTGTTGGACACTCATTTTCCAGGGTGTCGATCACCTATGGATTCGCGACAGAATCCTACACAGATGCGCAGTATAACGAGCTCCGCAAACATCGATGTAGATAAGCTACACTGGGCGATCAAAAGCTTCCATCCTTATAAATCTCCAGGACCGGATGGTATCATTCCCGCCGATCTACAAAACAATTTAGATCTGGTAACTCCCTGATTAATAGATACATATCAAGCCTGCCACACATGGTCATATATTCCATATCAATGGACCAAGTGCAATGTGATATTTATCCCCAAAGGAGGGAAATCATCTCATGCGAAAGCAAAAGACTTTAGACCCATCATTCTGACATCTTTCTTGCTCAAAACGCTAGAGAGACTTATTGACATTCACATTAGGATGACTATCGATAAGAATCTCATTTCGCCATCTCAACATGCATACACAAAAGGCAAATCTGTTGAGACCGCGCTTCATTCGCTTGTGGGACATATAGAGAAGTCACTAGAGCATAAAAACTATACTATGGTGGCCTTCATGGATAGTGAAGGTGCCTTTAATAATATTGATTCGATGGCAATAACTCAATCGCTTAGAGAATTGGGGATTCATCAATCAATCATTAGATTTGTAGAAAACTTGCTGAGCGTCAGGACAATAACATCTACTTTTGGCGAGGCGAGTATTTCCAAAAGTGTGGTTAGGGGCACACCACAAGGTGGTGTTTTGTCCCCTCTGCTATGGAATGTAGCAATAAATAGGCTACTCAGAGATCTAGACTCCTTGAACTTCAAGACTGTCACCTACGCAGAATATGTGACAGTGTCTGGTATCCATTTAGACATTATCACACAAAGATTGGAGACGGCACTTAGAATGATCTGCTCCTGGGGAGTACAGAGCGGGCTGAGTGTTAATCCAACCAAAACCGAACTTGTATTATTCTCTAGGAAATACAAGATTCCATCTTTCAGGTTACCAACTTTAAACGGGATACCTCTTACTCTATCTGAGAGCGCGAAATATTTAGGCATAATCTTAGATAGTAAATTATCATGGAAAATGAACATCCAGGCGAGAGCCTCTAAGGCCATTACGGCAATATACGTATGTAGGAAAGCCATTGGCAAAACTTGGGGTATGAATCCAAACCGATATTACTCTACGGAGTTATTGTCTGGTGGAAAGCACTAGACATTAGAACTAACATATCTATCTTAGAAGGTGTGTTACGAAATATGGCTATCCTCATTACAGGGGCAATTAGGTCAACACCGACTAAGGCAGTCTTTGCCATACTCAATTGGCTACCAGTAGACCAACTGGACAGGGGGCTTGCTATGAAAACAGCTGTTAGACTGAATGTCATGCCAGTATCCAGGGGATCATGAACGTCATTCCCGGTTTTATTGACTACTGTACCCCAATACCCTTCTTCACAAGAAGCTTTGTCTTTGACTTGACGGAGGGTCCTGCACCTCCACCTGGAGCAGTCTGTGTGTACACGGATGGCTCTAAAAGGGGTGATAGGGTTGAGGGTGGAGTTTATATGGAAGAGTTTGGAATCAAAATGTGTTTCAGACTTCAAAATGACTGTAACGTCTTACAAGCAGAAATATCTGCTATCAAGAGAGCGGCAAACTGGTTAAGGTACCACAGAATATTCAACAGGGATATCTGGTTTTCTACCGACAGTAAAGCTGCAATTCTGTCCTTAGCAGGTGTGTTTACCACATCAAACTTAGTCCTGGAATGCCGGACATCCTTAAATTTTATGGCGGAAAATTCAACAGTCACCCTTAAATGGGTGCGGGGACATGGGACTATTGTAGGCAACTGTGTTGCTGATGAACTGGCAAAGAAGGGAACTTTGCTCAACGATAGCGCCATTGACGTCTATTGTGGCATTCCCCTCTCTGCTTGCGGGTATCGAATAAATCGAGCCTTATACGATCTGGCCCAGGTAAGATGGTCCAATGAGTCGACTTGTCAAACGGCGAGGACGATCTGGCCTATACTGGATCAGAAAAAAACGGCTTTGCTATTTCGGCTGCCAAAAATGCAGCTACGCGATTTAATATCAACGATCACTGGGCATTGCCTATTCGGAACTCATGCAAGAAGAATGGGTCTCCAATACAACGATTTCTGTAGAAGTTGTCAGGATGAGGAAGAGGAGGAAACTGTCGAACACCTCCTTTGCCACTGCCCTGCGTTAGAATACCAACGCCTCCAGTACCTTGGACAAAGGTGCTTTGCAAGCCTTTCCTGTGTCTCCATATTGGAACCGAGCAGGATTAACTCCTTTCTGAGGAGCAGCGGATGGTTTTCCAACCAACCTCCACATGACGAGGCATAGACAATCTCGTTAACAACTTGGCTTGACCAACCTGCCCTCCGTTGGCTACCTCCCCACATTTCTGACTCTTCTCTTTCTACCTTTAAACTGTTTGTCTGTCTGTCTGTCTGTCTGTGACTTTATCCTATGTCTTCTTTAAACGCTTTTTCTCTTTTCTCTCTCTCTCTCTTTTCTATCTCTCCCTTTTTCCTCTCCTCTTTTGCAGATTACACATAGAGACCAATACTTGGACCCAAGTGAGCTGTATTGGAGCTGCCTGCTTAACCTATCCTAACCTTCAAGTTGGGTTACAGTGTTCAGAACCACAACGCAAGCTGCGGTGCAACAACTGTAAACGAACGTCACATGCAACTGAAAAATGCCCGGAAAAGCAACAAATGAAGGCCAGCGTAAATCAAATCGAAAATGTTTCTGACGAACCAGCGTAAATAAAATCAATGATGATGCGGCGACGGCATCTAAAAGAAATAAAACCGACATAATTATTAAAGAAGTGAAAGTTAATAGGCACACAACAATGTCATTTATAGACCCAGGTAGTAACAGATCGTTAATTCGTAAATCGTATGCCTCACAAATTGGTGGTGTGGACAACACTAATATTTTGCTAGAAGGTTTCGCCGGAGGCCACTTCAGGTGTACCAAAAAGTCAGAGTAACAGTTTCTATTGACCATAGTTCATTTGATGTCGATTTGCTGGTGGTGGACGATAAATTTATAAACGAAAATATTCTCTAAGGCCGTGACATCTTATGTGGACAAGGTAAGCGAGTAATTGAACATGATGATTGTCGCTTGGAAAAGGTGAAAAGCCTAGTTGTCTCTTCCGATCTATTGCCGCCTGCTGTGGAATAGCTAAAGTTCGTTTTATTAACCCACCGGAATTGCTTTGCTGAAAACACGTCCGAACTGGGAAAGTGCAACGTTGCCAAAATGGAAATCCATCTTACGTCCGAGAAACCCATTCAAAGGAAGCCGTATCGTGTCCCGTTTGCCAAACGTTCAATATTGACCAACATAACCAATGATCTTCTGCGTCACGAAATTATTCGTCCGTCTAACTCAGCTTACGCGTCTCCCGTCGTTCTTGTAGAAAAAAGTAATGGGGAACACCGTATGTGTGTTGACTATCGTCAACTAAATTCGATAACGTCTAAAACTCCATATCCCATGCCGATTATGGACGAACAATTTGCGCAGCTAGCTGACAACAAATATTTTACGACACTGGACTTACGTATGGGATACCACCAAATAGAAGTCCATGAAGATTCAAAAAAAATTTACCGCATTCGTTACTCATGACGGGCATTTCGAGTACAATAGCCCTTCGCGCTGGTGAACGCTCCAGCCGTGTTTCAGTCAGTCATCGACAAACTCGTTTCAAAAATGGGTCCAGGCGAAATTTTAGCTTACTTGGATGATGTCGTAATTCCGAGTAAGACCATAGAAGAAGGTCGTTCACGTCTTAATCGATTTCTCGATATCCTGGCTGAAAGCGGTCTTACTCTTCGCTTCGACAAATGTACGTTCGTTGCAACAGAAATCGCCCATCTGGGGCACATCATTGACGAGGATGGCATAAGACCCGGTGATGGGAAGGTAAGTGTCATTAAAAATTTCCCCGTACCGACTAACATAACCGAGGTGAGGAGATTCCTTGGCCTCACAGGGTTTTTCAGGAAGTTCGTGAAAGACTATTCATTGATAACTAAACCGATAACGCAACTGCTTCGAAAAAGCGAAAATAAGTTGGTCTGGGGTGCCGAACAACAACAAGCGTTTGAGAAGCTGATAGAGATATTGACGCAACAACCCGTACTCGTCCTGTATAACAGCAAAGCGCAACACGAGGTACACACCGACGCCAGTAGTTTGGGTATCGCTGGAATTCTTCTTCAATCAACCGATGGATCTCAATGGAAACCAATTTTCTATTTTAGTCGACACTCTACCGACACCGAAAGCCGATACCATAGCTATGAGCTTGAGGCCCTAGTAGTAGTCGAAGTGCTCGACCGTTTCCGAATTTATCTCCTTGGTAAGCCTTTCCGTTTAGTAACAGATTGCGCTGCTGTCGCCAAAGTTAAGGCAACAAAAGAATTGAGACCAAAAATTGCCAGATGGTGGATGCGATTACAAGAGTACGATTTTACTCTTATCCATCGAGAAGGCTCTCGCATGACGCACGTCGATGCTTTGAGCAGAACCCCTGATATGCCTCCTGTCGAATTCCATCCCGACTATATAATGAAGGTTACAGCTGACATCGATGACTGGGTAGTGACCATGCAAATGAGCGATGAAAAGCTTTTCAATATTATCGCCGTTTTAAGAGGAGATACCAAGTCTGACCAAGAAAAACAAGTTAAATCCGAATACTGCCTTCGAAACTCTAGGCTCTATTACAAAGACGATGATGGTTTGAAGCTCGTTATACCGAAAAATATCCGTTGGAGAATTGTGAAATATTCGCACGACGACATGGGACACTTTGGTTTAGAAAAAACGATTGAACGAATACGAAAAAAAATTTTGGTTTCCGAAAATGAGAAAATATGCCAAAGAGTATATCGCCAGCTGTATCTCCTGTTGTTATAATAAGTCTCGTCATGGAAAACCCGAAGCCCGTTTGCATTACGAGGATATCTAACCGGTGCCTTTTCAAACCATCCATATCGATCACATGGGCCCCTTCACCAAAAGTAAGAGAGGTTACTGCTACGTGATGGCCATATCAGACTCATTCAGCAAATATTTGAATGTTAAAGCAGTTCGAAATACGAAAACATCGCCCGTTATAACCGTGCTGAACGAGGTCTCATCCTACTTTGGTCTGCCCAAACGAATAATTACCGATCGTGGTAAAGCGTTCACGTCTAAATCGTTTGCAGACTTCTGTGACCACAACTCGATTAAACACGTAAAAACTGCTGTTAGAACACCGAGGGCAAATGGCCAAGTCGAACGCGCTAACCAAACAACCCTTTCGTATATCCGTACAACCGTTGAGAAAATCAAGGACTGGTACCTAACTCTACGAGATCTACAGTGGACCGTCAATTCTCAAATAAACTCAACCACCGGTTACTCTCCAAACGAATTGGTATTTGATTTTAAACTCAGAGACAATGTCCACAATTACCTAGCTGCGAAGCTGTTCATGATGACATCGATAAAGACACCGTTCCCATAGCACAAAAAAGAAGCCTAGCAGTAGAAAATATCCGAAAACAACGTGAAAAATGGGAAAAGCGCTTCAATGCCAAGCGCTCCGCACCAAAACAATATGATGAAAACGACATCGCGGTATTAGAGAACGAAGCTCCTGCCACTGGCGATTCTCGAAAACTTGAGCGGAAATTTCGTGGTCCCTATATTATAGCGAAAGTTCTTGGAAACGACCGTTATTTAATTGAATGTGCCAGGTATTCAGGTGACAAGTCGAAAATTCTCTTCTGTTTACTCTGCCGACAAAATCCGACCTTAGTGTAAGGACTGCCTTTAGATGAACTTCTGATCGACGAAGATGGGGAAATCGAGGACGATTTGGCATCAGGAACGGCCGAGCTGTCACCCTGTGTAAACGCCAACCCTGCTCTTTGATTTTCATTTGAGTTGGTGTCTTTTACTTGTAAAACAGAAGAAGAAGTAAGAAGAAACTGTATTAGTATTAGTAGAGTATTGATAGTTTTTGTGATCGTGCCGGTCATACTTTTCATCGTTTAAGTTCTTTTTATTGAAAATTATTTTTTTATTGTTTAAATTAATTTAAATAAAATATTTCTTTGTCAACCCTTCAGGCTACCCGTATTGAGAGGAATACCACTAACTCTAGCACATAGTGCAAAGTATCTTGGCATAATCTTAGACAGTAAACTATCCTGGAAAATTAACATCCAGGCTAGAGCGTCTAAAGCCATCACAGCAATATATGTGTGTAAAAAAGCCATAGGCAAGACTTGGGGAATGAACCCGAGAATTGTAAACTGGCTATTCGAAGCGGTAATCAAACCGACCTTATTCTATGGAATCATCGTCTGGTGGAAAGCACTGGATACTAGGGCAAATATCTCTATTATAGAGAAAGTATTGCGTAATATGGCGATCCTAATAACAGGAGCTATTAGGTCAACGCCGACGAAGGCACTTTTTGCTATGCTAAACTGGTTACCAGTTGACCAGCTAGCCAGGAAGCTTGCACTAAGAACGGCCGTTAGACTGAATGTCACAGGTACATGGAACCATAGACTGTGGGGCCATGCCAGTATTCTGGGAATCACGAATATTATCCCCGGACTTAAAGACTACTGCATCCCAAAACCCTTCTTCATGCGAAACTTCGATTTCGACATGACGGAGGGCCACCCACCACCCCCTGGCTCACTCTGCGTGTTCACAGATGGCTCCAAAAGGGGGGTGGGAGTTGGAGGTGGGGTCTATATAGAGGAATTTGGAATCAAGATGTGTTTCAGACTCCCAAATGAATGTAATGTTCTACAAGCAGAAATATCTGCTATCAAAAAAAGCGGCAAACTGGCTAAGGTATCACAGAATATCGAATAGGGATATCTGGTTTTGTACCGACAGTAAAGCTGCCATTATGTCCCTAAAAGGTGTGTTCAGCACATCAAATCTCGTCCTGGAATGCCGGACATCCTTAAATGCGATGGCGGAAAATTCAACGGTCACCCTTAAATGGGTGCGGGGACATGGGACTACCTTAGGCAACAATGTTGCTGACGAACTAGCAAAGAAGGGAACTCTGCTTCATGATGGCGCCATTGACGTCTATTGTGGCATTCCCCTCTCTGAATGCGGGCAACGAATAAACCGTGCTCTTTATGACCTGGCCCAGGCCAGATGGTCCGATGAGTCAACTTGTCTGACGGCAAGGACGATCTGGCCCTTACTAGATCAGAAGAGGACGGATTCATTACTTCGGATGCCGAAAACACAACTGCGTGACTTTACATCTACGGTCACTGGGCATTGTCTATTCGGAGCCCATGCAAGAAGAATGGGCCTCCCTTACAACGACTTTTGCAGAAGCTGCCAAGATGAGGAAGAGGAGGAAACGGTCGTTCACCTCCTCTGCCTATGCCCTGCACTGGAATACCAACGACTTCAAAATCTTGGACAACGGTATTTCGGGAGCCTATCTTGTGTTTCACTACTGGAACCAAGAAGAATTAACTCTTTTCTGAGGAGCTGCGGTTGGTTCTCCAACCCACTCCCACTCGGCGAGGCATGAAAACGCTTGTCTGCTGTCTCGGCCAATATGCTATCTTGACACTTTATTTTTTTTTTCTTAACTTATCTCTCTCTTTTCTTTACCTCCCCCCCCCCATCTTACTCTTGCTTTTATTTCTTTCTCTCCGCAGGTAACACAAAGGGACCAATACGTGGACCCAAGTGAGCTGTGTACTACAGCTGCCTGCTTAACCTAACCTAACCTTTGTCAACTTTAATAATCGTTTTCGTTTTTAATTATTAAAATGTCCACGTGAGTGACAGTAGCATTGTAGTTTACTTAGATATACTTGTTTTTATAAAAATAACAGCTTGTTCTTGATTTAAAAATTTATAGCCCGTTCAGGCTGCCACGAAATTAAGTCATTTCGTGATTTCGGCCGAAATCAACTTGAAATTACATAATTTCGCATACATTTTACCATTGCCCAAATTAACTCATTTTACTTAATTTATTTATTAAATTATAAATTAATAAACGCCTTCTTCTGGCCATATAATAATATTGCAATAGAAGTTTAATTAGTAATTTAATAAGTAACCCTAAACGTTTAAAAATAAAATAGTAATAATTTGAAAATGTATGAATGTATAAAATAATAATAAATAATACGACATCAATCTATAACTTTCTAATATTGTATGATTACCCAACTAACGAAAACTTCAAGTCCAAAGTTAACGATTCGAAAAATCAAAAATATTATTCCTCTCTCTTGTTAAAGATTATTAAAATAATCAGTTAGTTTTTATTTGAGGAGCTTTGGAAGTAAAATTAAAGTATCTTAATGCAGACGGCAAGCGATTCCACACTCGAGCTATTTTAATAACAAAAGACTTTTCAAAGATAGAAGTATATATGTATCATGGTTATATAAATTTGTATATTTCTAAAGGAGTGAATAAATATTATGCGACGAGTTAAGAATTAAGGCGTTGAATTTTTAATTAGTTTGTAAAACTCATTAAAAGTCTTATTTACAAGAAGTTTGAAAAGCTACATTTTAAAAATCGAACAACATATTTCGATACATGGTCTTAACATGTAAGCTGAAAAAGGAATCGTACAACTTTATTAATTAAGATCTCCATTAATCCTACATTACCAATTGACGTGCAAGAATAAATTTCTAAACAATAAGATATTTGAGATATCAGATACCTTGTATCTGACATGAAATGGCAGATGTATGTTTAGGGAGTATAAACGACGGATAGTAAAATTAACATTTGAAGACACTTTATTTATGTGATAAGAATAATTTAGTCTGTTGTCTAGTGATACACCCAAAACTCGCATTCTATTCACCCACTCTATGCATTCACCACGAATGTGAACAGGAAAACCTTGTGAACCTAGTACATCAAACCCCATAGTATTAGTTTTTGATAAATTAATCTGCAGGCAATTTGAATCCATTCAGCTATCAATTCTACAAAGGGTATCGTTGACCACAGTCTGAAAGCTATCAGATGATTGTTTCTCGAAAAACAACAGCTGAATATCATCAGCAAATGCAAAGGATTCACATGAATTTGTTTCAATTTCGTTAAAAAGGTGATTAATAAACATTGTAAAAAGAAGTTGTCCGAGAATTGAACCCTGCGCAACCCCTGAACTAACCGATCTCAAATGTGATTGATTACCATTATGTGAAACAAATTGTTTGCATTCAGATGGCATCAGCAGACAAGACGTTTGAGAGAAATTAAGAAATGAAGATAATTTATTTAGCATTAAAGAATGATTTATACGATCAAATGCCTTAGATAAATCCAACGAAACTAGAATGCATGATTCATTCTACCCCTAATAGTTTCGTTTAACCCTAATAAAGCCGACGAGGTGTTACATTTTTTCCGAAACCCGGTTTGCTTGTCATTAAGCAATGAATGCCGTGAAATATACTCAGAAATTTGATATTTAATGGTATGTTCAAATACTCTTCCAATTCATAGGATATTTCGACGTAGTAATTATAGAGTTAAATAAATGTATTTAGGATATGACTAGATATAAAGAGAAAGATAATCTTATAAATTTTAAACGGAATTTCATCTACTCCGGAAGCAATAGTTTTAATTTTCTCAAACGCAATTTGCAAATCAGTCATATACACCCGAGAAAAAGAAAAGCTTTCATGATGTTAAAAAAATCCAACGGTCCGAAAATTAAAATTATCATTTAGATTTATATCCATACCATCACAAAAATGGGCATTAATAAGGTTAACATCCATGTCAAATTCCTCAAAACGTAATTTTCCTAGCCCAGTAGTCCGTAATTGATTCCATAATTCTTCCGACTTCATACCATTAAATGTTTTCGAATAGTGAACTTTCCTTACACTACGTATAAAATTTTTGGCTTTATTCCTGATCCTGAGTCTATTTTTTTGCAATTAGTTGCAGTTCGATCTCTCATATACGCCCTATACGCAATGTCTATCATAGATATGGCAAAAATTATCTTCCTAGAATGAGACTGGTACGTATGAAAACATTCTAGATATCACAAAGTATACAGAGATGTAAATAGTGATTGATGAAAATGGCCATAATCAGACTTTCATAAGCTTGTCAAGAAAGAGACAAATATAGTACCAAATTTTTACGAACAATGGAAAAATAAACAAAACAAAAACTAAAAATTGTGAAATTTTATTGAAAGCAAAGAGCAATTTCATTTATAATTCAAAGTAAAAATATGTATTTAAAATATAATACATTAATATAATACATAAAATATAATAAATTTAAATATAATGTAATTGTGATGGATTTTCTACAATGATACCCTCAGAAATTAAATCTTTTATGGAGTTACATAAACTAAACTATACGCCCTTAAATCAGGAACAGAAGAATGCTGTTAACAAAGAACATAATTATGGAAAAAAAGGATCGATGGTCAATTACACACCCTATTCGTGCCTTAAAATTATTCAATAAAATGCAGTGCCGGGCAGTGTACACGGATGTCTATACAAAATATACGAGGCCATTACCAGCAAAGAGAACCCATTACCAGTTAGCATATGGCAAATTTTTCCAAATCACACACGATTCACCGGAAGAAGTTACCATAACACATCCTAAAAAGTCTTTCGAACAAAGTCAAATTGTGCAAGGAAATATAAAAAAGACGGAAAACGTTCAGCGTTGGACAAATAAAAGCAGTCAAAATAGAAGCAATCGTTTAACAGCAAATTGAGAAATTTGCTTTCAGGTACATATATAAAACCTATAGGTCATAGTGCATCAATCATAGATCCTCGAAGCAACGACAATAATAGCAGAATCCTTGCGTAGAGTAATGAATCGGTAATTGACACTCATATTCTATCTATCTACTTTGGACAGAGTGCAGTTGTAAACATTATCTATTTAAACAACCAATCTAAGAAAAAGGAATACAAAAAATTAGATCCATCATGATCCCATCTATCTATCGTCAGTTGGTTAGGTTGGTCAGGTTGGTTTACCTTCAACTAAATTAACCAACAGATATAATAAAAGTGCTAGAGCTTTCAAAACAAACAAAAATGAAATTGCTACTGCTGATGACTAAAATACTTAATTATTTTTAACCGACTTCAAAAAAGAAGGAGGTTATCTATTCGTCTGAATGTTGCTTTTTTTTTATGTATGTAACCGCAGAACTCAGCCATTTCTGAACCGATTTTAAAATTTTTTGCTTTATTTGAAAGGTTATGCTTCAAGGTTGGTCCCATTTTAAAAACAGTTCATTATATTAAAAATTAAAGGGTGTCCCCATACAACATACATGTTTTTTACGTGTATTAAGAACTGTAAAGGGCAGCAAATTAAATTTTTTTAAAAATTGCGTGCCGCTATAGCTCCCAACAGCAGAAATTAATAAAAAAATAAATTTAAAATTTAAAGGGTGTCCCCATAGGTGACATAATATGACCTATTTGGGTCTATCTTTTGAACCGTTTAGTCTATAAACCTTGAAAATTTGACAGAATGTCGACTACTATGACAAGTATAATAAAATGTATAAATACTCAAAATTTTTAATTAAAGGGTGCTCCAATAGTTCATTTAATTTGATGTATATGGCCATACTTTTGAATAGTTGTACACAGACCGCTGAAATTTACAAAGAACCTGTAGTGCTAAGTCAGCTATAACAAAAAGTATAAAATTTTGAATTTGGAACTAAAAGGGTGTCCCAATAGTTAATGTAATTCTATGTATGTGGCCAAACTTTTGAACTGTTAGAGACAGACAGCTGAAATTTACAAGGAACCTGTATTGCAAAGTCCACTATAGCAAGTATACAATTTGAAGTTAGAAATTAAAGGGTGTCCCCATAAATTACGTAATTTGATCTATATGACCCTATCTTTTGAACCGTTAAACACAAACACTTGAAAATTAGGCAGAATATCCACTACTTTCTCTGGTATGATAATAAATATAAATATTTGGAATTATAATGTAAAGGGTGTCAAAATAGTTCATGTAATTTGATATATATGGTTAAACTTTTTAACCGTTATAGACAGATAGTTGAAATTTACAAAGAATCTTTGTGACCAAGTCCTCTATAACAACAGGTCTTTAATTTAAAATTGTAAATTAAAGGGTGTCCGAATAGGTGATGTTATTTGATCTGTGTGCCCCTATCTTTGAAACCGTTATAGACAGAGGCTTGAATGGTGTCCCCATACAAGACGGATGCTGGTGAAAATAACTTAACTTTTAAACAGTAATAGGGAGAGGCTTGCCATTCAATAGTCTTTATTTTTTTCCCTCTAATTTTGGCCATCTTTTATTTGGTTTAAATCTAATTCTTACAGATTACTTCTTACATTTTTAGTTTAGAATTGGTGCCCTTCTATCTGTTTTGAAGTCGGTTTTTTTTTGCAAGAATTATGTATACTTACTTATTTCGTGCTCAAATACTTTCCATTTTATGAAATAAAAAGTCCAACATTTTTACTATGTGAAAAATATATTTAATTTTATTTTTTCGAAATTATAATTTTGAATATTAATAATTTAATTAGACAGTAAGTATATTGTGATTTTTTTTCGACCTTCTCTGGTCTAGATCTATCATGTTTTGCTTAAAACAGCACCACCTCGAGTAGGCTGTGGCTTTTTACCACGCAAGATGGTCTTGGGTAAGGAGAAGCTTTATATTCGCTACACTTACCCCTGGATTATCGTGGTCTATATATAAAATACATTTGACTCGCGATTTATAATCCTAGATGCCAAAAAATTGGGTTCGCATCACGACCGGGGATATTATATACTACATATTTACATAAAAATTGCATGCAAAGAAAAATATAAAGGATTTTATACATTAAAATAAAGATAATGAATAAAATAAAGATAATAATTCAATAAAGCAGTTGCAATACTGCCAACATAACAATTTGCAAATAAAATTCAATGATGAAAAATTTAACAATTCAAAGATAAAAAACGCAGTAATATAATATTGACAAATAAAATAAAAAATAACAATAATAGATACTTATGTTTATAAAAGAAAAATATAAAGCATTTTATACATTAAAATAAAGACAATATTTCAATAAAGCAGTTGAAATACTGCCAACATAACAATTTGTAAATAAAATTCAATTCAAAGATAAAAAACGCAATAATATAATATTGAAAAAAAAAAAATAAAAAAAATAATAGACTGATAATGAAATTAAATAATTCAATTATTTAAAGAAAATAAATTCAATAGCATGTAGTAAAATAATATATGTATCTACATATGTACATATATGTTGTTAGTAAATAAGAAAAATTTGGAAATTAAAATTTGTTGTAAATGATTTGTTGTTCGATAATGATCAAGCGCAAGCTGCTTTCATGTTAAAGGAAAAATAGAAATATTTACAAAAGGTCTGGGAAACCTCAACAGTTTGCTATATTTATTTGTGAGTAATACAAAGGTACTTTGTTTTGAATTTAGGTTCTTTAAGATTTGCATTAAAGAATCGAATAATGAAATAAATTCGAATACGTACAAATAAATTTAGCATGTCTTCGTGTTTAATTTTGACTAACTCATCGAAAATTATTTGGCGAAGACCAATTCGGTGACAATAGAGGTTAAACAAATTCTCAAATTCGTCTTCTAACTTACCAAAATAATCTACAAAGAGTTGTGGTGGTTCTTCTAAATTACATTTGGTGAATTGCTTCTCAAATGTAAAAAGAAATTCCTGTGAAATGGGTTTACCATCAAAATGGGGTAAAGGTACTCTGCAATTGTGAATTTTGTAAAGTTTAAGGTAAAAGTACCCAGAAACGTACACAAAGGCACTTTTGTCTAGAAATTTTTTTCATTTAAAGACCCTATACTGATATCGGCTGCAATAATTTGAGAGGAAGGGTTAGGCAAAGAATGAAAATCTTCCCAACGCTTATTATTACTTTCCGAAAATGCTTCATCCACAATTGAAAAATCGATTACAGAATCGTTAGGAGAAACACTTTCGCAGTTACCATTAACAACAGAGTTAACGTAGTTGAGTCGCCATCGTTTTTGAAATGATGCTGAAAACATTTGGGCAGTAACAGAAGTACAATTCCCAGATCCTTTGCGAATTTGGCCAAAGAAATGTTCTAGGTGGTCTTGCGTTAACCTGCGCGTATTAATGCCTTCAAATCTTCTTTTTTAAGATATTCCCAAAGAGATTTTAAGGCCGAAATATTTAACTGCCACCCATTTATAAACTTAAATAAACTAGTAATGTCGGAACGTTTCTCATCTACAATTTTAAAAGTTTTTAATTTTTTCGAGGCATCCCTCAGAAGTTGTAACTGTTCATCAGAACAGTTAAAAATAGTACTACCTGAACGAATGTTGAAAACGTCAAATAAAACATTAAAAAATTTGAAATATTCTGAAGTATTAAGAAAATATGGAAATTTTATTAAATCTATTTTCCCTGATTGGTAAAGAACTCGCATTCCAGTAGAAATAGTGTTACTGAAAACTTGAGATGCTAAGTGGACGCGCATGCGCTGAAAATTATTAGGATTAATGTGATCCTTACTTAGCTTGGGAGCACATCTTAATCTATTAGAAGAATCTACATTATAAAAATGGACAACATCGTTCCATGACACGACTTTATTATTAAAATTAATAGTATTTTGAACGCTAAGCAAACAATTCCGAGCACTTTTTAAAAGATGGGGGCAATCATGCATAAAAAATATTCTTTTCTCATTAACAACAAAATATGGCGTTTGAACATTTACGCCGGCTACTTTTGCAAAATTTTGAAAATTGGAGCCCTGGTCGCAAATGAATTGGCAAGGAATTAAGCCTATTGCTTGTAATTTTGATATAGCCTCATACATGTACTTTTTTAATATTAAACCCTGACAGCTACCATGAATAAAGAAATATGACACTATTTGCGTCCAACTTTCTCCGCCTATTCCACTTGCCATTATTGCCAATATAGCAGTAGCTAAACTATTCGAGCGATTTCCCTCGCCAAAATTCTGCAGGCCAATCATATCTTTGCTTCTATCGTAATCAAGATAGGTTTTTAAAGACATTTCATCGCAGGAAACACTAACGAACTTCTGGTCTTGAGTAAAGCTTTGAGAGCGCACTTTAAGCGCCGCAAAACTTCCTTCTAAATTTCCAGGAGTCTTTGGCCAGTTCTTTACAAGCCTTTGTAGTGTTCTTAATGTCGGCCAATCAAGTATTGGCGCCAGATGGCGATACACAACAGGCGACAAAAACAACACTCCTAAAGAAATTAACTTAGTCGCTTGATCATATCGACGTGTCTTCGCATCTCGGTTATGGTTTTTTAACCCATTATCTAAACATGTTAACATGCTTCTCGAGATTTTTGAAGATAAATCATTTTTTTTTTTGTATAGCTCCGATTCTAATTTCGCGATTTTGGTCTGGCATTTGGATAATTCAGATGTTAACCTTGCATTTGCCGTCTTTAATCTATTCTTTATCCCTCTTTCTACAAAATACGAAGCGCGGTAATGGTCTAAAGCAGCCTGCACTGCTTTAAGCTTTCCCTTAATGTTTGTGGATTCCGTAGATACCACAATTGTTACGTCTTCGTCCATTTCTAAAACCTGATTGTCCCGAGAGTCTATGTTTGCAGAGCGTTCTGCTAATAACGCTCCACGGTTGTTATCCGATTTAGTGTTTGGCATATTTGTACTTGCAGAATCTCCTGCTAATAAGAATCTGCAGGTTTGGTCTGGTATAATGTCCCCGCAGTCAATGTTTGTAGAGGCTTCTTCTAATAAGGCTCTACGGTCGTGGTCTTCTATGTCGACATCTTCTACTATGTCCCTAATAATTCATCTAAATCATTTTGCAAGGCAACATCTGAACTACATCCGACCTTGGCATTTGTCTAGTTTAGAGGTGGAGTCAAATTGTCTATTAAGGAACTTGTATTTACTGAATTTAATTGAATACCAAAACATTCATTGTTAGGCAAAGAAAAACGGTGAGTTCTATTCCCAAAAAGGTTTTCTTTAGAGAAATGGCGGCTGCACACAAATATGAACTTCAAAGACGTCTGGACGCCTAATAATTTCAGCCATTGCTCACTTCTAAAAAAAACAAAAAAAAAATCCAATTTGTCGCTAAGTCCTTTTTTTAATTTTAAGAAATTAAAATTTTTTCTGATAAAAAAAAGTATTCAAGATAATGTTTAAATGAATCGAAAGTAAATTTCCTTCGAAAAATCTGTGACAAATAAATGAATAAAAATTAAATATTGTGGACATATTAATAATCATGTCTCCTTTGGAACACCCTTTAATTTTGTTATTTTTTATAGCGTTCATGGCAATTCTCTTTCCATGAATATATCAAGAGTCTAACTATTACTTATTAATAAAATAAGTTATTACATACAATGAAATTTTATAATCAAGCTTAAGTTCGTTTTTATTCTCTCTAAGAAAGAATTAATTAAATTACAAATTAGGTGATAATATTAAAAAAAAATTGGGAAAATTTAATTTTCAGACACCAGAACGAGCGAAATGCACATTTTCTAGACAGCCACGTCCGTCATTAGCACTCTTGTATCTAATCTACTTAGGGTAGTGTAGCATCATCTATTTAACCAACCAAACCCAGATAAAGGAATACGAGAAAACTTGTATTCAATTATCAATCGTCAGTTGGTGAGAACGAAGTCTACCACTACCTTAAGCTTCCCTCTTGTTGAATATTTTTACTTTTAATATTTACCACCTTATATGTATGTTGTTGTTACTTCAGCCAACCGTCGGTTAGCAACGAAAGTTACTTTTTGTTTATTTGTTTTACTCCCAGCATTCGTTTTTAGTTAACACTAATCTAGTATCACAAAGTACACAGAGATGTAAATAGTGATTGATGAAAATGGCTATAATCAGACTTTCCTAAGCTTGCCAAGAAAGAGACAAATATAGTAACAAATTTAAAGGAACATCGGAAAAATAAACAAAACAAAAACTAAAAATGTTTCTTTAAAGCGTGTTCGTTGTTTAAAACTTTGTACTTTAAAAGTTAATTTGTCCATTAAAATATTAATTAAACAACAAAGTATAATTAACACAAACAATCAAAACTCGTTGGTGTTGTGAAATAAGCTTGAGAAATGTATTTAATGAAAGTTACGCACATTTGCACTAATAAAAAAATAATTAATAAGAAAATAGCACAAAAGAACACCAATGTTTACGAAATAACACAAAAGAAAACTAATCAACGTGTGAAAGAGACGGGTTGAATTAGTATTTTTGCCGTCCTGTTTATACGCCGTTTCACCTCTTGGGTTCTCTTTGTCTAGTATCAAACCAAACTTTGTTGAGTAAACAAGATTGCACGGTGCTTTGAGATTTTTAATTTTAAAAATTTAATTATTATTAGTAGAACTGTTTATGTGTTACATACAATGAAAATATATTACATACAATGAAAATATATTACATACAATAAAATAAGTTATTATACGTGAGGCACATGTCACTGTCAAAACACCCTTTAATTTTTAGTAATTGTCATAGCGGTCATAGTAATACACATTCTTCTTCAACCAAAAACTGCTCAACGTGCCTAAAGAAGTTTTCACTTGAATAAAGGATTTAAGGCCAAATTCATAAAAATTATTTGTTTTATAAAATAAATTTTCATACGAAATTCTTTTTATAAACCTTTTATAAACCAAATATATTTTTTATGAATATGGCCCTTAATTCGTTATAATTAACAAGTTTTTTTTTTTCTTATAAAAACATAAATTTGTTAACTATAACGAATTAAGGGCCATAATCATAAAAAATATTTTTGTTTTACAAAATAAATTTTCATACGAAATTCTTTCAAACACCCTTTATAAAGCAAAAATATTTTTTATGAATATGGCCTTTAATTCGTTATAGTTAACAAGTTTATGTTTTCTTATAAAAACATAAATAGTCTTTAATCAAATGTATAAAATTAATCAAATGTATAAAAAATAATATCAAAATGTTGTAAGATTTAAAAGTTATGACAATTTAAAATTTCATTCGGATTCAGTTTCACTCGGTTTCGGATTACAGAGCATACCTGATTTACTCCAGAACAACTAATAGTTGCAGTAGTTTATTTATGATATTTTAATGCTAATCACTAATGGAACACCTTTTAATTTTTAGGTTTAAATTTGTATACTTGTTTATAAAGCGTACATAATTTTAATTATTGTCTGCAAATTCCAAGTGGTTGCCTCCTACAGCTCAAGAAATAAAGACATAAACGCAAATAACACGCCGGGCGCAGGAATTTTCCGCTCTAGGAATTAACAAACACAAACACAAAGATTTTTTGCATAGCCTCCCTTCGGTCGGACGCAAGAATTTTCTCCTGTATCGTACAATAAACACTGGCTTCGCTTACTAAAGCTTTTCTGCATAGCCGGATGAAAGAATTTTCTCCTCTATGGTATAATAATAATCCGTGTGGAGTTGTCGGTCTCCCATCGGACGCGTCCCGAGGTGGCGGATAGGGGACGAGCTCAATGTTCATATTTCTCGTGATTTCACCACCATACTGGTCACGGGGGGTATAGCATGGCTCGGGTAGGGCCCGGTCTCTGTGGATTCTGCTATGCAGTTGCGCAGAGGCTGAACTCTGCTAGGTTGTGTGAACCAGCCCTTGTTTCTGAAACCTCTCGAGCATGGCAGCCATTCACCCAAAATGGTACCATGCCCGGGAGATGTCAGAATTGCTAGCCATCCCTCTGGATACATTGAACAAATGGTTCAGGGGAGTGGCTTGTAAAATTTTAAACAAGATAGCCGATTCAGTCCAACCCGCGGACCAAAATTGACCCACTTGTGAGATTAAGGTGAAGGTAGCAGTGCTGAGAATCTGAATGGCTAGTCAGTGGTCAAAGAAGACTAGTATCTAACAGCTCCCCCCGACGCCAAGGCACCGGTCGGGTGTAAAGAATAGTTGCCTAATTTATCAACGGTGGAAAAGTCCTCCCTCACCTGGGCCAAAGGTCATTTAGCTAATGCTGAAAGCTCCAAACCCGATGCAGATGTAGACACACCATATACGTCAGCTGCGTCCAAAAGACAACGATCGGGGGAGGAGCCGATGCATCAGCAAAATTCTCAAGCGGACACAAAACGTCCAAAAATGCTTGCTCAGCCATCAACCAGAGTCATAAATAGACCTTACAGTGAGGTTGCCAAAGATCCACTGATAAGGGCTATCATTGACTGAAGCACTAGTGACGGGGCTATCTCCCGTGAGAAATGGGAGATGATCCGTCTCAAGTTGCTGGAAGATTTCTTGAGCAATGAATCCATTCCAGAACCCCAAAATGTGGATGCTGGCTGGTTTCAAGGCCACATAAAGCTGCTTTCATGTACAAGTGAAAGTTCAGCAAATCAGCTAAA
The DNA here is from genome assembly GCA_949628195.1 of Phasia obesa. NCBI lineage: Eukaryota > Metazoa > Arthropoda > Insecta > Diptera > Tachinidae > Phasia > Phasia obesa. The sequence goes on from OX451220.1 coordinate 10,088,529, forward strand.
GCTAGCAGTGACGTCCCTAGGGGAAGTGTGGCTCGGCGCTAGATTGGATATGGTCCCGGTCTGTGATAATTCACGCAGGCCGAGATCCATTGCGATCATTCCAATTGGACCTCACGACCCCGCGACAATTCTGTCGATCATTCGGCGAGGTAATGCTGATCTACCAACCAGTGACTGGAAGGTAGTGAAGGTTTCTGAACCGGAAGGTCTGACAAGGAAGGCGGTTGTGGTCCTAAACAAGGAATCGTTGTCACCACTTCGGAATAGACAAGGCAAGATTTACTACGGTTATGATAGTGTCAAGCTGAGTATCTACCGAGGTGATGACAAACCCAACCCCGAAACTTCCAGCGACCAATTGGAAGAGCCGCAAGGTAAAGGCGTGGCTGATAGCGATAGCCAATCAATTCCATCTAAAATAGATGAGGTACTGGATGAACCCGCTCTCTCTGACACTACGGAGGGCTCACAAGCAGACTTAGGTCTGGTTGGGGAGTTCTTCGGGCGTCTGGTGGTTGCGGAAGAGGACGAAGATGTCCTTCTGGACTCTGATCCAGAGGACATTGATGTCACCGTCAGCTACGACTCTGATAAAGATGATGAGAGTGATACAGATCAACCTCCATCACTCTAAGGCAGCAACTGCTGCATTAACTCTTCGCCTCGCAGAACGTGGTGAAGACATCGCATTAGTCCAAGAGCCATGGATTAATAATGGTAAAATTTGTGGACTCAATGCAAAAGGCAACAAATTATTGTATGCAGCAGATTCAGGTAACAATAAAACTATTAGATCCTGTATTATAGCAAAAGATCACCTCAACATCTTCATTCTATCTGATTACAGTGATGAAGATTCGGTGACTGCAGTTTGGAAAGAGGCTGAATCTGTGGTGTGGTTATCCTCTACCTACATGCCACATGACCAGGACCCTCCACCCAGTAGTTTGGTCCAAAAGATGGCCAGAGCGGCGAAGGCAAAAAGTATCCCCATAATAGTGGGTGCCGACGCAAATGCGCATCATCACATCTGGGGTAGCTCTGATACCAACAAAAGAGGTGAGTGTATCCTTGATTTCATTTTAAACAATAATCTAGTAGTTGCAAATAGGGGCTCTGAGCCCACTTTTTAACCGACTTCAAAAAAGAAGAAGGTTATCTATTCGTCTGAATGTTGCTTTTTTTTATGTATGTAACCACAGAACTCAGCCATTTCTGAACCGATTTTAAAATTTTTTTCTTTATTTGAAAGGTTATGCTTTCAGGTTGGTCCAGTTCATTATATTAAAAATTAAAGGGTGTCCCCATACAACATACATGTTTTTTACGTGTATTAAGAACCGTAAAGGGCACCAAATTAAAATTTAAAAAAATTGCGTGTCGCTATAGCTCCCAACAGCAGAAATTAAAAAAAAAATAAATTTAAAATTTAAAGGGTGTCCCCATAGGTGAAGTAATTTGACCTATTTGAGCCTATCTTTTGAACCGTTGTAGGCAAAAACTTGAAAATTTGACAGAATGTCGATTACTATGACCGTTATAATAAAATGTATAAATATTCAAAATTTTAAAGGGTGCTCCAATAGTTCATTTAATTTGATGTATATGGCCATACTTTTGAACAGTTGTACACAGACCGCTGAAATTTACAAAGAACCTGTATTGCTAAGTCCGCTATAACAAAAAGTATAAAATTTCAATTTGGAAATAAAAGGGTGTCCCAATAGTTAATGTAATTCTATATATGTGGCCAAACTTTTGAACTGTTATAGACAGACAGCTGAAATTTACAAGGAACCTGTATTGCAAAGTCCACTATAGCAAGTATACAATTTGAATTTAGAATCTAAAGGTTGTCCCCATAAATTATGTAATTGGATCTATATGGCCCTATCTTTTGAACCGTTAAACACAAACACTTAAAAATTAGGCAGAATATCCACTACTTTCTCTGGTATGATAACAAGTATAAATTTGAAATTATAATGTAAAGGGAGTCCCAATAGTTCATGTAATTTGATATATATGGTTAAACTTTTTAACCGTTATATAGATAGTTGATAGTTGACAGATAGTTGAAATTTACAAAGAATCTTTGTGGCCAAGTCCTCTATAACAACAGGTCTTTAATTTAAAATTGTAAATTAAAGGGTGTCCGAATAGGTGATGTGATATGATCTATGTGACCATATCTTTGAAATCAGACAGAGGCTTGAATGGTGTCCCCATAAAAGACGGATGCTGGTGAAAATAGCTTAAATTTTGAACAGTAATAGGTAGATGCTTGACATTCACATAGTCTTTATTTTTTTCCGCTAATTTTGGCGCATCTATTATTTGGTTTAAATCTTATTCTTACAGATTACTTCTTACATTTTTAGTTTATAACTGGTACCCTTCTATCTGTTTTGAAGTCGGTTTTTTTTTTGCAAAAATTTTTATGTTGTATCAAATAGACAAGAGGTGTTAGATATTACGCTTGTTAGTATGCAATATGCTTTTCTGATAGAGAACTGGAGAGTCTCCAATGACTGCTCCTTCTCCTTCTCCGACCAACGTTATCTTATCTTTTCAATTCCTAAAAAGAGAGATAATACTACAATATATATATAAATAGGCGACGTACGGATTGGGAAAAGCAGAAAATGCTCCTCACAATCACACTTGCTAATCCCATGAATATTAGGGACAATACAGACATCGATGAGGCGGTGAACAGACTTACCAATGCTTTTAAAGAGGCAACGGGGAGGTCCTGTAAACCGTCGATTCATCGTTCAATTCATAGACCACCATGGTGGTCTTCTGAAATAGCCGAATCTCGCAAGACTTGTCTGCAATTATTCAATGAAGCGAAGTGGACAGGTAACTGGTCACTCTACAAATCATCTGTTAACAAATTTAAGAATCAGGTTAGGAACGCAAAACGCAAATCTTGGAAAGACTTCTGCGGCAGCATTGAGATTTTTTCCGAGAATACCAGACTGCGTAAAGTACTTGCCAAACAACCGCCAATTCCTGGGTATATTCAGAAATTAGACGGAACTTGGACAACTAGTGCACATGAGTCACTGGAAGTCCTGTTGGACACTCATTTTCCAGGGTGTCGATTCGCGACAGAATCCTACACAGATGCGCAGTATAACGACCTCCGCAAACATCGATGTGGATAAGCTACACTGGGCGATCAAAAGCTTCCATCCTTATAAATCTCCAGGACCGGATGGTATCATTCCCGCCGATCTACAAAACAATTTAGATCTGGTAACTCCCTGGCTACTAGATACATGTCAAGCCTGCCACACATGGTCATATATTCCATATCAATGGACGAAGTGCATTTATGCATTTCTTTATCCCCAAAGGAGGGAAATCATCTCATGCGAAAGCAAAAGACTTTAGACCCATCAGTCTGACATCTTTCTTGCTCAAAACGCTAGAGAGACTTATTGACATTCACATTAGGATGACTATCGATAAGAATCTCATTTCGCCATCTCAACATGCATACACAAAAGGCAAATCTGTTGAGACTGCGCTTCATTCGCTTGTGGGACATATAGAGAAGTCACTAGAGCATAAAAACTATACTATGGTGGCCTTCATGGATAGTGAAGGTGCCTTTAATAATATTGATTCGATGGCAATAAGTCAATCGCTTAGAGAATTGGGGATTCATCAACCAATCATTAGATTTGTAGAAAACTTGCTGAGCGTCAGGACAATAACATCTACTTTTGGCGCGGCGAGTATTTCCAAAAGTGTGGTTAGGGGTACACCACAAGGTGGTATTTTGTCCCCTCTGCTATGGAATGTAGCAATAAATAGGCTACTCAGGGATCTAGACTCCTTGAACTTCAAGACTGTCGCCTACGCAGACGATGTGACAGTGTCTGGTATCCATTTAGACATTATCACACAAAGATTGGAGACGGCACTTAGAATGATCTGCTCCTGGGGAGTACAGAGCGGGCTGAGTGTTAATCCAACCAAAACCGAACTTGTATTATTCTCTAGGAAATACAAGATTCCATCTTTCAGGTTACCAACTTTAAACGGGATACCTCTTACTCTATCTGAGAGCGCGAAATATTTAGGCATAATCTTAGATAGTAAATTATCATGGAAAATGAACATCCAGGCGAGAGCCTCTAAGGCCATTACGGCAATATACGTATGTAGGAAAGCCATTGGCAAAACTTGGGGTATGAATCCAAACCGATATTACTCTACGGAGTTATTGTCTGGTGGAAAGCACTAGACATTAGAACTAACATATCTATCTTAGAAGGTGTGTTACGAAATATGGCTATCCTCATTACAGGGGCAATTAGGTCAACACCGACTAAGGCAGTCTTTGCCATACTCAATTGGCTACCAGTAGACCAACTGGACAGGGGGCTTGCTATGAAAACAGCTGTTAGACTGAATGTCATGTATCCAGGGGATCATGAACGTCATTCCCGGTCTTATTGACTACTGTACCCCAATACCCTTCTTCACAAGAGGCTTTGTCATTGACTTGACGGAGGGTCCTGCACCTCCACCTGGAGCAGTCTGTGTGTACACGGATGGCTCTAAAAGGGGTGATAGGGTTGGGGGTGGAGTTTATATGGAAGAGTTTGGAATCAAAATGTGTTTCAGACTTCCAAATGACTGTAACGTCTTACAAGCAGAAATATCTGCTATCAAAAGAGCGGTAAACTGGTTAAGGTACCACAGAATATTCAACAGGGATATCTGGTTTTCTACCGACAGTAAAGCTGCAATTCTGTCTTTAGCAGGTGTGTTTACCACATCAAACTTAGTCCTGGAATACCGGACTTCCTTAAATTTGATGGTCACCCTTAAATGGGTGCGGGGACATGGGACTATTGTAGGCAACTGTGTTGCTGATGAACTGGCAAAGAAGGGAACTTTGCTCAACGATAGCGCCATTGACGTCTATTGTGGCATTCCCCTCTCTGCTTGCGGGCATCGAATAAATCGAGCCTTATACGATCTGGCCCAGGTAAGATGGTCCAATGAATCGACTTGTCAAACGGCGAGGACGATCTGGCCTATACTGGATCAGAAAAAACGGCTTTGCTATTTCGGCTGCCAAAAATGCAGTTACGCGATTTAATATCAACGATCACTGGGCATTGCCTATTCGGAACTCATGCAAGAAGAATGGGTATCCACTACAACGATTTCTGTAGAAGTTATCAGGATGAGGAAGAGGAGGAAACTGTCGAACACCTCCTTTGCCACTGCCCTGCGTTAGAATACCAACGCCTCCAGTACCTTGGACAAAGGTGCCTTGCAAGCCTCTCCTGTGTCTCCATATTGGAACCGAGCAGGATTAACTCCTTTCTGAGGAGCAGCGGATGGTTTTCTAACCAACCTCCACATGACGAGGCATAGACAATCTCGTTAACAACCTGGCTTGACCAACCTGCCCTCCGTTGGCTACCTCCCCACATTTCTGACTCTTCTCTTTCTACCTTTAAACTGTTTATCTGTCTGTCTGTGACTTTATCCTATGTCTTCTTTCAACGCTTTTTCTCTTTTCTCTCTCTCTCTCTCTCTTTTCTATCTCTCCCTTTTTCCTCTCCTCTTTTGCAGGTTACACAAAGGGACCAATACTTGGACCCAAGTGAGCTATATTGGAGCTGCCTGCTTAACCTAACCTAACCTATGGTATAATAAATACTGGCTTCACTAACTGAAGATTTTCTGCATAGCCGGCCTTTAGCCGGACGCTAGGAACCGGCTAAAGACCGGCTTCGCTTACTAAAGATTTTCTGCATAGCCGGAATTCGGTCGGGAGCATGGATTTTCTTTCACTTTTAAGTTTTACACTTACCTCCTCGGATCCTTTGGGAAACTGTGTAATTTTTCCCCTGGTGGACAATCCTTGATGCATCTTATACTTCTGAAAATAAAAACAATTAAAATATATACATACAAATAAAAGTTGTTGATTCCTACATATTGTTTCCCAATTTCACAACTTCTTAGGTTTCTGCAAAATACAAGAAAACATACTTATGTTAATGATATGCTTGCTTTTTTATATTTCTGCAAAAAAATAAATAAATGTTAAATTAATTTAAATTTCTTTAAAATTTTCCACCCTTATTCTTACCTTGTTAAAATACGTGGAATTTTTATGCGCCGGAAAATAGCACAAAAGAAAACCAATGTTTACGAAATAACACAAAAGAAAAAAATCAACGTGTGAAAGAGACGGGTTGAATTAGTATTTTTTGCCGTCCTGTTTATACGCCGTTTCACCTCTTGGGTTCTCTTTGCTAGATATTAAAGCATCTAGTTCTGACACTTGATGGTTAACATCAATTGTGTTATAAAATGTAGAAAAGTCCTCCAAGCAAGAGATGTCGTTTATATTTAATAAAGAGAAGTTACGATATTCGCTATATAAATTATCGTTTAGTATATTTAGAAGACTACTAAAACTAAAAGTCATGAAAATTAAAGAATGATGGAAGAGAAAAGGACATTGAACTTGACCAGACCTATTCAGAGTTATGCTGGACGTCAAAGTAAGTTGGCAGAGTTATGGGCTACAGATAAGTTAACGCGGTCACATAAGGATTTAATTCTTTATTATTGTTAAAGTCTCCAGCAATTATTATATTTTCATATTTGCAAAAAATATCACACGACCCCAAATAAAATAATACTTGTCTCAATATTTATTTCAATAAATAGAATTTTGCATCCCCCATAAAATATCTTAAATTGTTTCGTTTATAACGAATTTTATTAGACAAATATAATTTTATTAGACAATAAAGACAAGTACATTCCAACTCCATCACTTCTTCCTTCCGGTCGATAATTTCTACAAAATGTATATCCTGGTATGGTGACTGAAACATTTGGTACATGTGGTTTAAGACAAGTCTCCGTCACAGCAAAAATGTTTTTTTTTTTTTTTTTTTTTTTTAAATAAAAGTCTTTATTTACAAGTTTAAAATATAAAAGGTACAGAGGTATGAGATTTTACTATAAGTACTACAACAATAAGAGTCTTATAATTAAATTTACAAAACTAATAACAATAAATATACAGCCTTACGGAAAATAGCTCACAAAAACCTTTTTATCTCTATGGAAGTTATAAAGAAATTTGTTTGGATAATCACTAATACATTCATTCTTAACGAACGAATCTTAGTGATTACCTTGTAAATTCCTTATTGATTCAAAGTTTGACAGTCTGCATTTTTCATTAAATGTCAGTGTCAGTTCTCTAGTGGCGACTTATTATATGGAAAAATAATGGCCTGTGTTTTATCATCATTGACCTTTATTTTCCATTTATTAAAATATTTTTGGCTTGAATTTAAGCTCTCTTGCATTTTCCTAACTAATGAATTAGATACCTTACCGCTGCAAATGAAAGCACTATCGTCTGCATAAAATGCTGCTTCCTGATCCCTGCGTAGAGTGATATCTGACGTGTATAACGAATAAAGCGTAGGTGACAAAACGGAACCTTGCGGTAGACCTGCGAGTATGTGTTTTTCATCTGATGAGATGCGCTCCACGAAAACTACAAATGAACGTTGGTCTAAAAAGCTTTGTATGATTTTTTGTAAATATAAAGGAAAACTAAAAGAGTTAAGTTTATACAATAGGCCATTATGCCATACTGTATCGAAAGCCTTTTCAATGTCAAGAAATATAATACCTGTACTTCTACGATTTCTTTTATTATTCTCAATAATATTAACCACTCGTTTGGTTTGATGTACCGTAGAGTGCTCTCTTCGGAATCCAAACTGCTGCTGATGTATAATGTTATTCTGTTCTGAGAACTTTACGATTCTTTTGTGGATTATTTTTTCAAAGACTTTATCCAACAAGCTCAAAATGCTTATTGGCCTATAGCTGGAAGGCAATTTTGGATCTTTTCCAGTTTTGAAAATAGGTATAACCCTGGACTTTTTAAATATCATGGGGAAATGACCATTTCTCAAGCAGTAATTAAATAGTTTGCTCAAAGTTTCAAAAAAGTAATCGGGCATATTTTTTAAAATAATGCTGTTAATTCCGTCTAAACCTGGGGCTTTGTTATTTTTTAAAGAAAAAATAAATGTCTTTACCTCTACTGCATCTGTGAATTCAAAATTGTCACTGTCAGCGAGATTTACATTGTTAAGTTCCTGCACATAATTTAGAACCACATTATCTAAAGGTGATGAATTGTTGTTGGTGATATTATTGTTGCATCTAAAAACTTCCGCAATGGCATTTGCTTTTGCTGCACCGGTACTTAAAACTTCCCCATTTATATTTAGATCGGGGATTGCAGAATTTCTACCTTTTAAAGCTTTTGTTAGTTTCCAAAACTTTTTAGAGCCGGAAGGCAGTTTGGAAATGAATTTAGCCCACGCTTCATTTCTATCCCTTTTCAATTGAAAATCAATTAAGTGATTCAACTGTTTTAAAATGCTGATTAGTTGAGTTCTGTAACTAGGATCTCTACATATTTTAAGTTTACGGTTATACTTGTTCCTCTGAGTAATCAGCATTTTAGACGTATTTGAAATTTCCCTCTGCCAAGGATTTTTCTGGCCAATTGGAATCTTGGAAAAAGCTTCTTTAACTATACTAACTAATTTATTTAATGATGAATCTAGGTTTATATTGTTAAGCTCTATTTGTCCGATATTATGATTCTTAATTTCATTCTCGACCCAGTATTTAATTGCTGGCCAATCAGCCTGATTATACAACGGAACTGTAACAAAGTGATTTTGTGGTGTTCCAAAAATGTAACAAGATATTGGGGTGTGATCAGACTGTAAAATATTTGGATGTGACTGTGAAATGCGAAAATGAAATGTTAGAGTTAGTAAGTAAAATATCAACCGTGGATGGTTGGACTGGAATTATATTTTGGCCGAATCTAGTATGTGTATCCGGATGATATACATAATAACTTGAACTTAAGTGATGTCTGTACAGTTCTTTGCCAGCTGAATTGTTTGAAATACAATTCCAACTCACATGTTGTGCATTCAAATCACCAAAAATAAAATAGTCACTAAACGAATTGGTAAGAAGTTCTAAATCAGTTTTAAAATTAGAAGTGTAAACTGGATTATAAGCAGAGATAAAACTTACGGGACGTCCACTTATTTTAACTTCCGCAGAGATATTTTCTATGTTTATTGTTTTAATCTTTGGTAACAACTTATGATCTATGTAATTTTTAACCGCTATAAGCACACCCCCACCATGTGTTTGACGGTCTTCTCTGTATATTTTGTAGCCCCCAAATTTTAACCTATGATACGGCTTCAGGAACGTTTGGTTAAGAAGTAGAATATCAATATTTTTCTCATGGAGAACTTTTTCGAGCTGTGCAGCTGCTGACTCAGTTGTTATGCCTTGAGCATTCCAGTGCATAACGTATACATTTTGACTACCCATGATTTTATATAGCATGCTTGAGCATCATGCCAAGCACTCTTAATTTGTCAAATTTATTTCGACATTTTTCTAGTGCATCCACAGCATTAAAGAAGATTTCTAACAATCTCTCGTTAGATAAGTCATCATCATTGTTGCTGTCGCGGGGTCTGTTTTTCGAAACCTCAGAGTACAAACTTTTCCTTTGGAAGGTGTGCTCTCGTGAATCAGTTGGTTGACTCTGACTTGACAGGTGTGGGAACTCAGTCTCATCATACACATGATTAATTCTCGACTTGTTGAAATTAGGTCTAGACTTAGAAGTTAATCGTAGGCGCATTTCTAAATAATCTTTACGGCAAGGGCATTTGGGATCGTCGGACCTGTGATTCGAGTTTCTTAAGTTCTTTTGGCTACACAGCAAAAATGTCGAAGGATGAGGATTGGAGAAAGTTACTTAGTTCATTAAACTTCGTGGAATATATCGCTGGTTTTGTGCTCTGGCAGTTGCAATGACCAACGCTTAGACTAGGCAAAGGATTATATAAACGTTGTGCAAGTTCATGACCATCGCTAACAATAGGACCCAAATTCACGCTAACGGAAGTCATCAATATCATATACAACTTGAATCCGTACTACAAATACTAAATATAAAAATACAATCGCAAATACTATTACATATGAATTCATTTAAATAATTATAATTTAACTACATATTTGTCATAAATAATTTCAACAAGAAAGAAATTAGTAAAATAAAAACATTGCCAATGACAATAGATAAAAACAGAATAGAAGTAATAACAATAAAAATGTGCAAAATATGTTGCATACGTAAATTTAGTTTTACCAGAGTAGTAAAGTTTTGAGAAAAGAAAATCTGGTAACTGTTTAAAGTGGTGAGATGCGAAAAGATATTTCAACAACTGATCAAGGCGAATTAACTCTACTGGGAGACATCAACACAACAGCAAAAGAGATTTATGCTCGAGAAAGAAAGAAATCAGCTATAAATGTGGCCACTATAGCAATAAATACTAAAACTTATCGGGTGTTCCGAAAGTGAGGTGTTATTTACCATTATGTCTTTATTTCTTGAGCTATAGGAGGCAACCACTTAAAATTTGCCGACAGTGATTAACTCTATATTCGCTTTCTGTTAAATTAAACCTTAAAATTAAAGGGTGTTCCGAGACTGACGTGCTTTGCGTGTATATGGCCTAAGTTTTGAACAATAATAAGTAGACTCTTGAAGTTTTTACAAGAGGTTTATTACTATGGAAACTATAACAAATAATAAAAATTAAAAGGTGATCCAAAATTGTAATTTAAATTTCAAATATATATATTTTTCACTTTTCCTTTGTTTCAACAGGGCTCAAGTTGCATCAATCACACATTTTATGGATTTTTGTTTTAATTCAGATTGACTTAAATATAAACAGAAGTGATACATATTTAACTTTTTTGTTACAAAAGTATGATTGTACCCACTTTGTCATCCCTGAGTTTTAATAAGTTGCTTTTTGACATCTATAATTAATTCACTAGCGAAATGTCTGTTGTTGTTCTAATGTTCTACTTATTGTAGACTTGCATGTACTTTGATAACAATAAAATTTTAAAGTTTAATTTTAAAATAACGCCATCTGTAGCCCATTGCAACATAAACAAATTAAGGGGTGGTTTAATAGTAATTTTAACTGTGGTTATTGAAATAATGTTTTATTTAAAATTAATATGAGTATAAGAATAGTGAAATGTTACTGTGTAGTCATAGTAGATTTTCCATATTTGATATTTTTGGTATTTCAAGCAAACTTGGCAGACTGGCTAAATTTCTCAAGTGGAAGCGTCTAAGCAGCTGATTTCTTTCTTTCTCGAGCATAAATCTCTTTTGCTGTTGTGTTGATGTCTCCCAGTAGAGTTAATTCGCCTTGATCAGTTGTTGAAATATCTTTTCGCATCTCACCACTTTAAACAGTTACCAGATTTTCTTTTCTCAAAACTTTACTACTCTGGTAAAACTAAATTTACGTATACAACATATTTTGCACATTTTTATTGTTATTACTTCTATTCTGTTTTTATCTATTGTCATTGGCAATGTTTTTATTTTACTAATTTCTTTCTCTTTGAAATTATTTATGACAAATATGTAGTTAAATTATAATTATTTAAATGAATTCATATGTAATAGTATTTGCGATTGTATTTTTATATTTAGTATTTGTAGTACGGATTCAAGTTGCATATGATATTGATGACTTCCGTTAGCGTGAATTTGGGTCCTATTGTTAGCGATGGTCATGAACTTGCACAACGTTTATATAATCCTTTGCCTAGTCTAAGCGTTGGTCATTGCAACTGCCAGAGCACAAAACCAGCGATATATTCCACGAAGTTTAATGAACTAAGTAACTTTCTCCAATCCTCATCCTTCGACATTTTTGCTGTGTAGCCAAAAGAACTTAAGAAACTCGAATCACAGGTCCGACGATCCCAAATGCCCTTGCCGTAAAGATTATTTAGAAATGCGCCTACGATTAACTTCTAAGTCTAGACCTAATTTCAACAAGTCGAGAATTAATCATGTGTATGATGAGACTGAGTTCCCACACCTGTCAAGTCAGAGTCAACCAACTGATTCACGAGAGCACACCTTCCAAAGGAAAAGTTTGTACTCTGAGGTTTCGAAAAACAGACCCCGCGACAGCAACAATGATGATGACTTATCTAACGAGAGATTGTTAGAAATCTTCTTTAGTGCTGTGGATGCACTAGAAAAATGTCGAAATAAATTTGACAAATTAAGAGTGCTTGGCATGATGCTCAAGCATGCTATATAAAATCATGGGTAGTCAAAATGTATACGTTATGCACTGGAATGCTCAAGGCATAACAACTGAGTCAGCAGCTGCACAGCTCGAAAAAGTTCTCCATGAGAAAAATATTGATATTCTACTTCTTAACGAAACGTTCCTGAAGCCGTATCATAGGTTAAAATTTGGAGGCTACAAAATATACAGAGAAGACCGTCAAACACATGGTGGGGGTGTGCTTATAGCGGTTAAAAATTACATAGATCATAAGTTGTTACCAAAGATTAAAACAATAAACATAGAAAATATCTCTGCGGAAGTTAAAATAAGTGGACGTCCCGTAAGTTTTATCTCTGCTTATAATCCAGTTTACACTTCTAATTTTAAAACTGATTTAGAACTTCTTACCAATTCGTTTAGTGACTATTTTATTTTTGGTGATTTGAATGCACAACATGTGAGTTGGAATTGTATTTCAAACAATTCAGCTGGCAAAGAACTGTACAGACATCACTTAAGTTCAAGTTATTATGTATATCATCCGGATACACATACTAGATTCGGCCAAAATATAATTCCAGTCCAACCATCCACGGTTGATATTTTACTTACTAACTCTAACATTTCATTTTCGCAGTTACAGTCACATCCAAATATTTTACAGTCTGATCACACCCCAATATCTTGTTACATTTTTGGAACACCACAAAATCACTTTGTTACAGTTCCGTTGTATAATCAGGCTGATTGGCCAGCAATTAAATACTGGGTCGAGAATGAAATTAAGAATCATAATATCGGTCAAATAGAGCTTAACAATATAAACCTAGATTCATCATTAAATAAATTAGTTAGTATAGTTAAAGAAGCTTTTTCCAAGATTCCAATTGGCCAGAAAAATCCTTGGCAGAGGGAAATTTCAAATACGTCTAAAATGCTGATTACTCAGAGGAACAAGTATAACCGTAAACTTAAAATATGTAGAGATCCTAGTTACAGAACTCAACTAATCAGCATTTTAAAACAGTTGAATCACTTAATTGATTTTCAATTGAAAAGGGATAGAAATGAAGCGTTGGCTAAATTCATTTCCAAACTGCCTTCCGGCTCTAAAAAGTTTTGGAAACTAACAAAAGCTTTAAAAGGTAGAAATTCTGCAATCCCCGATCTAAATATAAATGGGGAAGTTTTAAGTACCGGTGTAGCAAAAGCAAATGCCATTGCGGAAGTTTTTAGATGCAACAATAATATCACCAACAACAATTCATCACCTTTAGATAATGTGGTTCTAAATTATGTGCAGGAACTTAACAATGTAAATCTCGCTGACAGTGACAATTTTGAATTCACAGATGCAGTAGATGCATAGATATTAATAAAAATGTGGAGTAAAGAAATGATCGAGTTGCTGATTATAAAATATCAAGAAAATGAAAATTTATATAACGTACGCAGTCCATTTTATTTAGATCGGGTGAAGAGAGCAAACTCTTTGTTCTCCATGTGCAAGGCTTTAAAAGAAATAAATAAGGACATAACAATTGACGACATTAAAAAGAAATTTGACACCCTAAGAGCACAGTATATAAGGGAAAGCAGTGCAATTGCTAATAGCAAAAGATTGGTGCCGACGACGTGTACGTCCCAAAGTTATGATGTTTTTCAGCTACACTTCTTAAAGTCTCATTGCACCATAAGAAAATCGGAGTCGAACATTTCTGAGGTTAGTATATGTCGCCAGCCTTTAAGTTAGTACGCAATCATGCAAACGTTATTTATTTACAGACTGATGAAAGTGATAACAGCTTCCTCAACGATACAAACGCACCTGAATCCACTTCACCAGCTCCTCCGAAAAAAAGGTAGGTTTTCCTTTATTAACAACCAATAATTTTTTGAACAAAAAAAAACCTTTTTTTTCTTCAGCGACCCGTGTAGTCTTTATTAATTCCTCTTTTTAACAAGTACTATATGTATGTACACAAAATATTACTTACATGGAATAAAAATGACGAAAAGTTTTGCAGAATCAATTAAAAATAAATTAGTCAAGTGCGAATTAGACTCACACACGTAGGGTTCCGTACTATGTTCAGTATAATTTAAAAATTCCAGTTGTTTATTTCTTTATATCTTATGGGACACCATTAAATTTTAAAATTAAAGTAATATTCGCGAAAATTGCATCATAATTAGAACACCCTTTAAATTTTAATATGTAATTGATTTTATAGCGGCCATGGTAATACACATACTATTAAAATATCAGGAGCCTACCTATTGCGGTTAAAAAAATAAGGTAATATTCGTGAAAAACACGTTACTAATGGGCACACTTCAATTTTAAGTATTTGTTATAGCGGCCGAAGTAACACATCTACTGTAAACATTTCAAGAGGGTGTCTATTACGGTTTATAAAATCATGTCACTGTCGGAACACCCTTTAATTTTATTATTCATTATAGTGGCCATGGCAACTTCCTTTCTATAAATATATTAAGAGTCTACTTATTGCGATTAAAAAATAAGTCAATATAAGTGAAAAACATGTCACTGTCGGAACACCCTTTAATTTTTAGTAATTGTCATATCGGCCGTGGCAACACATCTTCTGTACAAAATTTCAAGAGTCTACCTGTTACGGTTCAAGAAATAAGGCTTTATACATGCAAATCACGTCAGTGCGGAAAACCCTTTAATTTGTATTATTTGTTATAGTGGACATAGTTATACACCTCCTGTAAAAATTTCAAGATTCCACCTATTCATTCAAAACTTAGGATATATACATGTAAATCACGTCACTATTGGAACACACTTTAATATTTAAGTTCAATTTTGTGTACTTGTTTTTAAAACAAACATAGTTTTAATTACAGTCTGCAAATTGTAAGTGGTTTCCTCTTACAGCTCAAAAAAAAAAAAGACATAAACGTAAATAACACGTCACTTTTGGAACACCCTACGTTTTAGTATTTTTTGCTATTGTGGCCGCAGTTATACACTTCTGGTAAAATTTTCAAGAGTCTACCTATTATGGTTCAAAACTTAGGCCTTACACATACAAAGCACACCACTATCGGACACCCTTTAATTTTTAGGTTTATTTTTTTAGACTTGTTTATAAAGCGAACTAAGTTTTAATTACTGTTTTTAAGAAATAAACAGATATTCGTAAATAACACCTCTCTATTGGAACACCCTATAAGTTTTAGTATTTTTTGCTATAGCGGCCATAGTTATACACCTTGGGTAAAATTTTCAAGAGTCTACCTATTATGGTTCAAAAGTTAGGCCCTTTACATGCAAGTCACTTCACTATCGGAACACCCTTTAATTTTTAGGTTTATTTTTTCAGACTTGTTTATATAGCGAACTAATTTTAATTTAGTGCTTGCATATTTTTAGTGAATTCCTACTACAGTTCAAGAAATAAGCACATTCGTGAATAACACCTCTCTATCGGAACACTCTATAAGTTTTAGTATTTGCTAGTATAGCGGTCACAGTTACCTACCTATTACGGTTCAAAACTTAGGCCTTATACATGCAAATCACACTACTATCGGAACACCCTTTAACTTTTAGGTTTATTTTTTATACTTGTTTATATAGCGAACTAAGTTTTAATTACTGCTTACATATTTTTAGTGTATGCCTCTTACAGTTCAAGAAATAAACACATATTCGTGAATAACACCTCCCTATCGGAACACGCTATAAGTTTTAATTTTTAACTGTTATAGCGGCCACCGCTATACACCTTCTGTGAAAATTTCAAGCATCTACCTATTATGGTTCAAAACTTATGCCTAATACATGCATTTCACACCACTATCGGAACACCCTTTAATTTTTAGTTTTATTTTTTTAAACTTGTTTATATAGTGAACTAAGTTTTAATAACTGTTTGTAAATTTCAAGTGTATCCCTCCTACAGTTCAAGAAATAAACACATTTTCGTAAATAACACCTCTCTATTGGAACACCCTATAAGTTTTAGTATTTGTTGCTATAGCTGCAACAACTATACATCATCTGTGAAAATTTCAAAAGTCTACCTATTACGGTTCCAGAGATAAAAGGCGCTGACAGACGGACAGACATTGTAGCGAAAACAATAGGGTTTCGTTTTTACACTTTGCGTACGGAACCCTAAAAAGGAATATGTACTAGGAATTCAAATAATACAATATTGAATTAAATAAGGATTTATAATTTGTTGTCCTGCCAAGATAGCCTTCCGTCGTTATTGAAGTAATCTTCAAAACCTTGTTGTTAAAAATCTTGTGCTGCACTTCTACCATAATGCGAATCTGCATTCAAAGGAGCTTTTTCTGATGTTTGTGCTTCAGAAGGCAACGAACCATTTAAATAGTTTTCGTTGTTTCTGCTAATTAACAAGTTATGTAAAACACAGCACGTTTTTGTTACTAACTCGACTTTTTCCATGTTTCATGTTCATGTATTTGTATATTTTCCGTCAGTAAACGTTTTGCAGCGTTTTAGCAGAGTACGTTTTTCCTTCTGGAAGGTGTCGGTAGGATCATTTTTAAATTTTGTACAATAATACAACAAACTAATTTAAATAAATTAAAAAATAGGTTAACTAACCTCTTTCAGGAGGAGGGCCTACTTATAGCATTGAAAACTAGCAAACCTCTACGACATAATCTCAAGACATCAACAGAAACAACCGACAAATTTAACAATAGCGGAGTATACAGACTTACTTGCACCTGCAACCATACATATATAGGACAAACGGGACGAACACTGAAAACAAGATATACAGAACACATGCGCTCGTACAAACGAAAAAGAGAGCACTCCAACTTTGCACTACACCTTGAAACTCATGAGCATATCCAAGGAATATAGATGAATGTATGACATTGCTGCATCCTAGCAAAAAAGGACGAAGACTAGACATTCTTGAAAACATGGAAATCTACAAAACGCGAACTTTTAAGGGAGATATTATTAACGAACAGGTAAACACAACCTCAGATACAATTTTCACACCACTAAAACTTCTAAAACATTTTAACAAACGAAAAACACCTGCAGACGGACACACTTACCTAGCTAACAATAAAAGACGATACTACTAAATTATCAACTGACCTCATATAAATATATCAGGTAGCAAGCAATTTACCTGTACAAAGACCATTTAAATAAACAAAACCATAATGAACAATTACCTAAACTCATTAATATTTATACTAAAGCAGGTAATACTAACTCTCCAGTATCAGTTTAAACGCGGCTTGAAAATTATGTCTTTACATCGAAAGCGCTCGCCAAACGTAGCAAAACAACAGCCAGTGACGACGGTCTTCACCGAAAGGTATGACAACAGTACAATTAAAATGATTTCGTCATCTTCGCTGTCATCCATTTCTGTGTTTTCAATTTTAGGACGATATCATCACCCATCATGGATAACTTTGTATTTGTTTTGTCGGACTTTGTCAAATGTTTATGGCTGGATTAGGAGCTAATTATGATTCCAAAGAAATTATTGGTTTTTTACACAATTCAGATTTCAATAATTACTTTTTTAAAGAGAATTCTAAAATTGAGGATTTTAACTTCTCTTCTTTAAATATATTCAATCACCAATAGTGACGATTCTCCCTTTGAAATTTATTAGGTATTTAAATAATTATAATATAATATCAGAAATGCACTTATATTTTCTTTTTTTAGCAAATTCAAAACAAATTTATTTTTCACAGAAATAACAAATAGAAATAATAAATAGATATACGCTATACTAGTCTGTACACAAAAATATGCCATTATAATGACAATCAAAACATTCAAGAAGAAGAAGAATAAAGAACGAAACCAAAGCAAAAAATAAAAAAGAGACAATTTTGTAGTAAGATAATGTAAATGCTTGAAGTTTTTGGAAGTTACTTTAAAACGAAATAAGAAAAGAGTCATGTTACAAGTAACATAGTCTAAATGCGGTGTAACATAACTATTTATATGTACACAAGAAAAAAATCTCAATAAGTTATTTATTTCCACTAATCTGGCAGCATCTGCCGACATACTGCTTTAAGTCGCCGCCAACTTTTTTATATTGCGTATGCCGCCGTTGTCTATTCATTTGTTAGTGATTCACCTAATTAATCGACAATAATTTGTGTAGTTTCTTGATCGAGTATTTTTCTAATATTCACGTTGTATAAAGTTAAATTCTTTATTGCTAAATAAAAAATTTTAATCACCAGCAATGTCGGCTGATGTGGCAGAAGCAGTACAAAATTTGGAAATACCTCCTTTACGTACTTTGAATGATTTCATTTTAGGCTCTGCTCGTTTTCAATCTTAAGGACTATGATAAATGGGGAAATCGTGTTGTTAAAAATCTTTTGTATTACCAGACGAATTACTTCCTAATATTTCTTTCAATTTATACTCTGATGCTAATTTTTAATCCATTTAAAATATTATGCTGTCTTCTTGTTCAAGCCATGGTCATTGCCATTATTTTACACTTCTTTGCCGAGAAACAAAGTGTTGCTGGAGTTACACACCGTAATGCAAATGATCCAAATCAGAAATGGTATTTCTTAGCCGGTTCGTTGTTGATTGGTTACATCCTTCTGCATTGGTTTAATGCGATATTGTTATCAAGTTTTACTTTGTTATTGCCTTTCTCCTGTAAGTATTATTAAAATTGAACCACTAATTGTCTTTTTAAAAGTGTTTTCTAATACCGAAAAAGGAACTTCTATTCTACTGCACAGTGTTTTCGAAACGTTTTATTTTTAAAATAATATTTGGAACAAATCTAGTTTACGGATACATCATAAAAATTAGAAAAAAGTAGCCTATTGTGTGTAAAATTTAATTTTAAGCAAAAAATGTTAAATGAAAAAAATTGGGGCGACCCTTAGCTTCGGAGTTACGGACCCCCAAAGTTTCTATGTAAAATATATAGGCTTAAGTCTAGTTCCGTGAAGCAGCACCATTTAAAAAAAATTACACAGGGTGATAGAGAATTAAAAAATAATAATAAAATGTAAAATAAAAAAATTGGCGGTCACCCTTACTTTCCGAGTTATGGGCCTATGAACTTTTCATATAAAACTGTGATTGTACACTACATTTTTAAACAAATTAGGTCAATATGGATATCATTTTAAATATTTCCAAAATATCTATCACGTGGTGCTCAAATTTTATAAAAAAATTTACCTATTAGGAACCAATGACTTTTTTTTATGAAAACATGTGTATAATACGTAGAAAACGTTTAGAAAGCGAAGCTGATGTTGGTTATACCATAGAGGAGAAAATCATTCATGCAGGAAACTTTAGTAACCGAAGCCGGTGTTGGATATACCATAGAGGAGAAAATCCTTGCGCCCGGCCGAAGGCCGGCTATGCAATGAAACTTTAGTAAGCGAAACCAGAGTATTTTATACCACAGAGGAGAAAAATCTTGAGCCCGGCCGAAAGCCGGCTATGCAGAAAATCTTTAGTTAGCGATGCCGGTGTTGGTTATACCATAGAGGAGAAAATCCTTGGCCTCGGCCGAAGGCCGTCTATTCAGAAAATCTTTAGTTAGCAAAGCAGGTGTTAGTTATACCATAGAGGAGAAAATCCTTGTTCCCGGCCGAAGGCCGTCTATACCGAAAATCTTTAGTTAGCGAAGCCGGTGTTTGTTATACGATAGAGGAGAAAATCCTTGCGACCGGCCGAAGGCCGGCTATGCAGAAAATCTTTAGTTAGAGAAGCCAGTGTTGGTTATACCATAGCGGATAAAATTCTTGGGCCCGGACGAAGGCCGTCTATGAAGAA
The DNA here is from genome assembly GCA_949628195.1 of Phasia obesa. Lineage (NCBI taxonomy): Eukaryota > Metazoa > Arthropoda > Insecta > Diptera > Tachinidae > Phasia > Phasia obesa. The sequence goes on from OX451220.1 coordinate 10,108,608, forward strand.
AATCTTTAGTTAGCGAAGCCGATGTTGGTTATACCATGGAGGAGAAAATTCTTGGGCCCGGACGAAGGCCGTCTATGAAGAAAATCTTTAGTTAGCGAAGCCGGTGTTGGTTATGCCATAGAGGAGAAAATCCTTGCGCCCGGCCGAAGGCCAGCTATGCAGAAAATCTTTAGTGAGCGAAGCCGGTGTTAGTTATACCATAGAGGAGAAAATCCTTGGGCCCGGCCGAAGGCCGTCTATGCACAAAATCTTTAGTTAGCAAACCCGGTGTTGGTTATACCATAGAGGAGAAAATCCTTGTACCCGTCCGAATGATGGCTATGCAGAATATCTTTAGTTAGCGAAGCCGGTGTTGGCTATACCATAGTGGAGAAAATCCTTGCGGCCGGCTATGCAGAAAATCTATTGTAAGCGAATTTTTTTGTTTAATGTTTTTTTGCTCACTCGATTTTTTTTTATTAATTTTATTTTAGTTAGATAGCATTTTTAATTACCTTTTCAATGATACCCATATTAGCCTATTCCGACGTAATATATTCTCGATAAACCATACTTTACATCGCAACTTTGGGGGTCCGGAAACTAGGGTCGCCCCCAATTTTATCATTACATTTTTTGCTTAAAATTAAATTTTACACACAAAAGGCTACTATTTAAATTTTTATGATATGTCCATAAACTAGATTTGTTCGGCGACCCCTCGTTTCGGAGTTACGGACCCTCGAAGTTTAGATTTAACTTCATTTTCGCTTAAAATTAAATTCTACACACAGGCTATTTTTTTTTAATTTTTTTGATGCGTCCATAAACTAGATTTAATCCAAAAAATGTAGCCTATTGTGTGTAAAATGCAATTAAAAAAATGTGGGCTTTAATATAGTTTAGCGAAGCTTCTCCACTCCAAAGAAAAGTGTCCAGGGTGATAGAGAATCAAAAAATAAGAAGAAAAACCAAAAAGTGTAGCCGATGTCGGTCATACCATAGAGGAGAAAATCCGTGCTCCCTACCGAAGTCCGGATATGCAAGAAATCTTTAGTTAGCGAAGCCGGTGTTGGTCATACCATAGAGGATAAAATCCTTGCGCCCGGCCGAAGCCCGGCTATGTATAAAATTTTAGTTAAGGGAAGCCGATGTTGGTGTTCGAATTGAGAGTTTCATGTATTGATTAATGTAATCTTTCGTATCACATTTTACATTTCTATTGCAACATATTTAAATAGATATATGTATTAGGGCCATTATTATAACTTTAACTTTATACTTTTTTTCTTGTTTTTCAATTCTCTATCACCCTGGATAATTTTTTTCTGATTGGAGAAGCTTCCATAATGTGAAAAAATTGATGGCGACACTCAGTTTGGGAGTTACGGACCCCCAAAGTTTCTATGTAAAGTATGATAACTCAGACATGTAAGCACATTTTTTGTAGATATTTTCAAGGACTATCCAAAATTAAAAATCTTAATGAAAAAAGAAACGTATGCGCGAGGTACCTAACTTTGTGGACATACGTTCAAGCGCCTCTTCCGTCATGTGTGTGAAGTTAAAAATGTCAGGTATATTCGTATGTAACGTAACGACTTACGTAAAACATATTTAAGTGTGAAGTTAAATACGTATATGACGTAACGTCTTATACACTAAAATATGAATTTTTCAACAATTTAAAAACATTTTTAACAACTGCTTATATAGTGTAATGTAGGGATCCTAGGCAACACTATCCATGTGGTGGTATTAGATGCCACCTCTCCATTTGGCCACTTTGGCCAAAATCCTTCAGAGACTTTATATAGTAAAAAAATTGAGCTTTTTACACTTTTTTCCTAAACTCACAAACTCAATTTAGAAAAAACTGCTTATACAGTGTAACAGTAGGGACCCTAGGCAACACTCTCCATGTGGTGGTATTGGATGCCACCTCTCCATTTGGCCACTTTGGCCAAAATTCTGCACAGACTGCATATAGTACAAAAATTTTGTTTTTTACACGTTTTTCCTAAACGCACATACTTAATTTAAAAAAACTGCTTATAAAGTGTAATAGTTGTGGCCCTAGCTAAAACTCTCTATGTGGTGGTATTGGATGCCACCTCTACATTTGGCCAAAATCCTGCACAGACTTCATATAGTACAAAAATTGAGGTTTTTTACACTTTTTTCCTATACTCACAAACTCAATTTAGAAAAACTACTTATATACATATATAATATGAATTTATGTTCATTTATCTCAGTAGGGCTTGAAATTGCTTAAATATTATTATTTCCCAAAAAAGTTTTTAAAAATATTTTTAAATTGTTGAAAAATTCATATTTTAGTGTCTACGACGTTACGTCATATACTTATTTAACTTCACACTTAAATATGTTTGACGTAAGTCGTTACGTTAAAAACGAATATGACTGACATATTTAACTTCACACACATTCCTCCGTCTAGGTGCCGACCGTCTGTAACTCGTCTTAAAAATACTAGAGGTATTTTGCCTCTATGAATTTTCATTAAGATATAGGTATTTAGTGGTTTATTAGGTTAGGTTGTACGGGTCGCCGGCTCTGTGTAGTAAACAACCGACTTACTTGGGTCCTTTTGGTCCCGTTGTGACACCCGAAAGAGGGATGAGCAGACCCACACTCTAGGTTAAGTGCAAAAACCATCCCAAAATCCGGATAAATGACTTTATCCTTTTAATATCGCAACCCGATAGGTCTGCAAGGTCTTGCAGTCTCGGGCTGCCAAGCAGCGCCGCCCTTTCAGTAGATAGGGCTGAGCAGTAATAGAGGAGGTGCTTCACCGTCTCTTCCGCCTCCTCGTCCTGACAACTTCTATAGAAGTTATTGTACGGGAGATTTAATCTCCTAGCGCGGACACCTATAACGCAGTGCCCTGTCAGCACAGCCACTAGTGTGCCAATCTGTCTGTTCCATTACAGCTTTTAGTCTAGGATAACACCTAGGTATTTCTGGTGAATAAAACAAGATTCGTTCTCTGGGCATTAACACTTAGACCACTTTCAGTGCTCCATCGACTAATTTGCCTAAACGATGTTTGCAAACTGAATTAGTTTAAAAATAAAAACCACTGCGTCTACCGATATTACCGAAAACGTTAAACTTCATGACCACATTTCCAATTGGTTTTTTTGCCTATTCGAACATGAATAATATTTTCGATTACACTTCATATTACAATTCTTGCTTATATTTTAAGTTTCGACCTTATGTACGATCTAATTTGTGTAGATGTATGAATTAAGGCAGTTTTACTTATATTTTCCATCAGCCTTTCTCTTACATTAGCTGTTGTTATGCAAGGTCTGCTGATGTCGAGAATTTTTCCCCAAAAGAAATTTTAAATAATTTCTTATGTTGTGACTTGATGGATGGTTGTGGTAAACCGATTGCGACATAAAAATAAATAAACTATGTCATAAGGGCTTTGGCTCCAGGCTGGCATTCAATTTAAAGTACCATCCGGCTCTATTAATTGTGCTAAAATTGATATTGTTTACCTGGATAGGAACTTTTCATTTACCGCAATTACTAGGGGTGTTAATTACGAACCCTATTGTGTATATAGCAACATATTGCTAAGACCGCCTGCTATGGCCATCCCGTCTGTACTATGTGAAAAATATCCTGAAAGTCATTGCGTTAACATCCTTGAAGTCGTGCCGGTGGCGATTCTAATTGCCAAATTTTGTAAATCGTTACAAGAAAACTTCAACTTGTACATTGAGCCCGCATGCCTCACCTTGGTAGTTTGTCAGGTTAGTTATTAAGAGTTTCTCAAAGGTTTTGACATGTCTGATTTTTTGCTATCAGAGCCAGCTAAAAATGTATCTTAATACTGGGTTTTTATAAAAATTGTGGATTCTAGTAGTTCTCTAAATGGATTCATACATTGTTTAGGCCTGTTTTTGGATTCCACAGATCTATTTAATTGAAAATCTCTTTTTACAATCAAAAGACATTTGAAATCTTCAAAAAAGTACTGTATACTTTATTTATTTATTTAGTGGTTTCAGTCTATGGACAAGAATCCTTACAGACTATGGTAACATAAAATACTTAAAAACTATATATATACATATAAATTAAAAATAAGAGTAAAAATTAAAAAACAAACAATAAAATGCAAAACATATGTATATAAAAAAAACAAAGATTAAACAATCTATGACTAAACAATTATTTTAAGACATTAAAAAGGAGCAACTTAAAAGTTTTCTCAGTGCTGAAATCAATAAAAGATTTTGATTCCTTCTGCATATTAAAATTAATTTCATTCAGGAGTAAAAAGCATGGGTTAAAGTACCATTACGAGCATAGTTAGTGCGATGAAAAAGTAAATCAAATAACTTAGCCAACCTTAGATTTCTAGGAGGTATATGAAACGGTATGCTAGAAAGTAAATCCGGCTATCAATGTAGCCATTGATAATATCATATACCAATATAACAGATTGGGTTTTTCTGGCGCGATTCTAAAGTACGCAAGCCTATAAATAGGCATTTGGACTCATATCAAACAGAAGATAAATACGGTAATAAACGTGTAGTAAATTTAATAAACATGCGTTGAAGTCGCTCAATGCGTGTGACAAGATTAAATACATGGGGACAGCAAATAACAGCTGCATATTCTAGCTTAGATCTTACGAATGACGAGTAAATATACTACAAGGTGTACGGGTTGTCAAATTCGGAACAAAATCTTTTCAAGAAGCGAAGCACCTTATAAGCCTTCGGAAGTATGTACTCAAGATGAGCAACGAATGATAACGAGCTATCGTACAACACGCCTAGGTCAAGTTTAGAATTAGACGTGTTCAATTTAATACCATTACTACTAAATACAAAAACAGTAGGATTCAGGGATCTATGAAAGAGAACATGTAAACATTTACTAATATTTAAATACAAACTGTTAAGGTTGCATCAATTTTTAAATTATTAAGCTCATTTTGCATAATATGCATACCACTTAAAAAATCTAATTTCATAAAATATTTCAAATCATCAAACGCTTTAAGAAAATCTGTATAAACAACTTCTGCTTGACTACCAAGCTCAAAAGCAGCAAGACAATATTCACTAAAAAGGGTTAGGTTAGTTACCGTACCCCTACCAGAATAAAAACCGTGCTGATTAGGAGATATCCACGGCTTAGATTTTAAAAATAATTTTTATAGATAATGTGCTCAAAAAGTTTAGAACACACGATAGCTTAGAAATAGTCCTATAGCATGATACATCATCTCTCTTGCCGTTCTTAAAGACAGGAACTACTACAGCAGAATTCCATCTACTAATAAACTCACCCTCCTTAAGAGATAAATTGAAGATAAAAGTTAGAGCAGATACTAACGATGAAACAGTCTTCTTTAAAAAATGAGCGCAGAGACCATCACAATCAGATTTAAAGGTATTATTTACCCGGGCAATAGCTTCCGACACATCATCCTCCGATACAAATAGGAAGCCAATATTTAAATTAGTAAGCATGCCTAAAGAAGAAATATTTTTTTTTCATCTCTGATCGGCACAAAATTCGAACAACAAAAGGATGCGAACATATTAACCGCATCATTACAAGATACAGAAGTTTTACCGTCATAATTCATTTTAGAAGGAATGTCAGACGATTGCCTCTTAGATTAATAAAAGACCAGAACACTTTCGGATTACTCTTAATTTCCTGCTCCTTCGACAAGATAAATTGTTTGTAAAGAAATTTATTTAAGAAATTAAATTCCCGCTTGTAATAAGTAAATTTAGCAAGAGAGCCCGCATCACCCAAATCTAAAAACATTTTATGATATTTATTACGCAAGTTTTTAAGTTTTTTTAGACCACTAGTGTACCAAGGTAGTTTATAAGGCTTAATAGTTTTAGTAGCAATGTTATTACAAAAGATATCTAGCACTTTCTCTAAAAATAATTCATAGCACTCAGAGGTTGTAAACCCAGTAAACAAATCAAACCAATCAATAGTATCAAATATGGAATTCAGCACATCAAAATTACATGAGTTAAAATTAAAATTATGAACATTATGAGATTGAGAGGTATTAAAAAACATTAAATTAGTAATTTCTAAGACTAATGGATTATGATGAGTATTTGGCGGAGATATCGAAAGTTAACGGAACATAAATTCGATGATTTAGAAATTCTGGTACAAAAATAAGATCAAGAAAGCGATTTAATTGATTACTGTAATAATTAACTTGGCAGAGATTTAACGCTAGTAAGCTATCAATAAAATTAATCTCGTGATTCAGATTATCATTACGAGGCGTTAGAAAAGAATTATCAGAAAATTTCGATCAAATGATATTTTTTAAATTAAAGTCTCCCAAAATACAGAGACTACTATCAACTGAGGAGTTCTCACCCAAAGTCAGTATGTTGGAGATATGCGCATCGATTAAATTATCCGAACTATTAGGTGGAATATATGATGCACATACTAGAAATGAACCACTTACATCAGAAATGGAAACAATAACTGATCAAGCAGGCCATTCTGATCGTTAATATTACATAATGACGACTTAAAACAGGATTTTACAGCAATTAGAACTCCACCGCCCAGTGATAGGCCTGTAGCAGCAGCATCCCTATCCTTACGGAACACATTAAAAAGATTGAGATCAAAGAATTCAGCGTCAAAGAAGTCAGCATTCAACCAGGTTTCAATCAATACTAAAACATCAAACTCATATTGAGATGAAAAGTCAAATGCCGTTTTAGATTTAGTTCTCATGCCCGAGAGATTTTGAAAATACACCTTGAGATATTTTTCCACATTAACTAGTTCTCGTTTGCTGGAAGCGCCGACTTTCGAAAATTTACAAAAGGACTTCAGGTTTCAATATTTCATTGTACAAACTGCTCAATATGCCAATTTTAAAATTAACTTGTTTCATAGTGTTTAGATCGGCATAATTTTTTACAAGTTTGAAACAGGCCATATGAGATTTACTTATGTTTGCAGTTTTTTTTAACATAGTTTAAAATTTGTTCAGCAGTAACAGTTGGTTTGAAAGAAGAAATATGGATCCATTTTTTTTTGCGATATAACTTCCAAATCATTTGATGAATTGGCGCCATAAATAACAGGGCCTACCCATGACATAAGAATGTTTACCAACAGCATCAACATTGAGTGACGAACATGATAGTGAAGCAGAAACGGACAACACAGGCTGTGTATTTACATTATTATTAGCAGTTCTATTTATTTTTGGTGATGCAGTTAAATCATCAAGAACAACATTACACTCAGAACTGGCGACAGAGGGAAGGAGAGAAAAAACACGATGATTGTTTGTTGTCAGATTAGTCTGGGGTGATGGAGTTGAACTGGCCTGTGAAATTGTATTTGGCTGGGCACTAATAACAGAATCATTCGATATGAGAGTACTGAGCGACAAAGGTTGTTGTTGATTAACCTTGTTTCTCTTGTTGTAAATTGCAGTGAAATGTTCGCTCAATTTACAGCTATCATTTTTAAAGTTTTTTTTTTTCAACAATAACTTTAATCTCACTCAACAAATTTGTGTTTTTAGTTTCAATGGCAACATTAATTTATTATTATTTTCAAACTGATTTAAAACGCCATGTATTTTTTTAATATCTGAGACATTTCTTTTACAAGCCTTCTGGACAGTATCCAGTTTTTTTATTCTTTCATTATATCTTTTCTCAATCGCCTCGAGCAATTTTTTAATTTCATTTTCGTTATGTGTTAAGGTTGTTTTAAATTCGTGTTTGTATTCCAATGCTGTTTATTTTTATTAACACCATCTTGAATGTCTCTTAGTACCAAGTCGACATTGTTGATGTATTGTAAACAATCATCACACATAAAACGAATAAAATTATTTGCTTCAAGAATACCAGCAGAATAATGATCAACATTCGAACACTTTGTTGCGGAGCGGTACACTTTTTTCATTACCCCAATGCATTTTATTCCGGTTTCACCACGAACAGCATTTTTACATTTATAACATTCCACCATTTTTTTGTTTATAATTTTCTTTATGGTTACAAAAAACTTAAGCAATTATTGAGATCAGAAAAAACACGTCCGTTCGCTTAGACAAATAATTAAACTAGGCATATTGTTTTTGAAAGCAGTATATTTTAAGCAATATTGCGCAACAGATGGCGTTGTTTCATAATAATAAGTAACTAATTTCCTGTCTGCCTTTAACAGAGCCTTACAATAACTTTTAGGATATTATATAAATTTTAGAATTCTATCCAGGGGGGTTACTCTCTATTGCGATACGAAAGAAAAATGGTACTAAATCGAACGATTTGTACACTTTAAAGCGTTCGCACATTTTTCTTTCGCATATCTTTTTCGGAAAGATGGCAGCACCACACTCTGTAATGCGAAAGCGTATGTCAAATTCGTTCGATAAGCCCAAATATTTTGCGATAGTAAAAGAGCAAACGCAAAGGAAGAAAACATGTAATTACTTGTAATTAAACATGTAATGTGTTTTAATTGATATCTAAATTGTTATTTTTAGGGAAATCAAATCCAAATAGTTACAAATAAAACAACGAAAGTTTTTAATTTTAATAGATAGTGATTTGGCCGGAAGCAAAATGTAGCACAAAATATTTAGACAATCTTATGGAGATCCTGTAAGGGATATATCTGGTTAAAAAATTTATTTATTTTATTTATTTATTTATTTATTTAGTAGTAAGTAATATACTTTTAAATTATATTTTAAATTAATTTAACATTTCAATTAAAGTAATTATTTTTAACAAACATCACAATTTTTCTTCTAAATACATTAAACTTAATTTCATTTTTTATACAATTTGGTAATTGATTACACAGGGCAACAGCAAAAATATGCTCGAGTAACTACTATATACATTTGATGTATCATGGCTACCTTAGTACAAAAATGGTAAAATTTTTAAATTCTATGGATAGATTTTTTTTAAAAAATTTTTTTTTAAAATTGCAATTTTTTTGAGACGTTTCTTCAAATAATTAATGATAACTCAAAAACTACTAGTCCGATATTATTAAAATAAATTCAGAAAAATTAAGATTTGCATAGCCTTTAATTCGTCTATATATCGCGTTTCAATCGGATCAATAGTATCGGAGTTATAATAAAAAACTTAAGAAAAAAATATATTTTTTACGTAAAAATGGCAAAAATTTTCGTTTTAAAAAAATCATAAAAAATCGAAAACGGCAAAAAACTTCCAGATTCATTTTTTTATCGCATAGCGACATATAATAGCAACAAAATGAGATATCGACCATAAAAATCGATTGATTTTTTTCGAATTTATTCACATTTTAGTGAATTCGCTCATTTTCACAAAATTTTAGTTTTTTTGCTTGATATACGCATTATAGCGGGTTTTCAAATGTGTGAAAAACATAAATTTTCCAATTTCAAGGGGTGCATGTCGGATTAATGTTGGATTTGATGAGAAACTTCCACCCACAAAATTTTAGTCGAATTCGACAACGTTACGACGCATAGGCCCCAAATCTGAAAAAAAGCGTTTAAATCGAAAATAATTGACAAATTTTCAGTTTTTGCAAAATTAACGCTATTTATTTCCCCTTTTGCAAAAAAGTGGATCCTGGTCCTTAGGGCAAACACAATGAGATTTACAATAAGCTACATATCTTTTAAATCGGTTAAACAGTTTTCAAGTTACTTGCCGAAGGCAATTGACAAAAAAATGTAACTAAGTCAAATCGATGGAATAGATCGAAAATGCATTTCATTGTTTTATTCATGTATTTTCTTTTATTTTATATTTTATTATTTAAATTTATTACAACATATAAAATAAGGAAATAAATAAATAAATATTATAAACTACAAACTTTGGAATTTTCTTTTATGACATTTTCTATTATTGAATAACGAAGTGTTGCTCTGAATACTCCAGCAAAAATCTGCCATCATGTGTGCATCCCAGCGACCCTGGTATCTTTCCTCCATTGTCCGAATATCTTGGTGAAATCGTTCGCCCTGTTCCTCACTTAAGTCTCCTAGATTTTCAGGAAAACGATCTAAGTGACTGTGAAGGTAATGTAACTTGATGCTCATGTTGCATCCAAGATTCTGGAAGTGAGTTAACATCTCTTCAACGTGCGCAACATAATCATCATCCTTGTTATTTCCTAAGAAATGTTGAATAACCCATACAAACGAATCACATGCATTTTTCTCAATTTCTGACATTGAACTGAGAAAATCGGTATCTTTGACCAATTTGCGAATTTGTGGGCCGTCAAATATTCCTGCTCTCAGCTTTTCCATACTCAAACTTTTAAACTTCCTTGAAATATACTGGAAACATTCACCATCTTTGTTAAGTGCTTTAACAAATTGTTTCATCAGACCAAGTTTAATGTGAAGAGGGGGTAATATGATGCGATCTCGGGGCACCAGAGGTACATTTATAACATTCCTCATACCTGGGTCCAGTGTTTCCCTATAAGGCCATTGTTTTCTCTTCCAGTGTTCTGACTTAGCTCTGCTGTCCCATAAACATAAAAAACAAGGGTATTTGGTATAGCCACTTTGTTGACCTAATAGGAAATTTACCATCTTAATATCAACACAAATTACCCAGTTATGTTCATTATACTTTATCTTCTTCATGACCAATGCAATTACAGAGTATTCTTCTTTTACCTTGGTTGAATGTGCGATTGGCAAGGAGTGAAATTTATTTCCATTGTGCAAAAGGACACACTTCAAGCTGCGTTTTGATGAGTCAATAAATAAACGCCATTCGCTTGAATCATATCTATGTAAGCCCATGGCAGTCATCAAACCAGGAATATCCGTGCAGCAGACAAAATCGTCCTCTTCTGCAAAATAGTGAAGTAAGCCTTTTTCTCGGGTACGGTAATACGAAACTTTAGTTTCCTCCGTTATGAGATTTGATTCCTTCATCCGGGATGCAAGTAATTTATTATTCGAACAACCCTTAATGTGGTCCTATTTTTTACCTATTCCCAAGAATCGTAAAAAACATTAAGGAATGCTATGCAAAAAATCAATCTTTACAGGTAGCCAGCGGAAAAACCCAATTCGGCGTGCACGCAAATTTATGAACGTTTATTACTTTGCCGCCGCAATTGTCAAAATGAAGCAAGGGCGACAGGTAGCCAACAGAAAAGGAGCATTTCATCGTTTATCAGATTTGTACTGAAATCGTAAAAATTAAAAAACTTTTCCTTTATTGCTTACTTTTTTTAATTCTGAAAATCATAAAAATGCCATAAAGATCTGTTCCAAACAATTTTCTACATTCAATACTGTATTTCCACAGTAACACGTGTCCCACAGAAATACGTGTTTTGCCCAAAACAGTATTTCGCGTACTTGTTTTGCCATACATTTCTCATTCATCCAAAACACTTTGGCAGTACCTGATATTGTATAGTGGTTTCAAAAGCATCTAATTTTTTTATTTTGTTGCGTTGTGTAATAGGAAGATATCAGTCAATTTTAGCGAAATTTTATATTTTATTGTTAAAAAAGAAAAAAATAAAAAATTTTAAAAGTAAAATGTTTTTGTAAATTGTCTTCGGCAAGTTCTCAAGGACATATAATGGCCAGTGAAAATTGTAATAACTCGAAAACTTAAAGACATGTAGCTTATTGTAAATCTCATTGTGTTTGCCCTAAGGACCAGGATCCACTTTTTTGCAAAAGGGGAAATAAATAGCGTTAATTTTGCAAAAACTGAAAATTTGTCAATTATTTTCGATTTAAACGCTTTTTTCAGATTTGGGGCCTATGCGCTACGTGTTAACGTTGTCGAATTCGACTAAAATTTTGTGGGTGGAAGTTTCTCATCAAATCTAACATTAATCCGACATGCACCCCTTGAAATTGGAAAATTTATGTTTTTCACACATTTGAAAACCCGCTATAATGCGTATATCAAGCAAAAAACTAAAATTTTGTGAAAATGAGCGAATTCACTAAAATGTGAATAAATTCGAAAAAAATCAATCGATTTTTATGGTCGATATCTCATTTTGTTGCTATTATATGTCGCTATGCGATAAAAAAATTAATCTGGAAGTTTTTTGCCGTTTTCGATTTTTTATGATTTTTTTAAAACGAAAATTTTTGCCATTTTTACGTAAAAAATATATTTTTTTCTTAAGTTTTTTATTATAACTCCGATACTATTGATCCGATTGAAACGCGATATATAGACGAATTAAAGGCTATGCAAATCTTAATTTTTCTGAATTTATTTTAATAATATCGGACTAGTAGTTTATGAGTTATCATTAATTATTTGAAGAAACGTCTCAAAAAAATTGCAATTTAAAAAAAAAATTTTTTTAAAAAAAATCTATCCATAGAATTTAAAAATTTTACCATTTTTGTACAAAGGTAGTCATGATACATCAAAATTATATAGGGGTTTTAAGAGCACATGAAATTTTTTTTATTTTGTTGTGCTGTGTTATATTTGTTCAAGCCTTTATAAAATAGTGATTTCTGCATTACGCTGCTTGTTGCCCGTTGTAATCGGAAATCTTGACCATTTCTTAGATTGTACGGTTGAACCTCTCCTACATACATTAGTTGTTCACACAGATATTGTGGAGCTATCCCCATTTTAATTTTTTGTATAATATATTATGCTATTATTTATGTAAAATATGATACTATTTGCGTGGATTTCCTGTAGAACTTTCAGTAACGGAGAAAGTTAAAATAAAGTTATATGAATTTGAAAAAAAAAAAATTCTAACCGATTTATTATACCAGCGTTTGTTTCGATCGGCTTAACTTTTGTTTACATATTCTAAACTGTTAATGTTGCCACTTTTTCCAAAATTTTGTGAAAGGTGTTGCGAAAGTCAGAGAGTACCGATTTGCCCTCTTATCGCATTGAGCCTTCGAATCGAAATTGCTTTCGCATCGCAATAGAGAGTAACCCCCTAGGGTTACATTATTTATTTACATTTGGTTAAATTAAATTATCTTTTCCGTCATATGTAACTTCACTAATTTACTGTTATTTAATGTTCCGTCTTCGAAAAAGTTCGTCCTTTATATACATACATATGTGTCGCTGTTTCTATTTTATTTCATTCCAAGTAAAAGTAGTCAGTTAATACTTGTATTGTTGTGTCAACCTCGATGATCGTCTCATATTATTTTCTTCCATTCCTACATTTATATAAAGTAAATACGTAAGTCTTAAAATTTGGTGTGGTTTACTTTCTAAGAAAAATCGAACAATATATTGTGTGTGCGAATTAGATGAATAAAAACAACTTTTGATCTTCACTCATTTATTAGAATCTTAAGACTAACTTAAATGTATTCAAAATAATATTCTTAAGCTATGCAACGTTAGCAAAAATGCTTACGTTGCACTCCAACAAAATGTATTCAAAAATAATATTCTTAAGCTATGCAACGTTAGCAAAAATGCTTACGTTGCATTCCAACAAAATGTGGGAACAAAAATGTAATTTAATATTTAGTTGTTACCCTATATATTGTTGGACGATAATTAAAGTTAAAGGTTTCGGACGTAACTCATCCACCCCTAGATTAAAATTCTCCTGAATTTTATTTTTTCTTTTACATATTTTTCTTATATATACATATATTCTTTTTGTTAAATTAGTATGCTTAATATAGAAAAAAAAAATGATTTTTTTTCTTCTTTTTTATAATTTTGTTTTATTAGTTTTATATTTTTGTATAATTTCATTTAAAGTAATTTGAGGCAATGGTGTCATATCGACATTTTTCGTTGGAACACATTCCTTAATTTTTTGTTCTTTAATATTAATATTGATACTCTTTTTTTCATAAAACAATACAGTACAATGATCGCTACAGTGACAACAATTATTAATGTTATATTAAGGCCGTAAAATACTTTTTTATGGAATTTTAGTTCATTTATTTCTTTAATATTTTCAAAATGTTCCAATATGATATTATTGAATTTATAATTTACATTATATACATTTAAATATTCAAATTTATTAATGTTTGGATAAAAATATTTTTCATTAATTATAAATTTTCTGTTTGAATATGTTTGATTACGAATTGTTATACTACAATTATTAAAAGTTATAAAAAATTTCCTTCCAATTAAAATTTTCTACCATCGCAATTTTGACTCATCTCCTCGGAGAAAGCATTTTTTAAAATTATTGTGTCTTCATCAAGACTATATATAGATGTAGCGTTGTTAAAATTAAACTTACACGTATTATGATAAGTTCAATGGTTACTCCTCTTCAATTTTCTCAAAGGTACGTTCTCTTGGTAAACAAAAGATGTGTCATTAATTTCCACAATGTATTCGTCATTTGAATCTATTTCAATTTTATTTTTATTTGGAATCGGAATAATCATTTTTAAATCTGTCTTAATGTAATTGTCGGGAATCAGAACCGCGATAACCATAGAGTGGTCACCATATGTCATTATGCCTACCTTTAACAACTGCAACTTGTAAAAATCGATTTCAAACTGGGCTATTTCTTGTGCAATAAACATACTTGGATGTATTATATTACTTTTTGCTGATACTATGTTGTCTTGAATCTGATCTATTTTATGATCCAAAGTTTTAAGTTTTTTCATTTGGTCCAAGTAAATTATTTCTTTCACTATTTCGTCATTGGTACTCTTAATCTTCGCTAAAGATGAGCTTATTTCCTTCCTATCACTTTCCACCGCATTTTTCAGGTGAAACAGTGATCTGTTCAATCAATTGTTAATTAGTATCTGTTTGTTCAAAGTGTTAATAGAATTGTGCGAATTTTGGTCAGTAACAGAGAAGTGTTCCAAAATTTCCTGCCTATCATCGTCATCCATCGTTCCAAACAACCATTTGTACAATTTTCCTCCCACGTTAATCAAACCTCTTCTTTTCCTTTTTAGAGTTGGCATTAAGGTTTTAATCTTAGATTCTATCAATTCGATTTCGTTTCGGAGAATTCTTTCCTCACTCAAACACAAATCCTTCACATTTCTCTTTATTTGATTCAATATGTCCGATATTTCACTTTTATTTATAATATGGAAAAGAGTTGTCGTTTCGTTAACGACCTCCACTTCGCCAATCCTTATCTTGACGAACCCACCGTTTTCGGTTATTGAATTAACCTGTAGAGTAGCTTGGTTCAGATGAATGTTCATCATCAGTATGAGTACCTGAAAATTTTAACGGTCTTTTAATATTGGATTCGTGAATGTTTTGCAAAGGTCTTTTAATAAACTTCGGTTGTTCTTTATGTCTTGCGCTCTTGTAATTTTTTATAAAGCCTTCATTTCTATTTTCAATGTAATTTTCTCGGTATTCATTTCTTTTTTGAATTATTTTCGTTTTTGAATTTTTTTATCTTTCCCTTATGATGCTATGATCAATTAATTTATTTTGTACATCTAAATGACTGCATTTAATTGTGCTATGATAATTATTATTGTAGAATTTTATTGCTTTAATTATTTCCGTATTAATTAGAAGTTTTTCTTCCAAATTAAAGGCTCTGATCTTTTCTGTAATCGTATTATTAAATCTTTCTACATCCGAGTTACCAGTATGGCTATTCGGTTTGGTAAAATGATATTGAATTCCCTCTTGATCAAGGAAACTCCTTACATTTGCGTTATTGAACTCATTATCTAATACAAATTTAGTAACATTTCCTTTAATGGCTAAAAATGCTCGAATTTTTCCAACTAGGGTTTGACTATTTCTATCGTGTAAGTGAAATGAAACTACATGTTTCGAAAATTAATCTATAAAAACTACAAATGAATGTTTACTGTTCACATATGTATCAACGTGAATTATTTCATTCGTGGTGGAAGGGGTCTCAGTTATTTTGAATTTTGGTTTTATTGGATTTCTATCGTATTTAGCTCCGGAAGAAGTTTCGCAATTATTAATTACTTTATGTATGAATTCTTTCAAATTAGGATTATATATCTTGTGTTTAATTTTTTCAAAGGTTGGAATTATTCCAGCATGACCTGTTTCGAATTTATGAAATAATGCTATTTGCTTTATCAAGTCGACTATATCTTTAGCAAATTTAGAACACTTAACAAACTTCTTTTTGGTGTTTCCAGAAAACTCAGCAATAATTATTCTTTGCAATGTATTGTACTCATGATCGCTTAATTCGGAAAAGATTGCAATTTTTCGCTTTGAAATTTCTCTTTTGAGAATATTTGCTACGTTTCCATTTTCACAATCATTCTTATCAATGAATATTCGTTTCTTCCCGAAAATTTCTTGTATTGGAATATTCTTTTTCTCTACCAAGATATTTTGTGTTTTGAAGCGGTTCACAACAGTATCTAGAATTGGTATGTGATCATTACTTTCCTCCTCTTGAGAGTGGACGGTTTGAACCAGCAATGAGTCTTCTTCCTCGTTTTCGTTTGTTTCATTGTTGTTGTTTTCTGTTAACTAATTAATTTCATTTGTGTCGGAATTAATCCGGCTTAAAAAATCGGCAACTTTATTTAGTTCACCTTTTATATAACTTATTTTTATATTCTATTCTTCCAATTGGACCAACCATCTTTGAAGACGTGGGTTGATATCTTTCCCCGTGTATTTTACTTGTAACCACTTTAATGGCTCATGATCGCACTCAAGATCAAACTCTCTTCCGTAGATATACGGTCGGAAATATTTAACACCCCAAACTATCGCCAACAATTCCTTTTCAATTGTTGAGTAGTTTGTTTCGGTTACGTTCAGAGTTCGAGAGGCATATGCAATTCGGTGGCCTTCTTGTGAAAGAACGGCGCCAATGGCGAAATTGCTAGCGTCAGTGGTTATCTTAAATCTTTTGGAAAGTATTGGATATCTTAGGATTGGTGACGATTTCTTTTAATTTTTCAAAAGCCAAAATGTAATTAGGATCAAATATATTAATTTTTTCATTTTTTCTAATGGCTTTTGTTAAGGGGGTTGCGATTTTCGCGTAATCTTTAATAAATTTTCTGTAAAAACCTGTCATTCCTAGGAATGATTTAATTTGTTTGGTGGTTTGAGGAAGTTTCAGATTTTGTATTATTTTATTTTTCTCGGGATTAAAAATTGCGTTTCTTTCTTCAGAAAGTCGCATTTATCTATCTGAATTTTTTAATTTGGCTTTTTTAAGGTTTCGAAAATTGATTTTAAACAATTTATATGTTCTTCCAAGGACGTGCTAAAAACCAATATGTCGTCCATATAGACAACACAAGTTTTATTAATTTGTTCACGAAGAATTGAATTCATCAGCCTTTGAAAGGTTGATGGCGCATTTTTCAGGCCGAAGGGCATACGAATAAACTCGTAGTGTCCGAAAGGCGTTGAAAATGCTGTTTTCTTGCGATCTCCTTCTTTTACCAAAATTTGGTGGAAACCTTTGGCAAGGTCTAATGTTGTGAAGTATTGGGATTTGCCCAATTTATCCAGAATACCATTTAGATTTGGTATGGGAAATTTATCATCGACTGTATTTTCATTAATCTTTCTATAGTCAATTACAATTCTCCACTTTTTTATTCCCGAGTTATCTTGCTTTTTTGGTACGACCCATAAGGGACTATTATAAGGAGAATGACTTTCCCTTATAACATTTTGTCGAAGCATGTCTTTGAATTTCACTTTCGTGAACTTGTGGATATCGATAAATTTTCGAATACAGAGGTTTGTCTGTTGTAGTAACTATCTCATGACAGATTTCGGTTGTTGCGGATAAAGTGTCTCTTTCCACAAAAAACAAATCTTTAAATTCATTCAGCAGCCTCTTAATAGAGATCTGTTCCTTTTGACTTAAGTCCTTTAACTGAAGTTTATTTTGTATGTCATTATTTTCTATTTGCTGAAGACTTGTAATCATATCAAATGCATATGGATAAGGATTTTCCTCAAAAAATATTTTATTTCCGAAGATTTCTCAATAATTTTGGTCAAGGTTTATTTGGGCTTTAAAAGGGACCAAAATATTCTGACCTATTATAGCATCATAGTTCTCATTTTTAAAATCAATTATTTTCCATGTAAGGGTACCTCTGATTGGAAATTGTGAAGGCATTGGAGTAACAACACAATGTTTTATTGCGTTGAAACCGTTAAGTGTTTTTATATAAATAGGTTCTGTTAGATTCTGTTTTTCAAAGAGAAAAAATGTGTTTGGTTTTACTACGCTTGTACTTGCCCCAGTGTCTATTAGGCATTTGAAATTTTTGTTTACTATAATTTTTTGCTATAATTTTTTCCTTTTCCGTCATTTTTGTTAAAATTTTGCTGTATGCTTTGATTTTTATAGTTATCATTTTTGTTAAAATTTTGCTGTATGCTTTGATTTTTATAGTAATCATTATAATTTTTTTTTCAAAATTTTTTAAGTTTTTACTGGTCATATGTCTGATATCAATAGCCCTATCCTCGTCGAGCAATCCTAGTTTTGTGTACTTAACAATAATATCGTTCAAGGTTAAATTTTCGTCCAAATGGACCCTGAGTGGTCCATCAATTTTTTCAATAAGGATGTTAACCAAATCTCTATCAACGTTTTCTGATTTATATAACAAAGGTTTACTTTCATCATATTCGTATATTTCACTTATTAAATGCTTAGCTTTTTCGAAATAACTAAAGAGTTGTCTTAAACTACTTACTTTTATATACCTGCAATTGTTGAATACCTCTGCATATGTTGTTTTTGGTCTGGCCTGGGCCCTCAATTTAATTTTCAGGTCTTTCCAGGGGATGTCTCCCAACTCTCTGATATATGTCGCAAAGTTAGTCCTTATTTTTTCGTTCACCACTATCTGCGTTCCATATTTAATTAACTCGGGATTATTGCCGCAAAATCCCATCACCATATCAACAGATTTAATAAATCCGTTTATGCAGCTGACATCATCCAACTGACGAATTTGACGAAATTGTTGAATAATATCCTTTGGTCTCATTTGAAGACAGTTTTGTGGTTGGAATTGCTGGTGTTGCTGTTGCTGTTGATTAAATTGTTGTAATTGTTGACGGTGCTCTTGTTCTTGTTGCAGCTGTTGTTGCTGTAGAATGAATTGTTCACTTTGTTGCAGGATTTTTTCCTCCTGTTGTCGGATTATGATCTCCATATCGGAGATTTTTTTTTCCAAGTCGGTTGGTTCGACATTTCTATTTGCATCGAATCTGCTCATTGTGGCTTTAATATTTATTAGTTAATTATTTATTTTAATAATATTTTAGTTTTCTTGATAATATCTTCAGATATTATTAATTATTTATTTTTATAATATTTTAGTATTCTTGATAATATCTTCAGATATTATTTCCCTTTCCGACTGCGCCAATTAGATGAATAAAAACAACTTTTGATCTTCACTCATTTATTAGAATCTTAAGACTAACTTAAATGTATTCAAAATAATATCCTTAAGCTATGCAACGTTAGCAAAAATGCTTACGTTGCACTCCAACAAAATGTATTAAAAAATAATATTCTTAAGCTATGCAACGTTAGCAAAAATGCTTACGTTGCATTCCAACAAAATGTGGGAACAAAAATGTAATTTAATATTTAGTTGTTACCCTACATATTGTTGGACGATAATTAAAGTTAAAGGTTTCGGGCGTAACTTGCGTGCAGCTAATTTTTAATAATGTGATAATTATTGCACGGTGGTACGGTACCCCTTTGCTGATGGTTACGACTCCCACCTTGACGAAAGTTGTCTTAGATATTCTCTATCATTGCCCGAGATTGTAACGCCAAAGGCTTCGTTAACTGGGGGAACGATTTAAAGATGGGTTAGACTGATGCGTACATATTATGAAAATCGGATGGCTTAATAACTGATAATGATTCGGGGAATCACAATGAACCAATAGGTGTATAGAATTTAACTAGTACTACCCTTGCTATGATACTTTTTAGTATTTTTTAAATTATATTATTCAAGTATTCTTAAATTAGTTTCATATTTTTTTTTTCAGTAACATTTGTGCACGCCTCGTTACGTTTAAGAAATTTGAAAAATAAAGTCACCAATACAATGGTTACTTTGAATCCATCAACTCCAATGGGTGTGTTTTTAGATGCCTTTAATATAGCAGCTGATATTATTCTAAACTAAATTTGTTAACACAACACTATTTATGTAAGCTAAGACGTCAGTGTAAAACATTTTATTTATTTCTTTACTTTACTTTATATGCAAAACTTAATATTGTTAATACTTTTTAACTCAGTTTAAAAAACTTGTTTACTTTGTAAAACAAAATTTATAAAATGTTATTAAATAAGAGAATTGTAAATTAAAGTATTTTAAATACTACTAAATAAATAATAATAATAATAATAATAATATCTATTTTTAAATTAATTTTTGTACCCTTCACCAGGATATAAAAATGTATTTATGTACATAAATAAGGCTGACTTATAAAACTTTCAAAATGTATACCCATTCAAAACCCCGTCGACAAGTATTAGTAACGCAGAACCTTTGCTTGTGTTTTATTCTTTTTGTGTTTCTTTAAATGTACATATACATATATTTTATTTCGTACTTACTGTTTTGTTGTTAGGTCTTTTTTTTCAAACGCTTGGGTGTTTTTTAGTTGACGCTGCTTTTAATATTTGTAGGTGTTAATTATTTTTTGTTACTGTCACAACTGCAAAATGTTTTTTGTTTTTTTCATAACTGCAACTTATTTTTTGGAAAATTTTTATTTTTGAATCACTTTATTAATGTTAATATTTAATTGTTAATACATATTTAACATTTTAATGTTATAAAACTTCACAAAACCAATCCGGTTCGATTGGACCAAATGTTTAAGGTTGGGTTTTCGTTCTTTACAAATTTTAAGTTCACGTTTAAAAATCTGTTTTAATTATTGTTACACATTTAAGTTTAAATTTTGTTCACAAATTTTAGTTTCTATTCACTTTACTTTTATGTTTTGCTTTTTATTTTTGGTTTAATTTAGTTTTTAGTTTCACGGTCAGCGATACAATATTTTTAGGGTTCCGTACACAAAGTGTAAAAACGTTACCCTATTGTTTTCGCTACAATGTCTATCCGTCTTTCCGTCTGTCAGCGCCTTATATCTCTGGAACCGTAATAGGTAGAATCTTGAAGAATCTTCACAGATGATGTATAGCTGTTGCCGCTATAGCAACAAATACTAAAACTTATAGGGTGTTCAAATAGAGAGGTGTTATTCACGAAAATATGTTTATTTCTTGAACTGTAGGAGGGATACACTTGAAATTTACAAACAGTAATTAAAACTTAGTTCACTATATAAGCAAGTATAAAAAAATAAAAACAAAAATTAAAGCGTGTTCCGATAGTGGTGTGATTTGCATGTTTAAGGCATAATTTTTGAACCATAATAGGTAGACTCTTGAAATTTTCACAGAAGGTGTATAGCGGTGGCCGCTATAACAACAAAAATTAAAACTTATAGGGTGTTCCGATAGAGAGGTGTTATTCACGAATATGTGTTTATTTCTTGTGTGTTTATTTATTTATTTCTTGAACTGTAGGAGGCATACACTAAAAATTTACAAACTGAAATAAAAACGTACTTCGCTTTATAAAGAAGTCTAAAAAATAAACCTAAAAATTAAAGGGTGTTCCGATAGT
This sequence comes from Phasia obesa, assembly GCA_949628195.1. Classification (NCBI taxonomy): domain Eukaryota; kingdom Metazoa; phylum Arthropoda; class Insecta; order Diptera; family Tachinidae; genus Phasia; species Phasia obesa. The sequence goes on from OX451220.1 coordinate 10,130,308, forward strand.
GGTGTTATTTGCATTTATAACGCCTAAGTTTTGAACCATAATAGGTAGAATCTTGAAATTTTCACAGAAGGTATATAACTGTGACCGCTATACTAGCAAATACTAAAACTTATAGGGTGTTCGGATAGAGAGGAGTTATTCACGAATATGTGCTTATTTCTTGAACTGTATGAGGAATTGACTAAAAATATGCATGTATAAGGCCTAAGTTTTGAACCATAATAGGCCGCTATAGCAATAAATATTAAAACTTATAGGGTGTTCCGATAGAGAGGTGTTATTTACGAACATGTGTTTATTTCTTGAACTGTAGGAGGCATACACTAAAAATTTACAACAGTAATTGAGACTTAGTTCGCTTTATAAACAAGTCTAAAAAAAAAAAAAAAACTTAAAAATTAAAGGGTGTTCCGATAGTGGTGTGCTTTGTATGTTTGGAAGTTTTGAACCATAATAGGTAGACTCTTGAAGATTTTACCAAACGTGTATAACTGCGGCCACTATAGCAAAAAATACTAAAATATAGGGTGTTACAAAAGTGACGTGTTATTTACGTTTATGTCTTTTTTGGAGCTCTAAGGGGCAACCACTTACAATTTGCAGACAGTAATTAAAACTATGTTTGTTTTATAAACAAGTATACAAAATTGAACTTATATATTAAAGGGTGTTCCAATAGTGACGTGATTTGCAAGTATATAGCCTAAGTTTTTAATGAATAGGTGGAATCATGAAATTTTTACAGGAGGTGTATAACTATGGCCACTATAATAAATAGTAAAAATTAAAGGGTTTTCCGCCAGTGACGTGATTTGCATGACAAAGCCTTATTTCTTGAACCGTAACAGGTAGACTCTTGAAATTTTGTACAGAAGATGTGTTGCCACGACCGATATGATAATTACTAAAAATTAAAGGCAGTGACATGTTTTTCAATTATAGTGTCTTATTTTTTAATCGTAACAAGTAGACTCTTAATATATTTATAGAAAGGAAGTTGCCATGGCCACTATAATAAATAATAAAATTAAAGGGTGTTCCGACAGTGACATGATTTTATAAACAGTAAATACTTAAAATTGAAGTGTGTTCATTAGTGAGGTGTTTTTCACGAATATTACCTTATTTTTTAACTTTTAATAGAAAGTGTATTACCATGGCCGCTATAAAATCAATTACATACTAAAATTTAAAGGGTGTTCCAATTATGATGCAATTTTCGCGAATATTACTTTAATTTTAAAATGTAAGGGTGTCCATAAGACATAAAGAAATAAAAAACTGGAATTTTTAAATTATACTGAACATAGTACGGAAACCTACGTGTGTGAGTCTAACTCGCACTTGACTAATTTATTTAACTTTAATTTACTAATTTCTTTAAAGTTTTTAATTTGGTTTCTATTCACCTTAAAAGTCAACAATACAATGATTATTACAATTAATAAGAAAAGAAGTTGAAGTCATAAAAAATTTATAGACAAAACGGAATACAAGTAGCAGTAAATGAATTGTTTGTGTAAATTATTACTATTGCAAAAAATAAAGGAATGTTAAGAATTTAATGTACAGTGACGGGCAAAAAAAAGGGGTTCATCTCTGAACAGGCTATATTAACCGAAATTGGAACCGTAACCCCCTAGCTGAAAATTCCGAACCATTTTCCTTACGATGTAGTAACGTATGATGCCTTTTATTACACGTCGTGCAATTAAAGGCACTTTTACAATTCTTCACCTCATGTTGCCGCGACAAACAATTAACATAACAGTGAAATTTCTTCACCGTTGAAAATCTTTCCTATCTAATAAACTATATCAAACTTTTATATTTGGAGTTTATATTGGAGTCTTTGGCGGCATTGGAACTCGCAATCTCCAGACTGATAGCAATAACATATGTATATGTATGTATATCTATATAAATAATAAATAGGCAAACACGTTTTTTGTAATCCCCTTTACGTACGTAATACTGCATCGTTTTTGGAAAGACTTATATGGTTTTAAAGCTTTTTTTTTCACAGACGTGCACAATCGTAATTTTATTAAAATCGGTTCAGTACTTTAGGATTACTCCTATATAAAGTTCTTACTAACACCAATAAACAAAAATTTATGTATGTAAATGTTGTTCTCTTAGCTGCAAGTCGAAAACAAGTAAATTTTAAGAGAACACGTGCGTTTTCGTGTTTAAGCATGGCCATACTTTTTCTTCCATGTGGTTATCTTATTAAAAAGGGGCAGCGAAGCGCACCAATGATATCTAGTAGTATTTTAAAGCACATACGATTTTCACTTCAATGTTTACAAAGATTATTTGATTGTTATCGAATAGGTTTGCCCCTGATCATATCATTTGGGCTGAACAACTCGTAATACACCAAGTCAAGCTGATGCCAGTAAATAGAGAGCATTAACTAGAATCCATGAAAATTTATATTAGTCGACAATATTATATTTGCGTGAAAAGCAGCAGAAGAAAATTGAAATAAAAACGCAATTGTTTTAATATTTGGTTTCGAGAAATGCTCTCAATTTTATTAAATAGATATTTTTACCTTGATCTTTAAAATTCGTGTTGTGTCTTCTTTACAAATATACGAGAAGTAAGTATTTACTAAAAAAGCAACGAAAATGGTAAAAACAAATTTGGTTGAAGCGTTAGCGGTTTTACTCTCTAGTATCCAAAATACTCTCAAAAAATACAAGTTTACTAAAGAAGTAGAATTTAGATCCTAAAAGAGTTATCTTTAATTAGCGAAAAATCATAAATAAACAGTTCAACCTATACATTGCCGGGCACTTTTCAATTAAAGGCAATATAAAAGTATAATTTTTAATTCGGTTTTTTATTTTCAAATTCAAAAAGAAGTTGGTTTTTACGTCCGTGTGGAGTTTTCGATCTCAATAATGGTCGCATGATGTATGACGTGGCTCGGGTAGAGCCCGGGCTCTGTGGATTCTGCTATACAGTTGCACAGGGTCTGGGCACTACAAAGTTGGGCGAATCAGCCCGTTGCTATAATCTCAAGCAGAGCATCTATCGAGGTGATGACAAAACCAATCCCGAAACCTCCAGCGACCAACAGGTAGGGTCGCAAGGTAAAGGCGTGACTGAATGCATTAGCCAACAAACTGCAGCCACAAATGAGGAAGTGGGTAACCCCGCGAACTCAGACACTGCAGAGAGTTCTCAGTCAGAATCATGTCTGGTTGGGGAGCTCTTTGAGCGTCTGGGTGTTGCGGAGGACGAAGATGCGCTTCTGGAATCTGATCCAGAAGACATCGACGTCACTGTCATTTACGACCCCGACAACGATGACGATGGTGATTCAAATTAACCTTCACCATTCTAAGGCAGCTACTGCTGCATTAATCCTTCACCTTATGGAACGAGGTGAAGATATAGCGTTAGTCCAAGAGCCGTGGATCAACAGAGGAAAAATATGTGGACTTAATGCACGAGGCTATAAATTGATGTATGCAACAACAGTTTTGCTGGCACATTCGCTATGAAATCTTTCAAGGCATTTGACCAACTGGTTTTTTTGCCACATTAAATGTAAAATTGAAAAGCCAAATTATGAACAGTTGGGTTTGTTTATGCCAGGGAAACTATAAATATGCATTTGAAAAATACGTATATTGTTGATTGTGTTGTAGGTTAAACTTTTGTTCGGTTGTTAGAGTTTTTTTTTATGTGCTTGCTTCTTGTCCTGGAATGGAAAAATAGTTATTTAAATTATCAAATTTGTAAAAGAAAATATTTAATCGTGCTGTTTCTGTCCTTTTTGTATGCTTCCTCTTCAAGACTAAAACCAAAACAAAAAAGAGTATTGCGTAACGTAAAAATATACATATTGTAAGTATATCGATAGCAAAGATATGGACGGAAGTCATTCATGAATTTGATCGCTAGAAGTAGTAGGTAATGGTGAAATAGTAAAAATTCAAATTTATGAATATAAATAAGTAACTGCCTAAAAATTTTGCTATCCTGGTAGAAGGAGGGAAGTAACCAAATGTTTCAAGGGACTTTAGGACATGATTAGAGGAAAAAGAGCGGGTAAGGAAGGCGTAATGAGAATACCGCAAAAATGGAATAAAGTTTTTTTTATAATTTTCCGTTGAGAGGCGAGAGTTTTTTTTTGTTGTATGTACATATATACGCTGCGGGAAAATTTTTACATACATAGATATGCTCGCATGAAATTGAGAGGCGGAAAACTTTGGCGGGATGCATTCTGGAATATCTCTGAATTTGTTATATATGCACATATGTATCGAGAAAATTCTCGAAGGAATATTATGTAGGCCAAAGGAATATAAATAGAGGCACGTTAGCGACTTAGCTCATTCAAGTGAAAACAAGAAGTGTAGTGAATTCAAAGTAATAATTTTAAATAAAAAAGTATTTGTATAAAAAATCAGATTTTTTTAAAAGTGAAAAGAAGAAATTTTCCTGAGTGCTTGTGAAATTTCTGCTAGGAGGAAAAAATTTATTTTTAGGTATGATAAAAAGTTTTTAAAACGTAAGTCATATGTCTTTTTTTTTTGTTTAAATAATAATAAGTGGTTGGTGTTTATTGGCTTATTTTTATGTAGTGTAGCTGGCTATTGGATCCAAAGTGGCTTATTATACGTCTGCAATAAGCCCAAAGAAAGTAAAATAGCCAGGTAAAATTTTTATTTTATTGAATGTAGAACACCTTTTACGTGATTTGAAATCACGTAAAAGGTGTTCTACATACAAAACATTTTTAAATCACTTGATATTAAATCGGTTAGGAAAGTGTCTGTGATTTCAAATCACTTACTTATTTTTTCGAGTTCTTTGTTGTTAATTTTATAACAAACTGCTGTAAAAAATAGTATGAAGTGTTCTTTTATGATTTTTGTAGTTAAATTACGTAATATTATAAGAAAAATATAAAAAATAGTGCATTTTTGAAGACTCTTCTTTTTCAGTAACATTTTATAAAAAAAATGTGTTTTTCCGCTTCTTTTTAATTGTCAGCAGATTAAGTGTTTAGAAAGTACATCTAACCTTGCCAAACTTAAAAATTGCAATGGTTCCGTAAGTAAAGCCTTAAAACGCCCTTTTTTTATACTGCTTTCATTTTAAACCTTTTGGGGTCCACAATGTTACCCTAGACCCTTCAGATTGCTTTTATTTTACGTATTACGTAAAATTTAATCAAAAAATATTAAAATTAGTAATTTTCATGTGGTTTTACAATTTTAAAATCGCTTAAAAAATAAAAAATTATGTGATTTACAGAACAGGGTAAACTAAAACACGTGATTTTGAAACGGTTCGTGATTTAAAATCACATGATTTTCGTAACAGGCCTGATTATTAAGCAAAAAAAAAAATTAATAATTGTCAGTGCATGTATACATATATCTATTGTAACGTGGTTTTGTCGTAGGCTGAGATAGCTTAGTCTCGTCCAGGATCTACTTACGGATCCAGAAACCTTAAGTAATATAAAAGATTATTTTTCCCTTCTTGGGCTTAATTAATCTGTTTTCCTTTATTTACTATAATAATTAATTACAATACGAATACAAAATTATGATAACCGACGCACGCCAACCCGACTGATTCGTCAAATAGCTGGTTCGGGTGTGTTGGATGGATAAGCAGGTTCGGGTTACTGGTACGTTACGCAGTTCAGGATACAAATAGTTAGCAGGTTCGGGTGATACTAGTACGGGTAGATTCGGGATGCAACTAGTTCGCAGGTTCGGGTGATACTAGTTCGGGTTACTTAACCTAGGTTCGTAAATACGTACAATGGTTCTTATTGTTAAATTTCTACAATAATACATAGTTTGCTTACACTAGGGAACAGTCAGCCGAAGCCGCTGTGGGAACAGTCAGCCGAAGTCGCTGTGGGAACAGTCAGTCCGAAGACCGCTGTGGGAACAGTCAACCGAAGTCGCTGTGGGAACAGTCAGTCCGAAGACCACTGTGGGAACAGTCAGCCGTAGCCGCTGTGGGAACAGTCAGTCCGAAGACCGCTGTGGAAACCAGTGTTGGGATTTGTGGTACAATTGTACCAAATTTGGTACAATCGACACATCAGTGGTACACTTCATGCTTTTTTGGTACAATTTCAAATAAAATTTATTCATTAAATTTGTTTTATTTAATCAATATTTTTTATTTTTTCTTACAATAATAAACATTTCTATTTTCATAGTTCTCCAACCGTGTGTAGAACTAACTAAATATCAACATTCTTAATTTTATGTTCAGGATTTTTATTATTTAGTTGGATAACTCTTTTATGTATAAGTGATAGGTAGATTAGTTGAAAGCCCTTTCTGCTGAAATACAACATTTGAACGTTTTTGCATCGCGTCATTAAGTTCCGGCAGTATTCAGACGATATATTTTTCTATTCTCTCTAGTAAAGATATTGTAAGGCATTTTTTAGTAATTAGATTTATTGTTCTTCCAAAGCAGGGTTGTCAGATTTATTTTCACCTAATTCGCCAAAATCGAAGTAAAAAATTGCCAAAATCGCCAAACCGGTTTTTTGTTAAAATTTTTCTCTAAAATATATAATATCGAAAATATTTTTTACAAATCACAAAAAATAAATTTAATTGAAATATCTAAAATTCGCCAAAAATAGAAAAAAAGGGGCCAAAATATATAAGTATTTTGTTTTTTATTTACAATGATTAGTAGACGCGAGAAAGGTAAAATTTTGACTTAAAACAATGAAAAATAGTGGTTATTATAATAAATGGAGACCTGAGCATACCTACCTTAAGGTATTCGTTATAGTGTTCTTATTTAGAATATGTTTTATAGGAATTAAATTTATTAAATATTACTAAAGATCAACAGATGTGTGCCACATGCCCTATTTCAATTCATAAAATTGTAACACGTTTTCACAGTCAAGTTTTGGTGGAATTTCTTATTGAAATCGATCTTTCTATACAGTAATTAAAAGCATATAAATTTAAAAAATCCAGTTTTTTCTTTAAAATTAATCACCTTATTTGTAAAAAATATTCATTCAACTTAGAGAGAATAACACGAACTTAATCCTTACTTCAAAACTTCCTTTGTATGTAAAAAATAAGTATAAAAAATTCATTGGAATTACCAGCACATCAAATATGTATAAAATAATGTAGCTGCACATAATTAGATAGAACATAATATTTTTTATAATCTTTCTAAAACAAAAGTTAATATTTTCTATTATGGTTGATAAGTATCCAAAAGTATGTTAGAATTTATAAAAAATTTTAAAAACAAGAAATTTTGTTCATGATAAAGAACATTTTAAAATCGAAATCATCTTTAGAAATTAAAAACATTTTTAAATATGTTTTTGGTTTCCAAAAGTAAAATCATATTAAAATATGAAAAACAACTTTAATTTCTTTATTATCCATTTTGATAATGTTGGCCAAAAGCCAACGAAAAATCGCCAAATCGAAAATTTGATCGCCAAATAAGTTTAAAAATCGCCACGTTTGGCGAGATATCGCCATATCTGACAACCCTGTTCCAAAATCCAGGCATAATTCATCGGTTTAAGATCAGGTGACTTCGGAGTAGTTTTAAGCACTTGATGGAAATTGTAATGAACCAGCTCCTAATATTGTCATCCTTTTGCGTATGGAATAAGTAAGTATTTAGCTAATTGTTAGTAAATTAGCAACACAAACACAGAAATTCAAGGAATCAATTTATCGTTAATAAACAAATACGCTAGTATAAACATTGATTTGTTCTATTTTAACGTTGAGCTGTTTCCTTTTTCTACTTTTTGCCAAATTTTGGTACAGTTGATGCTGATTTGGTACAATTTCATCATCGGGGTGGTTGGGGTTGCAACATGCTGGTTGACTGCCAACCTTTAACACATACTTATTTTAAAAATAACTAAATGAGAATTATTACTAAGTAGGTGTTTGTACAGACTTTTACTGCCAGTCCCACGATGTCGCTCGATGTCGATCAAAAATTTTGTTGTAGTTTTAAATGTATTTGTGCAAACGATCGACATTAAGCGACATCGTGGGACAGGCAGTTAACTTTATGTTGTTATTACACTGCAGTTAAGGGTGGTTTTACATGGCGTGTTGGTTACAAAAAAAAAATAGTATAATAATGAAATGCAAATATAATAACAATAATATAGGTCAGTATGAATCTGAAGTAGAGCTTAAGGAAAGCGCGTTTCATAGAATTCTCTCTGGGAAAAACTAACTTATGCCCTAGAAAAAACGGTTTTCTACTGACTAAGGTTTTTTTATTTTGTTCTAAGTAAATACATGTATATTTGTACGGTTGTCAGAAAAATTTTGGCTTTTTTATAATTATTGTGAAAGGCTGAAAAGGAAAGAGAAAAAATTAAGTAGAGGGAAAACATATTATTTTCTTTGTATTAGTTATTTATTATAATTTTTATTTAATTTTTTGTTATTTATTTAAGAATAAGCTTTAAAAAACATTTTTATTTTATTTATAATTAATATATTTTTTTATAATAAATCATGTTTTTGTATAGCTAATTGAAATTTTTGCAGTATGTTGGCTTAATTTAAAAAGGTAACGGCAACGATGGAAAGGTAAGTGGAGAAGTGGTCAAGTGGGTTTTGGGTCGTGGAACGAAATGGTTAGGAAAACTACCACGACAAGGTTGGGTGGGCGAAATAGGGGATGAATATCTGTCTCCAAATTACTTGTGTTTCTTTTGGTATTGTTGATGTTAGTTTCAGTGTGTTTTTTTTTATACCTTTTTTTTGTGTTAGGGTACGCGGCCGGCGGGAAGGGTCGGGACCACCTGAGGGATAAATAATTGAGCTAGACGGAAACCTCGCCGCGTCAACCGGTCCGAAACATAAATGGCGCCTAATCAAATGTAATAGCTTAGGAAACATTCTAGGAAGACCAATGAATGTGTTCTAAGCTATGTAATGAAATTACATGTACGTCAACTAAACATGTAACAATAACCCGTTAAATTTGACATAAACCAGTAAAAAAGTTTTTATTCATGGCACAAACTACACAGAGATGTAAATAGCGATTGATGAAAATGGCTATAATCATATTTTTCTAAGCTTGTCAAGAAAGAGACAAATATAGTAACAAATTTAAACGAACATTGAAAAAATAAACAAAACAAAAACTTAAAATTTAAAGTTTAAAACTTTGTACTTTAAAAGTTAATTTTTTTGTTGTTTAATTAAAATATTAATTAAACAACAAAGTATAATTTAAACAAACAATCAAAACTCTTTGGTGTTGTGAAATAAGCTTGAGAAAAATATTTAATGATATTACGCACATTTACACTAATAAAAAAATTATTAATAAGAAAATAGCACAAAAGAAAACCAATGTTTACGAAATAACACAAAAGAAAACTAATCAACGTGTGAAATGGTATTTTTTAATTAGTATTTTTTGCCGTCCTGTTTTTACGCCGTTTCACCTCTTGGGTTCTCTTTGATTCACGGTGTTGAAGGTGATTTGTATAGCCGCTCTGAAAATAAGAAAGAGACGTTGTATATTAGTTAAATCGACATTATGAAGAATAACTTAATAAATTACTTACCGAAATGAGTCCCAATAGCGTATACGTACGTAATGATGTATCTAATTGTATTGTGGCTAGTTTCGCATTTGTTTAAATTTTGATTTCGTTTCTGTTGTTCCTTATAAGTCCGTATTTAGTGTTGAATGTTAGATAGCATCTGATAGCCTCTCGTGATTATGCCATCTACGAGGTTAGTTGTATCAGGTACTATCAAATACCATTCGTAATCTCAACCGGTATTCAAATAATAACCTGGGTTGAAGTACGAGGGGTCACACTATATATATATATATATATATATATATATATATATATATATATATATATATATATATATTTTAGTTTATTTTATATTTTCTTGAGATATAAAGTTATTAAATTATTTTATATTATTTTTATTAATATTATTTATATTATTATTTTAGTTGTAATTTTTTTTAATAATGTTTAAAGTAAAATTATTTTATTAAAGCAAAATATTTATTTAAATATTTTTCTTTTTTCTTATAGTTGACCTGTTTTTAGTTAGCAAATATAGCTTTATTTTATTTTGGCTCAAGGTCTAAATTAATAAAAAACGTCCTTCCTTTTGTTTAATGAAGATCAATTTTTATTAATAATTGGTATATTTATTTTCAAAAAGTTCCAATATTTCGACTAACATCGTTAGTCATCATCAGGGATCTGATAAAATAAAAGAAAAATACTAAGTACACAAATATTATTATAACGTTATTAGACAATATTACTTGAAAAATATTAAACAATTATCACAAAACTAAATTATCACAGCATCCAAACTTTTATAATCAAACATTTAAACTGAAAATTATTTTGATTTTTTATATTTTGTTATTATTCGTCTGTATATGTGAGCACATTTCTCCGTATCTTGTTTGTAGTTTAATCTCTTCTCAATTGGGACATTTATTATATGTAGCATCTCCAACATGAATCTCTTCATATAATTATTCTCTTCTTGTAGAATTCTCACATTTTTAAAATTCGGCTTATGATTTGTCGTGGTACAGTGGGCAGCAAGTGCTGTTTTTTGTTCTATTGGTTTGTCAATTATTTTTAGGTCCGATCTGTGGGATGTAATTCTTGTCTTAAGTTTAGTTTTTGTAGTGCCAACATATACCTTATTGCATATGTTAGTTCCGTCTCCGTTGCATGGAATTTCATACACCACATTAGATTTTTCTTCTTTTGGTAGCCTAGTTTTTGTCTTGCTGAATAATCTGTTGACAGTATTATTGGTTTTAAAAGCGAGTTTATAACTATCCTTGTCAAATATGTTGGAAAATTGTAGTCTTTCAGAAAACTGTGGTATATAAGATAGGCTCTTATATACTTTTGGTGGTTCCTCGTCATGTTTTTTCTTTCTTTTCGCTTGTCTCAGAAGGTCATTTATAGTTCTCTTAGGAAATTCGTTCATTTTCAGCACCTTTGTTATTCTTTCTATATTAACTGCAAGAAAGTCTTTGTCACTTATAGATAAAACCCGTCGAATAAAATTTGAAGCAGTATTCATTATGATACGTTTGGGATGTTTTGAATAAAAATTAATCATCCTGCTCGATGATGTTGGCTTTTGGTACCAATCAAATTTAAGTAGATTTCCTTGTCTTATCACTACGGAATCTAAATATGGTAGTCGATTGCCTTTTTCCTCCTCCATGGTAAATTGTATATGGTTATTAAATGAATTAAGTTTATTTAGTATATCTTTTACTGACTCCTTCTTAACTATTGCAAAAATATCATCTACATATTTGGTAAGAATTTTTGGTTTTGAAACCATCGTAGTGATTGATTCATCTAATAATTTTTCCATCACGATATCTGCAATTATCGGAGATGCAGGGGATCCCATAGGCATACCTCTAATTTGTTCATAAAATTTAGAGTCGTATTTAAAATAACGATTGTCTTTTATGCAGAATTTTATTAGGTCCATAAATAAATCCTTAGGTATGGATGTGTGTTGTTCTAATTCACTCCATTTCTCTTCAATTGTCCTTAGAGCTAAGTTGATCGGTATGCTCGGAAACAGTGAGATCACATCAAATGAAATAAGTATCTCGTCATTCTCGATTTTTGTACTTTTAATCCGATTTTTAAAGTCCACTGCGTCTTTAACATTATATTTAGAATTTTTTTTGTCAAATTCTTAAGAATATTTACCAAATATCTGCATAGATTGTAGGTCGGTGAATTTATCGAAGAACAAATTGGTCGTAGCGGTGTTCCATTTTTATGTATTTTTGGTAAACCGTATATTCTGGGTGTGATAGCAGTCCTATTCAGCAATCTATTCCTGTCACTAGTGTCAATTATTTTTAAATTGTACAATTTTTCCACAAATGAATTATTTTTATTTTGCAGTGATGTTGTTGGATCTCTTTTCAAACGTCTGTAAACACACATATCCTGTAATATACTTTTCATCTTATTATCGTAATCTAGTTTTTTCATTGCTACAGTCTTGTTTCCTTTGTCCGAACCAAGTATTATAATATCGTCGTTTTTACTCAAAAATTGCCTAGTTTGTCCCACTGTGTCAAGTATATATTTGTCTCTTTGGTTTATGTTTGTTGTTTTTTGTAAGTGGTTATCCATCAACGAGATTAGTTTTATTCTTGCATCTTCTTGTGTTTCTTTATTTCTTAAGGTTTGTATGCAGTTTTCTCCTTCTGCTATACATTTAAATAAAGGGAAATTCTTATTAGTATTAGCCAATGCATGTTTTGGTCCTAAAGAGAGCAACCACTGTATGTTTGTTGGTATGGTTTTTTCAGTTTTATTTATAAACCACTCTTTGTTGTGTTGTATATTCATTTTCTTGTTGGTGTTTAAAATTATTGTTTTAAGTTTGTGTATTTGTCTCAGTTTGTTGTTTTGGTTTAATTTCAGAAATAAAATATCCTCACTCTGGAAAAATAATATGCTGTCTGTTTTATCCATCATTTTAACTAAGTTTTCTCTATCTCTTTTTAATTTTTCTTTTACACACTTGATTTCTTCATGTTTATAATCCAATAAAAGTTTTAGAATTTTCATGTGAAAGTTATATGTGTGTTTTGTTAGAATCTTCATTATTCTATCCTTTTGTTTAAAGCTTTTATTATTGTCAAATATTTTATTTATGTTTTTCGTTGTATTTTTTAAAAAATCTGGTACAATACCTGCATGTTTGCATTTGATTAAAAATGTTAAGGACGGTAAAAGTTTTGAAAGAGATTTGTTGGTTTTCGAATAACTGCTAATAACGTCGATAGTGTTCAAAAAAAATCAAAATAATTTTCAGTTTAAATGTTTGATTATAAAAGTTTGGATGCTGTGATAATTTAGTTTTGTGATAATTGTTTAATATTTTTCAAGTAATATTGTCTAATAACGTTATAATAATATTTGTGTACTTAGTATTTTTCTTTTATTTTATCAGATCCCTGATGATGACTAACGATGTTAGTCGAAATATTGGAACTTTTTGAAAATAAATATACCAATTACACAGGGCAACAGCAAAAATATGCTCGAGTAACTACTATATACATTTGATGTATCATGGCTACCTTACTACAAAAATGGTAAAATTTTTAAATTCTATGGATAGATTTTTTTTTTAAAAATTTTTTTTTAAAATTGCAATTTTTTGAGACGTTTCTTCAAATAATTAATGATAACTCAAAAACTACTAGTCCGATATTATTAAAATAAATTCAGAAAAATTAAGATTTGCATAGCCTTTAATTCGTCTATATATCGCGTTTCAATCGGATCAATAGTATCGGAGTTATAATAAAAAACTTAAGAAAAAAATATATTTTTTACGTAAAAATGGCAAAAATTTTCGTTTTAAAAAAATCATAAAAAATCGAAAACGGCAAAAAACTTCCAGATTCATTTTTTTATCGCATAGCGACATATAATAGCAACAAAATGAGATATCGACCATAAAAATCGATTGATTTTTTTCGAATTTATTCACATTTTAGTGAATTCGCTCATTTTCACAAAATTTTAGTTTTTTGCTTGATATACGCATTATAGCGGGTTTTCAAATGTGTGAAAAACATAAATTTTCCAATTTCAAGGGGTGCATGTCGGATTAATGTTAGATTTGATGAGAAACTTCCACCCACAAAATTTTAGTCGAATTCGACAACGTTAACACGTAGCGCATAGGCCCCAAATCTGAAAAAAAGCGTTTAAATCGAAAATAATTGACAAATTTTCAGTTTTTGCAAAATTAACGCTATTTATTTCCCCTTTTGCAAAAAAGTGGATCCTGGTCCTTAGGGCAAACACAATGAGATTTACAATAAGCTACATATCTTTTAAATCGGTTAAACAGTTTTCAAGTTACTTGCCGAAGGCAATTGACAAAAAAATGTAACTAAGTCAAATCGATGGAATAGATCGAAAATGCATTTCATTGTTTTATTCATGTATTTTCTTTTATTTTATATTTTATTATTTAAATTTATTACAACATATAAAATAAGGAAATAAATAAATAAATATTATAAACTACAAACTTTGGAATTTTCTTTTATGACATTTTCTATTATTGAATAACGAAGTGTTGCTCTGAATACTCCAGCAAAAATCTGCCATCATGTGTGCATCCCAGCGACCCTGGTATCTTTCCTCCATTGTCCGAATATCTTGGTGAAATCGTTCGCCCTGTTCCTCACTTAAGTCTCCTAGATTTTCAGGAAAACGATCTAAGTGACTGTGAAGGTAATGTAACTTGATGCTCATGTTGCATCCAAGATTCTGGAAGTGAGTTAACATCTCTTCAACGTGCGCAACATAATCATCATCCTTGTTATTTCCTAAGAAATGTTGAATAACCCATACAAACGAATCCCATGCATTTTTCTCAATTTCTGACATTGAACTGAGAAAATCGGTATCTTTGACCAATTTGCGAATTTGTGGGCCGTCAAATATTCCTGCTCTCAGCTTTTCCATACTCAAACTTTTAAACTTCCTTGAAATATACTGGAAACATTCACCATCTTTGTTAAGTGCTTTAACAAATTGTTTCATCAGACCAAGTTTAATGTGAAGAGGGGGTAATATGATGCGATCTCGGGGCACCAGAGGTACATTTATAACATTCCTCATACCTGGGTCCAGTGTTTCCCTATAAGGCCATTGTTTTCTCTTCCAGTGTTCTGACTTAGCTCTGCTGTCCCATAAACATAAAAAACAAGGGTATTTGGTATAGCCACTTTGTTGACCTAATAGGAAATTTACCATCTTAATATCAACACAAATTACCCAGTTATGTTCATTATACTTTATCTTCTTCATGACCAATGCAATTACAGAGTATTCTTCTTTTACCTTGGTTGAATGTGCGATTGGCAAGGAGTGAAATTTATTTCCATTGTGCAAAAGGACACACTTCAAGCTGCGTTTTGATGAGTCAATAAATAAACGCCATTCGCTTGAATCATATCTATGTAAGCCCATGGCAGTCATCAAACCAGGAATTGTCTTCGGCAAGTTCTCAAGGACATATAATGGCCAGTGAAAATTGTAATAACTCGAAAACTTAAAGACATGTAGCTTATTGTAAATCTCATTGTGTTTGCCCTAAGGACCAGGATCCACTTTTTTGCAAAAGGGGAAATAAATAGCGTTAATTTTGCAAAAACTGAAAATTTGTCAATTATTTTCGATTTAAACGCTTTTTTTCAGATTTGGGGCCTATGCGCTACGTGTTAACGTTGTCGAATTCGACTAAAATTTTGTGGGTGGAAGTTTCTCATCAAATCTAACAA
Organism: Phasia obesa; assembly: GCA_949628195.1. Taxonomy (NCBI): domain Eukaryota; kingdom Metazoa; phylum Arthropoda; class Insecta; order Diptera; family Tachinidae; genus Phasia; species Phasia obesa. Next base: position 10,145,692 of record OX451220.1, read on the forward strand.
TAATCCGACATGCACCCCTTGAAATTGGAAAATTTATGTTTTTCACACATTTGAAAACCCGCTATAATGCGTATATCAAGCAAAAAACTAAAATTTTGTGAAAATGAGCGAATTCACTAAAATGTGAAAAAAATCAATCGATTTTTATGGTCGATATCTCATTTTGTTGCTATTATATGTCGCTATGCGATAAAAAAATGAATCTGGAAGTTTTTTGCCGTTTTCGATTTTTTATGATTTTTTTAAAACGAAAATTTTTGCCATTTTTACGTAAAAAATATATTTTTTTCTTAAGTTTTTTATTATAACTCCAATACTATTGATCCGATTGAAACGCGATATATAGACGAATTAAAGGCTATGCAAATCTTAATTTTTCTGAATTTATTTTAATAATATCGGACTAGTAGTTTTTGAGTTATCATTAATTATTTGAAGAAACGTCTCAAAAAAATTGCAATTTTAAAAAAAAAATTTAAAAAAAAAATCTATCCATAGAATTTAAAAATTTTACCATTTTTGTACAAAGGTAGTCATGATACATCAAAATTATATAGTGGTTTTAAGAGCACATGAAATTTTTTTTATTTTGTTGTGCTGTGTTATTAATAAAAATTGATCTTCATTAAACAAAAGGAAGGACGTTTTTTATTAATTTAGACCTTGAGCCAAAATAAAATAAAGCTATATTTGATATTTATTTCTATAATTTTCTTAATACATTATTATATTTTTGTTTCCTTAAAAAAAATTGTATATGATTATATTTGTAGTCAATAGATTTTACAGTTTATGATATTTTTTAAAGGGATTTGCCAAAAAATTTATATAACCAATTTTCATTAAAATATCCACTCATTAATATTCGCGAAAATTCGTTATTAAGTCTGAAAGCGCGGCGATTTAAAACTATTATTTTTTTAAATTTGTTATGAGCGCTAGCCCACCTACAACTCGATCGCCGAAAAGAAGTAGGCGAGTTTAATTTGACCTTAACAGATCTACACCTCACGTTTCTTATAAAATCTATAAACCAAATACTCCTAGGTTAAGGTCTAATAGTAAAACAAAGTTGCAAATGGCTGATGAAAATAGAGCTGGTCTGATAAGCGATATGTCCCTGACTATCATGTCTAGCACTCCCAATTTGCCACAGGCTGAAGGTTTGTTACCAACAGATTTGTCAGCATAGGGGTCAAGTAGACAAGTTTTTAGAAATGATAATTTGGGTAATATGGAACAATCAATTAGAAGATTAGTAGATAAAGGTATAAGCTCACACATGGTTGATGTCAAGAAGACTATGGCGCAGTTGACATCGACCATTAGTAGGCTTAGCATTATGGTCCAACAGACGCAACAACCAAATGGGTCTAAATCATGAAATGATGGTAATCTGCCCACGGAAGTTTCGGCAATACACTCTTAGTCTGGACACTCGTCAAGAGCATCTTCAATTAATAATGATGATATATCTTATCATAAAAGTTATGACAGGCCGCGAATTGATAAATGGGGTCTGCATTTTGATGGTGACAGCAATAAGTTGGCTGTTGAAGATTTTGTTTTTCGGCTTGAACGTCTTCAGCAACAGTTCGGTATGTCATGGAAAGAGGTTTTAAACAATTTCCATCTACTGGTTAAGGATGCAGCTGAGAGATGGTACTGGCTTTTTATTCAGACCAATTATGTGACCGAGTGGTCTACTTTAAAATAACAGTCTACTAGATCGAGTTTCGAATTTATGATTGAAATGGTTGAAAGTGAGTCTTTAGATGTTTTCTTTTTTACTATGACACAGCTGAGATCTCGCCTAAACATTTCAATGCCAGAATCTGAAATGATAAAGAAGAATTTAAGGGAGAGTATTGGAAGAATTGTGTTCCCTATGACTGTTTCTTCAGTAGAAAAGCTCAGAATGAGTTGTATAGATGCCGAAAAAACTTTTCTCAAAAAAGAAAATAAGCCTCAACCATCATTCACCAATCGATACCCGCGTCAAGTCAACGAATTGTATGAAGAGTCTTTAGACCCATATCAAAAAGTCGGACTTGAGTGTGAAGAAGTGGCAGCCGTCAAAATGGGGCTTAATAATCAACCATCCAGTCTTGTCTGCAAATTGCAGGAATAGAAATTTTCTCAGGAACGAGGGGAATCCGGGGGACCATCGTTCGACAGTGAACCCGCAAGTAAGCCAATAGTGAAAAATCCAAGAATAACAAATCTCGTACAAACTACAAAGAATTTCAATATATTAGAACCACAAAAAAGACACTTATACACATTACAGGAAAGACAAGAAAATTATGAAAAGGTAAGAAATAGAATATTTAACGCAGAAATATGCCTCAAACGTCCAACTACATCAAGACGAATAATAATGCTAAGAAAAAAATTGCTGAGAGAAAACGAATGCGAAAACTGGTAAGCGAAACAATAGAAACAGCAGACAGAAGAACTAGAACTGATTCCAGACCATATGCTGAGTTTAAAATTGGCGATGTTCAGGTGAATGGTCTTCTTGACACCGGTGCATATGTGAGTATTTTAGGTAGAGGATGTAGAAAACTAGTTAGTGAACTTGATGTACAAATAGTTCCGATATTTTCCACAATAAGTACCGCTAGTGGCCAAGAACATACATAGATTACTAGGTAAAATAAAAGCAAAAGTAGAATTTTAAAACAAAATGGGTGAAATTACATTTTATTTATGTTCTGATCTAGAAGAGGAGGCATATCTTGGCATAGATATTTGAAAGTTATTCGAACTTGCGCCTGAAATAATAGGTGTATCAGAAGTTAATATGCCAAAAGTTATTGATGAATGTAAACCCGACAACCATAAATCTAATCCTCATAAACTAACAGATTCTCAACAGCTAGAATTAAATAAAGTTATTGAAAGTTTTCCCGCGTTTGAAAAGCTAGGTCTGGACTCTACTACAGCCTGTTAAAGATAGATATTACCCTGTTAAAGATAGATATTACCCCATATCACCAGCGGTTCAAGAAGTAGTCTACCAGGAAATAGATAACATGTTAGTCTTAAACGTAATTGATTTAAGTGAAAGTCTCTGGAGTAACCGAACAACTGTTGTAAGAAAGCCATGTAAAAAAGGTTTTGCCTAGATGCCAGAAAGCTGAATAAAGTCACTGTAAAGGATGCGTATCCATTACAGAACATTGATGGCATCCTGAGCAGAATAGATGAGACACATTTCATCAGTAGTGTAGATCTAAAGGTCGCTTTCTGGCAGATAGAGTTAGATGAAGATAGTAAACCGTATGCCGCTTTTACAGTTTAGAGTTATGCCCTTCGGCCTTTGCAATGCCGCTCAAAGACTGTGTAGATTGATAGATAGTGAAGTGATGATTAGAAGTGATCCCCCAAAGGCTAAAGGAAAACTTTTTTGTGTATTTAGATGATCTGTTGGTGATATCCGATACCTTTGAAAAGTATATTGAGTTGTTGATTTATTAAAGATTTTGCAGCAATAGCAGCTCCTCTTACCGACACTTTGAAGAAGTCCAAAAAATTCGTAATGACTCCTGAAGCAGCATTCGAAAAATTGAAAAAGGCTTTGACATCGGCCCCGGTTTTAAAACATGCTAATTTCTCTAAGCGTTTTTTATCCAATGCTATGCATGTAACTATGGTATAGGTGCTGTGTTGTACCAGCTCAACGGTAATGATGACACCCTATAGCATTTTACTCGCAAAAGCTTAATTCCTGTCAGATGATCTATAGCGTAACTGAGAAAAAGTGTTTGGCGGCGGTGATGGCAATCAAAAAGTTCCGATCATATGTCGAGATGATGCCCATTCACCGTAGTGACAGACCATGCCAGCCTGCAATGGCTAATGTCACTGAAAGAGTTGACAGGTAGATTAGCGCGTTGGTTACTTCAGCTTCAAACCTTTGATTTTGAGATAATGCACAGAAAAGGGTCAGAAAACGTAGTTGCCGATATGCTGTCGAGATTGCCGGATGAAGGGTGTGTAGAGGAGGTAAATATGGACGATATATTTGACTTCGAGACGACAAAATTCCAAAGTAAAGAATATTTAGAGCTAATAAACCACATTGAAAATAACAAAGAACAACTCCCAGACCTGAAAGTGGACGATGGAATGGTTTTCAAAAAGACGTCGTTCGATAAAGATGAAACCAAGTGAAGACTGTTGATACCACCAGCTATTACCCATCCAATTATTGAAAAATCCCATACGTCCTTTACAACTGCTCATGGAGGAGTAGCAGAAACCATCGAAAGACTAAAAATATTTTTTTATTGACCAAAATGTCTTATCAATAAAAATGTTTATAAAAAACTGCCAAACATGTAAAGAGACAAAGCCTACAAACCAAAATCTAAGGCCAGATATTGGAAACCAAGTGATTATTAAAAGGCCTTTTTAGAAGCTACACATTGATTTTATGGGAAAGTACCCTAGGTCTAAGAAGGGTAATTGCTATACATATTTTGATAGTAGTAGACCATTTCACAAAGTTTACGTTTTTAAAAGCAATGAGAAAAGCTTCGACCGCTAATGTTGTAGAATTTCTAGTGAATGAAATTTTCAAAAAATTTGGAGTGCCGGAGATTATCCATAGTGATAATAGGTTTCAGTTTGTAGCAAAAGGTTTTGAAAATCTCATGAAAACCTACAAAATAAATCATATAAAAACAGCTGTGTATTCTCCCCAAAGCAATGCCAGCGAACGTGTTAATCAGTCGGACCTGCAATTTTAGCCATACTTTCCCACTGTTGGAAATCACTACTAATACATTGTCTCATATCTGTTTTTACATTTTTAATCAATTTCAAGTGCCACCAGGTGCCACCTCTCAATTTGTTGCATTACACAGTACATTTTTCAGCTGATTGATTCGCGACTCAATTCTGATAAGGCTCTTTTGTTTAACATAACTCAAGTACTACTATTCGGATTTTGCTTAAACAAATTTAGAAAAATCAAGAATTACAATTACTTTCATCTGTTTATATAACGTTTTACTTTATGTATGTATGAAGAAAAACAATATTTTTTTGCCTAAGAAATTAATTTTTTTGTTAATTCATAAAAAATCCAAAACGGTAAAAAAGTGTCAAGTCCTATTACTTTCACGTAAAGTTGCATAACCTATGAACAAAATGAGACATAAATCATGTAAATCGATTAATGGGTTTCGCTTTTATTCACAATTAAGTAAGGGTATGAATTTAAAAAATTTGCTCGAGATATGCACAAAATTCTTTTGATGACTTTTTATGATTTTCAGAATTATAAAAAAAGTAATAAACAAAAGGTTATTTGATTTTATGATTTTTTTTTCATAATTTATTTATTGTATCTTCAATAATTTTTGAACTAACAATAATTACTCGTATCTTAAGTCTAAAATAAAATATTCTTTTTAAGTCCAGCCAGTGCTAGACAAAAATAATGTTTGTTTCACGGATTTCGAAATCATTTGCGAGTCATCCCTCTAATGTACGGCCAAGAAAAGCAGTATCTCTTCTTTTTAGTCGAATGTAACCAGGTTCATTCAGCATGTTACGCGCCAAAGGGTTTGGATGAGATTCAAGCCTCTTTAGATATGTGACTGCATGTTCCGCTATTTCTGATTTAACTGATGGCATGTTTAGGTCTTTGTGGATGTTCGAATTTTTTATATACCAGGGAGCAGATGTAATAATACGTAAAATCTTATTTTGGCGCCTTTGAATTTTTTCTACATTGCTAGCTGAGGCAGTGCCCCATAACTGAATCCCATAACACCAAATTGGTTTGAGGACCGACTTGTACAGTAGAAGTTACAATCTAAGCTCAGGGTGGAGTTTCTGCCAATAAGCCAATTTAGTTGTACTGCTTTTAGTTTCATTTGTGTTAACTTGAAGTCAATGTGGCTTTTCCAAGTAAGGCGACGGTCAAGATGTATACCCAGGTATTTAACGTCTGAAAGCTGTGGTATCATTTGGTTATTTATTCGAATAGGAGGGCATGAGTCCCTGCGCAGTGTGAAAGTTATGTGAGTGCATTTTTGTTCATTCACTTTTATTCTCCATTTTTCTAGCCATTTTTCCAAATTGAGTATGTGGTCTTGTAAAAGTTGTGATGCTTCTTGGGCACTTTCATGAATACTTAAAAAAGCTGTGTCATCTGCAAAAGTTGATGTGTGGACTAGGGTGCTAATTGGCATATCCGATGTGTACAGTAAATATAAAATTGGTCCCAAAATACTACCTTGGGGAACTCCGGCTTCAATGAGCTGTGGCGAGCTTAAAAAGTCACCTTCTTTTAATAAAAACTTGCGATTCGTTAAATAATCTTTTAAGAGCTTATACAAGTTTTCGGGCAAGTTCAGCTTTAGCTTAAATATTAGGCCTTCGTGCCAAACCTTATCAAATGCTTGAGAAACGTCGATAAAGAGCGCAGAACAGTATTTTTTTTTCTTCAAAGGTCGTTTTAATTACATTTACTAATCTGTGTGTTTGTTGGATCGTACTATGTTGTTTTCTGAGGCCGAATTGATGGTTCGGAATGCATCCTTTCGCGCTAAGAATTGGATTCAGCTTAGTTATTAATATTCTCTCAAATAACTTTGACACGTTTGATAAAAGGCTTATAGGTTTGTATGATTCTACTTTTGTGTGGTCTTTTCCTGGTTTAGGAATCATTGTTATCAAAGAGACCTTCCACTCTGTGGGAAAGTACTCAAGACGTAAGATGGCATTAAAAACAAACAGAATAATTCTGCGACCTATACGGGGCAACTCAACTAACATCTTGTTACTTGTTTTATCAACGCCAGGGGCTTTTTTGGTGTTTAAATCTGCTATTGCCCTTTCAATATCGCGAAATTCAAATCTTAGGGGTACTACGGCACTAGTCTCTACTGATGGTAACTCAGCTATATCAGTGCATACATTTGGGGTGAAAACCTTCTTCAAATGTCCAACAAACAAATTGCCTTTTTCGGTATCATTCCTTGCCCAGTCTCCACAAGAAGTTCGCAAGGGAGGCTTACGTACGACCGGTCTTTTAAGGTTCCTACATGCACGCCATAATGAATAATCTGATTGAGCAGTTGCATCGAGGTCTTCCAAGTAATTTTTCAGAGATGATACTCTTCGAGATTCTAGCAGCTGTCTTAGTCGTTTCGTGCAATCTTTAAGTCTAGATTTAAGTTGAGGAGATCTGTGTGCTTGCCACTCTCTTCTAATTTTTCTTTTTTCAGCCAAGAGCCGCTCGACGTCTACAAAGTAAATTTGATTGTATCTAGGTGGTTGTCTGGTTTCTGTCGCATGTTGGGCAGCTGATTTAAGATTTTGATCAAAATAAATTAGACTCTGGTCCACATCTTCTGGTGTTCTTAGCGGTATGTTTTCCGAACAATGAGTACTGAGATACTTTCTATATTTCAACCAATTAATGCTTGTGCAAGTTGTTGGCGACACGATATTTTGCTGATTCCAAATATAGACAATAGTGGGTGAATGATCTGAGGATAATTCGAGTGACGCTTCAACCTTAATCATTTCTCTCGAAATACCTTTAGTCACGCCAAAATCAATAACATCAGGTATTTTTTGTCGATCAGTAGGCCAATAGGTGGGTTGTCCACTTGATATCACATTCAGACGCATTTTGGAAATTGTATCAAACAAAATACGACCTTTTGGAGTTATTAGGCGTGATCCCCAAAACGTATGTTTAACGTTGTAGTCGCCTGATGCTATGAAACAGGGACCTAGTGATTTGAAAAAGTTGATATATTGACTCTCTGATATTTGAAATCTAGGAGGTGAATAAATCGAAGAAATAACAAAGTTTTGATGATATTCTTCAATACAGATGTTTGTTGCTTGAAGGTAGTCCTCACAAAAATCACACAGTAAATGATGTTTAATTCGAGCCCTTATTAGTATTGCTGAACCACCACATGCTCTGCCACGGGGGTCTTTAGTGTCATATAATATATAGCCATTGATTTTAAAAAAGCTATTTGTTGTTAAATGAGTCTCTGAAACCATCATGACATCAATTTGTTGGTTCTTCAAGAAGTACTCGAGTTCATTTTTGTGTTGGCGTAAGCCGTTTGCGTTCCAGAAACATATTTTTAAACAGTTCATGGTTTGTGAAGTAACGCCTGTAACATAGTATATTGCATGCGTACCATTTCTTGCATCATGCTGCTCATAGAGCTCATAAAACTGTTTATCGACTGCACTAATGTCTCGATGCTTGCTTCGAGACGATTGAAATTACCAGATGGTGTTTGTTCTTTAGGATGCGATTGCAAATTAGGAGTAGAATTAGTTGCCGGTGCCGCTTTATGTACTGCAGTATGATTGATTTTTACCATATCTGCGTATGAAACATGTTGAGTTGTTGGTTGGGCTAACTGAGGATAATGAGCATTTGCTCGATATTGTGGGTGCTTAGCAGGAGTATTTGATTTTTGAGTGGTTTTCCTTACCATGGAAAAAACTGGACAGCCTCTGTAGTTAGCAGTGTGGTTTCCACCGCAATTGCTGCATTTTTTAACTTTCGAGTCATCCCTTGCTTTGTCGCATTGGGCGGAACAATGTAGCTCGCCACATACAACGCAAACCGGAGGCAACTTACAGTAAGCCCTGGTATGACCATATTCTTGACAATTTAGACACTGGACAGGTCCTGGACGCTTATGCGGCTCCTCTACAGTTATTTTACGGTGTAACAGGTATTTCAGATTGTAAATGGGGTGCGTTTCGTTTTTCTTCAATCTAATATCTCCAGGTTCCAGTTCAACGCGAAATAGTGGTTGGGGGACACGTTCCCGATTACGGAGATTATCTACACTTTTTATTTTAAAACCCGCTTTTTGGAGTCCGGCTCTTATTTCAGCTGGATCAACGTATGAATCTACACCTTTAATGACTACCTGTAGACCTTTACTACTCTTCAGCTGATAGGTATAAAAGTTCTTTTTGCAGTTTTCGAACTCGTTTACTGCTTTACGATAACTGCTTTTATCAATAAATTGAATTTTTGTCTCATCAATGTTACCACGCTTGATGGGAATTACATAAAATGAGTTCTCGCCAATAATTGTAATTAACTTTTTTATTAAGTCGTTCGAATTTTTCTCCCTTAAATAAACTGGAGGTGGTTTGAACGACTTAATTGCCGTTTTATGTTCACTTGTTTCACTATCTAAGATAGCAAAACGATTATGGGAATTTATTCCATTAGAGCCCTTGTCTTTATGTACCTTAGACATTGGTGCATGCTGCGAAGATTTAGGGCTTCGACCTCTTTTTAATACCGTAATGTATCTGTCCATTCCCACTTGCGTCTTGGGTTTAACACTATCCATATTACTGTTGGTAACACTGTGATCAGAAGGCGACTTGTTTGTAGTTATATTATTGTCATCGATTTGCAAAAGCGACGAACAAGATTGAGCACGTATAACAGGCGTAGAATTTACACACAAATTATTTTCAGTTTTTTTGTCTTTATTTAATATAATATTGTCTACATTTTTTTGCTTAAATTAAAGAGGCTCATTAGCCCTTATTGTTTTTGTTTTATTTTTAAAGTAGCAATTCAATATGCCGTTGTAAAAAATAAAGAGAAAGAAAGAAAAAAAAATTACAGACAACTTTGTTGTTGTATTAAAACAGGTTTGTTTTTGTTTAAAATTATTCACACAATGTATGTTAATGCGAGCTAAAAAAATCGCGTCCGCACTTATCAACGCCAAAAACAGAACGATTTTTATGATTGCAGTAGCAAAGCAATAAGCGCTAATAAATTTAAGTGGACAATTAAAAGGAAAGTGCACTTTTTTAATTATTTGGGGTTTTCCGTTAGTTACCTGCATGATTTTTTTTACAGAAATTGCACCCATATTTATTTGGGTTTTTTCGTTAGTTACCTGCATGATTTTTTTACAGAAATTGCAGAAATTGAGGCTCAGGAAAGTCGCAACAAAGACTATAAAAAATATCACCTTAGACACTCCAGAAAATGCAGTCGAATTGCCACGAACGAAGATATTATGCACCGAATGATGGTAACATCAGATCCCATGATCTCACATTTGACTCCTTCATTTAGCCAGAAAAAGCATAGTGTTATAAGCGACGAAGTTGAGGCTCTTTTAGAATAATAAATTAAAAGTAGATTTAAAATAAATAATAAACTAAAAAATCATTTATATTTTTTAGTTAGTTAGGGCTTTTTACATTGTAGGTAATGATATACATTTCTTTACTTACTTTATTATACCCTTCACCACAGGTGGAAAGGGTATATGTATAAAGGTTTGTCATTCCGTGTGTAATTTCTACAATATTCATTTCCGACCCCATAAAGTATATATATTCTGGATCCTTATATATAGAGAAGTTGATTAAGCGATGTCCGTCTGTCCGTGTTAGTGTGGTAATGTCATTTGCCAAGGCACAAGAAGAGATACAAAAAAATTTAAGCACACCAATCTGTCAGGAATAGTTTCGAAAATTTTGGTATTGCAATTCAGCAACATCGGATCATTCCTTTGCAGGCTACGGGCCAAAAACCACGCCCAACTATAATTTTTTTACGTTTTTTTTTAATTTTTTTCGTTTGTTTTTAGATTGGTAGGGGTTTTCTTCTTTGATTTGTATTAGAGACCTTAATAGAAAGCAATACGCATAGAGGTAGCCAATGGACCCACCGGGTACCCACTGACAAATAGGAGCAGTTAAAAGGACCTCCCATGTGTCAATATGATGATTTTTTTTTTTTTTGTAAGGATTTCTTTTTGCTTTAGTCTGACCATTCTAACTCAATATAGATTGGAGAAAGGTCCAAAATTTAACAAAAAAATTTCAATCAAATTTTTAAAAAAAAAAATTTAAAAAAAAAATTTACAAAGCATTTTCAAAAAGATATTTTACAGAAAAATATTCGAAAAAAAATTTTTTTTAAAAATTTTCCAAAAAATTTTCGAATAAAATTTTACAAAAAATTTTTATAAAAATATTTTTACAAAAAATTTTGGGCTCAATTTTCGAAAAAATAAACAAACATTTCAATATTTCTCTGAAAATTAAAATTATGAGTGTAACATAACATATTTTTAACCGACTTCAAAAAAGAAGGAGGTTATCTATTCGTCTGAATGTTGCTTTTTTTTTATGTATGTAACCGCAGAACTCAGCCATTTCTGAACCGATTTTAAAATTTTTTGCTTTATTTGAAAGGTTATGCTTCAAGGTTGGTCCCATTTTAAAAACAGTTCATTATATTAAAAATTAAAGGGTGTCCCCATACAACATACATGTTTTTTACGTGTATTAAGAACCTTAAAGGGCAGCAAATTAAAATTTTAAAAAATTGCGTGCCTCTGTAGCTCCCAACAGCAGAAATTAATAAAAAAATAAATTTAAAATTTAAAGGGTGTCCCCATAGGTGACATAATATGACCTATTTGGGTCTATCTTTTGAACCGTTATAGACTAAACCTTGAAAATTTGACAGAATGTCGATTACTATGACCGTTATAATAAAATGTATAAATACTCAAAATTTTAAATTAAAGGGTGCTCCAGTAGTTCATTTCATTTGATGTATATGGCCATACTTTTGAATAGTTGTACACAGACCGCTGAAATTTACAAAGAACCTGTAGTGCTAAGTCAGCTATAACAAAAAGTATAAAATTTTGAATTTGGAACTTAAAGGGTGTCCCAATAGTTAATGTAATTATATGTATGTGGCCAAACTTTTGAACTGTTAGAGACAGACAGCTGAAATTTACAAGGAACCTGTATTGCAAAGTCCACTATAGCAAGTATACACTTTGAAGTTAGAAATTAAAGGGTGTCCCCATAAATTACGTAATTTGATCTATATGACCCTATCTTTTGAACCGTTAAACACAAACACTTGAAAATTAGGCAGAATGTCCACTACTTTCTCTGGTATGATAACAAATATATATATTTGGAATTATAGTGTAAAGGGTGTCCCAATAGTTCATGTAATTTGATATATATGGTTAAACTTTTTAACCGTTATAGACAGGTAGTTGAAATTTACAAAGAATCTTTGTGACCAAGTCCTCTATAACAACAGGTCTTTAATTTAACATTGTAAATTAAAGGGTGTCCGAATAGGTGATGTTATTTGATCTGTGTGCCCCTATCTTTGAAACCGTTATAGACAGAGGCTTGAATGGTGTCCCCATACAAGACGGATGCTGGTGAAAATAACTTAGCTTTTAAACAGTAATAGGGAGAGGCTTGACATTCAATAGTGTTTATTTTTTCCCTCTAATTTTGGCGCATCTTTTATTTGGTTTAAATCTAATTCTTACAGATTACTTCTTACATTTTTAGTTTAGAATTGGTGCCCTTCTATTTGTTTTGAAGTCGGTTTTTTTTTGCAAGAATTATTAATATTAAGAATATACATACATATGTATGTATGATATAGAGTAACATATTTTTATACCCTTCACCACAGGTGGAAAGGGTATATATAAGTTTGTCATTCCGTGTGTAATTTCTACAATATTTATTTCCGACCCCATAAAGTATATATATTCTGGATCCTTATATATAGAGAAGTTGAATAAGCGATGTCCGTCTGTCCGTGTTAGTGTGGTAATGTCATTTGCCAAGGCACCAGAAGAGATACAAAAAATTTAAGCACACCAATCTGTCAGGCATAGTTTCGAAAATTTTGGTATTGCAATTCAGCAACATCGGATCATTCCTTTGGAGGCTACGGGCCAAAAACCACGCCCACCTATATTTTTTTACGTTTTTTTTTAATTTTTTCGGCTTTAATGATTCTGTTTTGCCTTTTTTTGTCAAATAAATATTAGAGTGTGACAGGTAGATCGCAAGGAGTGCATACAGATCTTGGGGATCAATAACCCCCTGCGAGGGGCGATTTTTGTTTGTTTTTAGATTGGTAGGGGTTTTCTGCTTTGATTTGTATTAGAGACCTTAATAGAAAGCAATACGCATATAGGTAGCCAATGGACCCACAGGGTACCCACTGACAAATAGGAGCAGTTAAAAGGACCCCCCATGTTTCAATATGATGAAAATTTTTTTTTTTTTTTTGTAAGGATTTCTTTTTGCTTTAGTCTGACCATTCTAACTCAATATAGACATTATAGAGAAAATTTTAAAATTTTTTTTCAAAAATATTTACAAAAAAATTTACAAAGCATTTTCAAAAAGATTTTTTACAGAAAAATGTTAGAAAAAAAAATTTTTTTAAAAATTTTACAAAAAATTTTTAAAAAAATATTTTTACAAAAAATTTTTACATACAATTTTCGAAAAATTAAAACAAAAATTTCAATATTTCTTTGAAAATGAAAATCATGACTGTAACATAATATATAAGAATATAAATATGTATGTATGTGTGTATATAGAGTAACATATTTTTTTAAATGCGTTTGATTTTTTTAAATGCGTTTGATTTTTAAATAGATGATAACTCTATTTTAAAACCTAGGTGCATTAAACACATAGACATCATCAGGATACCGACTACAAACTGTCAAAAATAAAACGATTATTTTGAAATCAGCTAAGCTACATGGCTACACGGCCACCGTTGTGGCTGTCGTCAACTTAGACTAATTCCTATAAAGTTATTTTATTTTATAAAAGCAAAATAAGTATTTCTACAACAATGTCAGAGTTTACGATGTTGCTGTCGGCTTCAATATCATTAAGTAGCTGACAACACGGCGACAATTGTAGCAAACGGAATTTGTCTTCTATTTCTTTAACTCATGAATAATGATTTTTTCTCATACGACTTTATTTAAGTAAAGAGTCAACAATATGGATAATGCTGTACATGTCTGTATAAATAAAATCACCGTGGTGAAGGGTATAGAAGATTCGGCACGGCCGAATATAGCACTTTTATTTGTTTTTTAATGCGTTTGATTTTTAAATACATGATATCTCTGTTTTAAAACCTAGGTGCATTAAAAATAAAACGATTATTTTGAAGTCAGCAAAGCTAAATGGCTACACGGCCACCGTTGTGGCTGGCGTCAACTTAAGCTAATTTCTGTATGCGACAATTTTATTTTATTCAACAAAAGAAAGTGTCACAAAATTGCAAATTACAAATTCATATACAAACAAAAAGTTTTGGAGGAAATATTTATAATTTTTTGAAAAGTTATTTAATTTTATAAAAGCAAAATAAATATTTCTACAACAATGTCAGAGTTTACGATGTAGCTTCGTTTTCAATATCATTAAGTAGCTGACAACACGGCGACAATTGTAGCCAACGGAATTTGTTTTCATTTGTCTTCTCTTTTTTTTCCTCATGAATAATGATTTTTTCTCATACGTCTTTATTTAAGTAAAGAGTCAACAATATGATAATGCTGTACATGTCTGTATAAATAAAATCACCGTGGTGATGTGTATAAAAGATTCGACACGGCCGAATATAGCACTTTTACTTGTTTTGATTACTTTTGTGTATTACTAAATTTGTGAGGAAATCACTACATTTTTTGACAAATATTTTTTTTCCTCACCTCCATACAAAAATCCCCAGTGTGCGGCGTGCACTTACAGGCATCGGTTGCTTCCTTGCAAAAAAGCCAAAGCTGTCAGCGAAAAACAGAAAGGCTCGAAGATTGTAAATGCGTCTTATTGTCAGACGAATGTAACATAAATCGTTTCAACTCAGATGGCATTCGTTATTTTTGGTCCAATACTGGAAAAGCAAAAAATCAGCATCAGGTGATAGAGAGGGTGAAACATTGTGGAGGGTCTTTAATTGTTTGGGGGTGTTTTTCGGAATTTGGTGTTGGTCCTTTGATTTTGGTGGAAGAAATAATGAATAAAGAATTGTACTTAAACATGCTTTATGAAAATTTACCAGTTGCAATGGGTCAAATGGAGTTTTTTTGAAGAGGATATTGTCTTTTAACTGGATAATGACCCAAATCACTCATCAAAATTGGCTTGCAAAAGAAAAATTTACCACAATTATATGTCCAGCCCAAAGCCCAGATCTCAATCCAATCGAAAATTTATGGTCGATTGTGAAAAGACGACTGGGATGCTATGAAACACCCCCAACTAGCATTAAATACCTTTGGAGTAGAGTGGAGGACAGTTGAGCCGGTATACCTCTAGAGACATGGCAAAGCCTAGTCAGAACAGTTTTAAAAGATTGAGGTGGCTTCACAAAATACTAACTTTTTACCACATTTAAAAAAAAAGCATAGAGTGCAAAACTGAACACTCTTAACACATAAAATTAAGTATACTGTTAAGACTGAAATTGCCGTTTTTGTTTCTTTCTATTGATATATTTGTAATCTTAAGTATGTGTTATTCAATGAAGTAACAATGAAATAAAAGTACAAAATTTTTATTAAATCAACAGTTGTGATTTTTTAGCGTCACTTTTGCTCCATAGTGTAGTTCGGGATTATTCCCGCGGAACAAGTCTAGTTTCGTGAAGCAGCACCAATTAAAAAAAATTATACAGGCTGATAGAGAATTAAAAAATAATAAGAAAATGTTAAATAAAAAAATTGGCGGTCACCCTTATTTTCCGAGTTATGGGCGTCTGAACTTTTCATGTGAAACTCTGATTGTGCCCTACATTTTTGAACATATCAGGTCAATATGGGTATCATTTTAAAGCAGGTCAATATGGGTATCGGCAGGGCGCAAAGATTTTCTCCTCTATGGATGCTCTATCACCCTTTATAATTTTTTTTTAATTGGTCCTGCTTCACGGAACTAGAAGCCATTCCCGCAAAATCCCATTACCATATCGACAGATTTAATAAATCCGTTGATGCAGCTGACATTATCCAGCGGTCTTAACTCACAACTTTGTTGCAGTACAGCTGACAACTTTATTGCTGTAGATTTGCTTGTTCACTAAGCTGCTGCTGTTATTTTTATTGTTCATTTTGTTGCAGGATTTTTTCTTCCTGCTGGCGGAGTATAATCTCCATCTCGGCAATTTTATGCTCAAGCTTTCTGTGTGCGTCGAACCTACTTATTTTTAGGGTTTTGTACCCAAAGGGTAAAAACGAAATCCTATTGTTTTCGCTACAATGTCTGTCAGCGCCTTTTATCTCTGGAACCGTAATAGGTAGATTCTTGAAATTTTCACAGATGATGTATTGCTGTTGCCGCTATAGCAATAAATACTAAAACTTATAGGGTGTTCCGATAGAGAGGTGTTATTCACGAATATGTGTTTATTTCTTGAACTATAGGAGGCATAGATTCAAGATTTAAAAACGGTAATTAAAACTTAGTTCGCTATATAAACAAGTATAAAAAATAAACCTAAAAATTAAAGGGTGTTCCGATAGTGGTGTGATTTGTATGTATAAGGCCTAAGTTTTGAACCATAATAGGTAGACGCTTGAAATTTTAACAGAAGGTGTATAACTGTGGCCGCTATAGTATCAAATTCTAAATCTAATAGAGTGTTCCGATAGAGAGGTGTTATTCACGAATACACGAGGTATACACTAAAACTATGCAAGCAGTAATTAAAACTTAGTTCGCTATATAAGCAAGTCTAAAAAAATAATCCTAAAAATTAAAGGGTGTTCCGATAGTGGCGTGATATGCATGTATAAGGCCTAAGTTACAGGTGTTATTCACGGATGTGTGTTTACTTCTTGAACTGTAGGAGGCATACTCTAAAAATTTACAACTAGTAATTAAAACTTATTTCGCTTTATAAACAAGTCTAAAAAAATAAACCTAAAATTTAAAGAGCGTTCCGATAGTGGTATGATTTGCATGTATAAGGCCTAAGTTTTGAACCATAATAGGTAGACTCTTGAAATTTTCACAGAAGGTGTATAACTGTGGCCACTATAAATACTAAAACTTATCAGGTGTTCCGAAAGTGAGGTGTTATTTGCATTTATGTCTTTATTTCTTCAGCTATAGGAGGCAACCAACTAAAATTTGCAGACAGTAGTTAACTCTATGTTCACTTTCTAAGCAAGCATATAAAGTTAAACCTTAAAATTAAAGGGTGATCCGAGAGTGACGTGCTTTGCGTGTATATGGCCTAAGCTTTGAACGATAATAAGTAAACTCTTGAAGTTTTTACAGGAGTTTTATTACTATGGAAACTATACTAAATAATAAAAATGTTCCGACATTGACGTGATTCTCATGTATAACTCCTTATTTCTTGAACCGTAATAGGTAGACTCTTAAAGTTTTGCACAGGAGATATGTTGCCACGGCCAATATGACAATTACTAAAAATTAAAGGGTGTTCCGGCAATGACATGTTTTTCACGTATATTTACTTACTTTTTTAATCGTAATAGGTAATTTCTTGATATATTCATAGAAGAAGAATTTCCATGGCCGTTATAACAAATAACGAAATTAAAGGGAATCCAACAGATACATGATTTTGACTGAAATAGCCTCATTTTTTGAACCGTAATCGTTGAATCGTTTACAGTAGATGTTGTACTTCGGCCGCTGTAACAATTACTAATTACTAAAGGGTGATCCATCAGTGACATGTTTTTCACGTATATTACCTTAGTTTTTGAATGATTTAAAATGAATTTTAAGACTAAATAATTATTTTAAACTTAAAGCTAGCTTAAGCTAAGCAACACAAAGAATTTTCGCTTGCGTTGCTGTCTTGTAAAGTGTAGGAATGAATATATAAATGTAACTTAAAACTTCTACACTTAACCAGCAGTTAATATTAGTTTAACCATTCTTTGGGTTTCGGACTCGCACGCTATTTTTAATGTGTGTATCTTTACCACCGGTCTTCATTTGCTATCAATATGTCCAAGGCGAATTCAAAAATACATTGTTTAATATCTGCTAATCTAATGTCAAAGTTTTTTTTTTTTTTTTTTGTTGTAGTTGTTGCCCTACTGCTCACACCCTGCGTTGAACATGTCTTAACAAAAGTCAAACTTCACATAAAAAACAGTATTAAAAATAATGTTTTTTTATATGAAGTTTGACTTTTTTTAAGACATGTTAACGACTAATGTAGACGGGGATTTTTATGAAGTTTGATGTTTTTCAAGACCAGGGTACGTATTTTTTCACCATAAATAGTACATTTTTGTTTATTCTCTTATCATTTTCAATGAATGAAATTTTGTTTTGCGTTTGTTTTTTCACTGCTCACAAATAAGTTTCACACAAACATTTTTCATATTTATGGATGTTTGCTTTTCAAACTGTTCACATCTCTTTGTCCATAAAGTAATTTTTGTTCAGCTTCTTTCTTTTTCATCGTCAATAAAAGAAGCAAAAATTTGTTTTAAAAATTGAACACCACCATTCGTAATAAAGTATTCATGACGCTTTTTTCTTTTTTTTCTTCACCATACATTAAATATTTAGTGTGATTTCTTTCATTTGTACGAAGTGTGAAACGAAGAAAATAAAAATGCGTAGTTCGTTTCAAAGAATATACATATCTTAAAGCAATAGTAAATGTTCTATTGAAAAGGGTTATAAAATGTACGTTCCACTTTGAATAATGTTCTATTTTCTGAAAACGTTTAATCTGGCAACGATGGTTACAGTCAATGTTACCGCTTCGGTTGGTCAATTATAATCTAATAATCGAAAAAATTTTAATTGCCTAATGCAGTTTAGGGGACAACTTAGCATCTGCGGCAAATCAGTGTTGCTGGCAAATTTTTATATTCTTTTATTTGATTTGTTAGCTAGATTCATAAAAATGGCTGCTCTCTTATTTATAAAGGGGGAAAATTTATACAACTATGTATCTATTAATATGTTAACACGTTTATACGTAGCCTATTTGTAAATAAAAATTATTCGCAAATAATTAACTCACTGTTTATGCGGCCTACTAGGGCTCAGTTAAATTAATGGATAAATAAATTGCACTTAATAATAGTTTTATTATTTTTTTTAATTTTTGTGTTGCTAAGCGCTGTTTTCTTAAAAAAAAAACAATTATTATGTTCCTTCACAACATTAAACATTTAAGAAAACAACACTAAGCAACACAAACATTAAAAATATATATATAACTATTATTAAGTGCAATATCCTGCATAAACAGCGAGTTAATTATTTGCGAATAGTTTTTATTTGCGAATAGGCTACGTATAATCGTGGTAAGAGATTGCTTTGTCCCGGTCCACACCTGCAATTTTTGTTTCTCAAACATTTTTTAAATTCTCTTTTGAAGTTGCATTCGTGTTTCTGACGACTGTATACTTTTATACAGTCATTCTCATAATGAAAAGAGCAAACAACAACAAGAATAGAGAGTCGCAGCAGAGTTTCAAGTAAATTAAACAATTTACCACTGCCATTTTTATTTCCTCTCCCAACAACAAATACATGTGTTGCAGAAGCAAAAATTACTAGTGTGTAACGAGACTTTGGTGAGTTAACTATTTAGAAATAAAAAACTACTTCACTGTATATAAAGCACATTAAATCATCACTCTACCACACACAAATTCCTTTGTAAAAATATGTGTTAGAGTGAACAGAGTGAATAGAGTGAGCAATACAAACATGTTGAGTGAATCAAAACAAAATTTTTTTCACAGAGAATCAAAACATGTTTCGTTTCATTTTTCTTTAACTAAAACATTGCAATGTTGCTAACGGTAGTGTGTTGAAATAACCATTGTGCCAATAGAATGACACAAATCATTTAAATCATTCGTTTGCAATTGTTATGATTAAAAATAAACAAAAACTTAATGTAAAGCTTTTTACGAAGATTATTGTAAATATTTCAATAATTTATTTATTACGAATTAAAAGTAGTCGCAATATGTATTTTAAAAACGTATTTTTCGTTGAAAAAAATCTTTTTTTTAACAATCGATTTTTTTTAAATTTATTTATAAATTGATATCCGAAAACAACTAGTTCATCTAAAAATTAAAATTTGTTTCTTGTTCCTAAAATTCAAAATGTTTAAAAGTTTTAGTTTTTGTTGTTATAGCGGCCACAGTAAAACATTTTATGTGAAAATTTCAAGACTCTAGCTTTTACGGTTCCGGAGATAGAAAGCGCTGACAGACGGGCAGACATTTTAGCGACAACAATACGTTTTTACCCTTTGGGTACGGAACCCTACAACCGGTTAAATAAAGTAGTTGTAAAGGCCTTAAATAATATATTTAAAAAAAAAAATATTACATTTCTTAAATAAATATACATATTTTTAGGTTTTAAGATTTAAAATTTATATTAAAACAACAATTATGCAGTTAATTGAAGTGGTATATAAAATTTAAGATAACACTATTGCATTGTTCTTTTTTAGCTGATAAAAATAAACTCATACGATATAAAATGAATTGTTGACTTTTTCAGAAAACTCTACTCCACACAATTGTCTCTCATCTTATTTGAATTTAATACGTAGCTCAGTTTTGTAATGCATGTGTTGTTTCATTCGTTTTGTAAACTTCGGCACGAAACATGTTTTGAGTTGAAAATAATACGAATGATTTAAAAGGCGTTTTCAATTCATTCATGCAGATGTCTAATATATATATTGCAAATTTTTCTATTTGCAATATTTTTGTTTGTAAATAAGTCCTGCATATAAACGTAGTATGTTAAAATGATACTTAAAATGTTTGCATTAATAATTTGGAGAAATCTGTGGAATTTTGACAAAAGTTTATAGCGTTTTTATCTGACAAGTAGGCGTAAAAACTGTCGTAAAATTAAACTATATTTATACAATTTTCTTCAAGAAATGATGCCAGTATATAATTCAACATAGACTGTATTATTAAATGACTAAATAAATGTGTAATATTTTTAACATCATAAATTTATTAATAAACCCAGAAAAAAGTAAATCATATCTGTTTAAATATTTCGTATTTTTCGTTTTATTTGTGTACGTATGTTAAAAATTTAAAATTTTATGAAACCACTAGCTTGTACGAAAAATCAGTTATATTTTCTGTGTTATTGTGTATGGCAACACTTATTAAGAAACAAATATCTCTTTCACTCTACTTATGGAAGATGGCATTCGTTTTAACTGTTGTTCACAATAGATCCTTACCCTGCGCCTCCATTAAACATTAACATGCTTTACCCACCGACTCCATTAGACATTAACATGCTTTAAGAAGAGTCAAACTTCATATTTAAAAAAAAACATTATTTTTAATACTGTTTTTTTTTTTTTTTTTTTTTGAAGCTTGACTTTTGTTAACGCATGTTAATGTCTAAAGCGGCATGGCCACACATCAAACTAGTTCATCAAACTCATGTTTTTTTGATTGTGTTAGTAAAAAAATCCAGACGTATAAGTTCGTGTCAGTTTGATGAATATCTAAACACTTTTGATTTTCACTACCTGTGCTGTATAAATTTTAGGGTAGTTTGATGTGTGTGCGCGTAATTACTTCAAATTTTATTTTTACATACATAATTTTCAAAGCGACAACAATAACTACTTTTTACGACGCGGTATAATCTATATGGTGGAGCAACATTTTATTTTAGAGTTAATTGAAGTTTATAGCGATTTTCCTGTTTTATGGCAAGTGAAGAATACAATAATACAACTAAAAAATCATATATTTTGCTCATTTTTAAAAAAAGTTTAAAAAGATTTTGCATTTAAAAATTGTACGTGTTTCCCTTTGCAAATCAACTTTGATATGAAGTTTGATGGAATGAGTTTGATGTGTGGCTGTGCTATGCAAAATACAATATTACCAACACATACACAAATTTGACGAAGTAGTTTGATGTGTGGCCATAGGGCTTAATGGAGACGGGATTTTAACAAAAGTCAAACTTCATATGAAAACATTATTTTTAATACTGCGTTTTTTTCATATGAAGTTTGACTTTTGTTAAGACATGTTGATAGCAAATGAAGACGGGGGCATGGCATAATAAAGAAGGTAGACTCGCGGCGAAAATCAATACAACACTGCATACATTTTGTTTGTGTAAAATATTCTTTGAATGTCAAAAGCATCTGACCAAAAATAGAAAGAAGAAGAATAAAGTTGAAAATTGTTAAATTGTAAAAGTTTTGCTTTTAGTAAAAGAAAGTTTATAAAAAAAAAAAATATTTAAACTTGTGGTGTTATAATGTGTTGTTAGTTTTATTGTGTTCAGGTAGTTCATATTTATGTATGTTTTATATGCGATTAATTTTATTCACATACCAACGCATACATGTTGTTTTTTTGTTTGCAAAGTGTAATTTGCATTTTCTTATATTAAAATAAATAAAAGTTTTCATATTAAATAAATAAATTGTGTTTTCTTTATGAATGTTGTGTAAAACTATGTATTTGCTTATCTTATAAGTAATAAAAAGAACACCGGAACCAGCTTCTATAATATGCACATGTATGTAAGTGGAAGGTTTCATTCATGAGAAGAGTTCACTGAAAAAAAAGAAAAGAATATAATAAGTAATAAGAGCTCAATAGTTAAGTGAAATTTTTTAAAAACTATATACCTACTTTCCTTTTTCATGACTAGGTTGGTTATATAAGAAGCTGCCTAGAGTTGTCACTATGAGAAAAGAAAATAGTTATTAACAAAAATGCAATAGTTAAGTGAAATAGTATATCAAATACTTTCCTTTTTCTGCACACTTAAATTTTTCTTTTAAATTTTCCTTTTAAATGCACTTAATTTTTCGTAAGAAATGCCGCGCCAAATTCAATGAATGTAACCGACAAAAGAATGTAAACAAATTTTGACATCCAAAGAAGGGTAAACAAACAAAGCAAAAATAATCGCCTGAGCTCTCGAGTTTACCTGTTATGAATTCGCCTTGGACGGGGGTATAAATGATTTTACTATTTACTAGTTGATTGTATATCAGTGGTGACACTTATTAAACATACATATGTATGTTACATTTTATGTACTTATTAGCTAATACCAACAAAATGTTGGTATTAGCTTCGTTGTATTACGAATTTAAAATTTCATATCTACACAATTTTTTTAACATTTCTTGTTTGTTTTTTACTCATTTCAAATTCTAACACAAATAACTAAATTGTTTTTAGAGTTCCGTAGCCAATATAACGAGCTTCAACAACGTTATAAGCTTCTGTCAAAAAAAGTTGAAATAGAGTATTTTCATAGTATAAGGTACATAAAGAAGTTTGCAACGGGTCTAACGCATGAAGTTGGTTAACTTTCAACTTTTCACGTGTAATGTGAAATCTCGTCATCCAGTAGTTTTCGGATGATGCGGGAATAAAAAGATTAATATATGCACCAGCAACAAAATTAAAAAAAAAAAAATTGTTCATGTACAGAAACGGTCCTGTTGATTGGAGTAAGAGACCTTTTCTTATACTGTGTTTGTTTAGTTATTTGCTCTCACATTAGTTTTAACATTATTAACAATATTATATGTATTGTAAGATTGGCCAATAATATACATATGTATTGTAAGATTAATTACCATGTAAAAAAAAATAAAAAGGTAAGAAGTAAATTTACAAAAAAAAATGTATGTACATCAAAAAGTTAATAAATGACTCCCCAGCCACAACCATAATACAAAATTATAAGATATAAAACAAAATACGCATTAGCGCATAAAGAGATCCTACTACGCAATGGCTCAAGTAAAATGTCAAAGTCAAGAAGACGTTTTTAGAGAATTTGGTAAAATATTACAGATGTGACAAACTCTGATATGAAATGAACTTTCAAAAATAGACAGATGAATTCCAGGTACCGATATTTACATATTCAGAGTATAGTGAATAAATGAGAATCTATCAACAACAGGAATAGGTTGTCTTAATTTCATTATTTTGTAAAAGTAAATTAGTAGGCGAAATTTCAAATAGTCATGAAACATTTAGTACCTTTGAGTGTAAGTTGGTACAAACCAATTTCTTTACGATCCCATCACTGTTGACCATAACTAACTAGTTGGTATAAAAACAACTTCAGTTAGTATTTGGTAAGGTTTTTTTCTACACACTAACTATCTAGCGTGGTTGACTTTTATTCGCTTGATTGTTCGGTACGTTACCGATATAAAACAATGTTATTGTTGAAATTTTACCTAACATAACATGTTTTGGTGGAAGGGGGGAAACTATTTGTTGCTTTTATATTATTATTTTGTTGTTTTCTATTGGAATTTTTTTGATATTTCTTGTGTAGGTATGCGTACGATGAGTTAATGAAACAAGTGTTCGACAATGACGTTTTAGAAGGTACTAGTACAAGTTGTTAGAAAAAGTGGTAAGAGCATTGTCTGTAATACTTGTTTGAAAAATGTGAAATATATACAAGTAAATAAATTAAATTAAAATATAAATTTTGCTGAAAATTTTTAACCTTAACATTAATATACTTAAATATGCCGATTATTATTTAAAGCAATAGTTTGAAATATATAAGTGAATACTTTTATGCTCATACAAACAAACATACTACATTCATACATACATATCTATGGCGCAACAGTGATGCCGTTTGGTTACATTTCCCTTCTAAGGCCCCACGTAACATTTAGTCAAATTTTCGTAACTTTTGGTAAAAAAAAGGACCTACAATTTCAACAATAAAATTTTAAAATGCAACTTTTTATGAAAAAATTTTAACTTTTTGAAAAGAAAATATCGTAACTTTTTTAGTTTGGCCCTGGCAACACTGTTATGTGTATATACCGTGTTTCATACCAATAATGTCAAGAATATTGTTAATATAATGCAAGAATTTTAGAAAGGGCGCGCCACATTGCAGAAGCGAAGTATTTGAATAACGAAAAAAGCAAGCATTTATACATGCCTACATAGATATCATGTCTTGTATGTACTTAATTTAATTTCGTTTTAAACACAAAAATAAATAGAACTCTTCATCCTTAAACTGTTTTTTCACTGGTAAGTTGATTTCTTTTATAATATTTAGTAAAATTTGTTTTACATTTGCAAAAATATGTCATTACCACGCCTAAAAAATTAAATTTATAACAAGAATATGCTGTGATTAACATGAATTTTATATTTTATGTTCATTTGGTCAGCGAAATGGTCAGTACAGAAAAATTTGGTTTTGTTAAACTTTAAGGCTTAAATCTAGTTTAGTGAAGCTTGACCAATTAAAAAAAGAATTATATAGGGTGATAGAGAATTAAAAAAATGTAAATTAAAAAATTGGCGGTCGCCCTTATTTTCCGAGTTACAGGCCTCTGAACTTTTCACATGAAACTGTGATTGTGTACTACATTTTTGAACAAATTAGGTCAATATGGGTATCAATTTAAAACTTTTGGAAATATCCATCAGGTGGTGCTAAAATTAAAAAAAAAAAAAAATTAATCCATTAAGAACCGATGACATTTTTTGACCATAGAGGAGAAGATCCTTGCGTCCAGGTAAACTTTAGTAAGCAAAACCGGTGTTGGTTATAGCATAGAGATAATCTTTGCGCTAGGCCGAAGGCTGGCTATGCAGGAAACCTTTAGTAAGCGAAGCCGGTGTTGGTCATACCATAGAGGAGAAAATGCTTGCGCCCAGCCGAAGGCCGGCTATGCAGGAAGCCTTTAGAAAGCAAAGCCGGCGTTGGTCATACCATAGAGCCGAAGTCCGGCTATGCACATAAATATCATAAAGCGAAGTCGGTGTTGGTGTTCGATTTGAAAATTTTATTTTTGTTTATTCATTAATTTAATCGCATTTTATCACATTTAAAGTAAAAAAATGCTTTAGCTCTTAATGGGTTAATTTTTTTTTACAAAATTTTAGCATCACCTGATAGATATTTTCAAAAGCTTTAAAATGATACTGATATTGACTTAATTTGTTCAAAAATGTAATGTAAAATCATAGTTTCATAACTCGGAGTAGGTATAAGGCGACCTACAAATTTTTTATTTTTAATTGTTTTTATTATTTTTTTAATTCTCATCACCCTGTATAATGTTCCAATATATGCAAGATTTACATGGGCTTAGATCTAGTTTAGTGTAGCTTGACCAATTAAAAAAAAAAAAAAAAACATGTAAAAGTGCTATATTCGGCCGTGCCGAATCTTCTATACCCTTCATCACGGTGATTTTATTTATACAGACATGTACAGCATTATCCATATTGTTGACTCTTTACATAAATTAAAATAAGTCATATGAGAAAAAACTCATTATTCATACTGTAAAGAAATAGAAGATATCGGCGACGCAGCTAAATAAAAACAACTTCCGTGGGTTACAATTGTCGTCGTGTTGTCAGCTACTTAATGATATTGAATACGTCAGCTACATCGTAAACTCTGACATTGTTGTAGAAATACTTATTTTGCTTTTATAAAATTAAATAACTTTTTTAAAAAATTGTAAATATTTTTTTCATAACGTTTTGTTTGTATATGAATTTGTAATTTACAATTTTGTGACATTTTCTTTTGTTAAATAAAATATAAATTAGCCTAAGTTTACGAAAGCCACAACGGTAGTCGTGTAGCCATGTAGCTATCTATACTGGCTTTAAAATAATCGTTTACCTTTAAACGTGTGTATTTTATTTCTGACAGTTTGTAGTCGGTATCCTGATGTTGACTATGTGTTAAATGCATATAAGTTTTAAAACAGAGATCTCATCTATTTAAAAATCTAACGCATTTAAAAAAAATATGTTACTCTATATTCATACATATATTCTTAATATTAAAATACATATATTACAGTCATGATTTTCATTTTCACAGAAATATTGACATTTTTTTTTAATTTTTCGAAAATTGTTTGTAAAAATATTTTTTAATAAATTTTATTAAAAAATTTTATTAAAAAATTTTTTTATAAAATATTATTAAAAAAAATTTTTGGAGAATTTTCTAACAAATTTTTTTCGAAAAACTTTTTGTGGAAATATCGTTTTGAAAACGGTTTGTAAAGTTTTTTGTGAATGTTTAAAAAAATATTATTTAAAATTTTATTTTATTTGTTTTTTATTGATTTTTTTTTTTTACCAGTGGGTCAATTGGCTACCTATATGTGTATTGCCTTCTATAAATCTATGGCAAAAAGGAATAACTGCTTAAGTCGACTTAAGCTGTTATGTTTTGTTATTGTGAATAACTCATTTATTTGAATGTGTTGTTTTTGAGAACATACAACGAAGTATTTCTTAATTTATGAAGTCCCGATAGAAGGAAATATCCCTAACTGCAGTGTGAATAAATTATTAAGAATCAGCTACAAACTCTTAAAGTTGTCTACTTCAAAAATACAGAATAACACATAAGCAGTTTTTCCTTGTAGCCACAGAAATGTATTTAATAGAAATAAAAGCAGAAAACCCCTACCAATTTAAAAACAATCAAAAGTCGGCCCTCTCAGGAGGTTATTGCCCCCCGAGATCTGTATGCACTCCTTGCGATCTACCTGTCGCGGTCGAATATTTATTTGACAAAAAAAGCGAAAGAGAATCATAAGCCGAAAAAATTAAAAAAAAAACGTGAAAAAAATATAGGTGGGCGTGGTTTTTGGCCCGCAGCCTCCAAAGTAATGATCCGATGTTGCTGAATTGCAATACGAAAATTTTTGAAACTATGCATAGCCGGTCTCGGAATAAAAATAAAAAATATTTTTCTTCTACTTACTAAATTTTTTTTTCCATTTTTATACCCTTCACCACAGGTGGAAAGGGTATATATAAGTTTGTAATTCCGTGTGTAATTTCTACAATATGATACAAAAAATTTAAGCACACCTATCTGTCAGGTATAGTTTCGAAAATTTTGGTATTGCAATTCAGCAACATCGGATCATTCCTTTGGAGGCTACGGGCCAAAAACCACGCCCACCTATATTTTTTTTACGTTTTTTTTTTAATTTTTTTCGGCTTTAATGATTCTGTTTTGCCTTTTTTTGTCAAATAAATATTAGACTGCTACAGGTAGATCGCAAGGAGTGCATGCAGATCTCGGGGGATCAATAACCCCCTGCGAGGGGCGATTTTTGTTTGTTTTTAGATTGGTAGGGTTTTTCTGCTTTGATTTGTATTAGAGACCTTAATAGAAAGCAATACGCATAGAGGTAGCCAATGGACCCACAGTGACAAATAGGAGCAGTTGAAAGGACCCCCCATGTGTCAATATGATGAAATTTTTTTTTTGTAAGGATTTCTTTTTGCTTTAGTCTGACCATTCTAACTCAATATAGAATGCATAAAGGTGCTAAATTTAACAAAAAAAAAATTCAATAAAATTAAAAAAAAAAAAATTTTAAAAAAATTTAAAAAAAAAAAATTTACAAAAAAATTTACAAAACATTTTCAAAAAGATATTTTACAGAAAAATAAGCAAAAAAAATTTTTTTTTAAATTTTCCATAAAATTTTCGAATAAAATTTTACAAAAAATTTTTACACACTATTTTCGAAAAAATAAAACAAAAATTTCAATATTTCTTTGAAAATGAAAATCATGACTGTAACATAACATATAATTAATATTAAGAATATACATATGTATGTATGTGTGTATATAGAGTAACATATTTTTTTAAATGCGTTTGATTTTTAAACAGATGATATCTCTGTTTTAAAACCTAGGTCCATTAAACACATAGACATCATCAGGATACCGACTACAAACTGTCAAAAATAAAATACACACGTTTATAGGTAAACGATTATTTTGAAGCCAGCAATGCTACATGGCTACACGACCACCGTTGTGGGTGTCGTCAACTATTTTATTCAACAAAAGAAAATGTCACAAAATTGTAACTTATAAATTCATATACAAACAAAAAGTTTTGGAGGAAATATTTATAAGTTTTTGAAAAAGTTATTTAATTTGATAAAAGCAAAATAAGTATTTCTACAACAATGTCAGAGTTTACGATGTAGTTGCCGGCTTCAATATCATTAAGTAGCTGACAACACGGCGACAATTATAGCAAACGGAATTTGTTTTCATTTGTCTTCTATTTTTTTAAGTCATGAATAATGATTTTTTCTCATGCGACTTTATTTAAGTAAAGAGTCAACAATTTGGATAATGCTGTACATGTCTGTATAAATAAAATCACCGTGGTGAAGGGTATAGAAGATTCGGCACGGCCGAATATAGTACTTTTACTTGTTTTTTATTAATTTCACTTTAGTTGGATAGTACTTTTATTTACCATTTCAATGATACCCATGTTGCCTCATTTCGTCATAAAATACTGGAGATATAACATACTTTATATAGAAATTTTGGGGATCCGTAACTCCGAAACTAAGGGTCGCTCCCAATTTTTTTATTTAACATTTTTAAAATAAAATTTTACATACAATAGGCTACTTTTTTTAATTTTTATAATATGTCCGTAAACTGGATTGGTTCGAAAAAAAAAAAAAATGTAGTACTCATCACAATTTCATATGAAAAGTTCAGAGGCCCATAACACGGAAAATAAGGGCGACCGCCTTTTTTTATTTACATTTTTTTTTATTATTTTTTAATTCTCTATCACCTTGGATAATTTTTTTTGGATTGGAGCAGCTGCGCTAAACTAGATTTAAGCCCTCTTTATATATATATATAGAATTTGTTTTAGAACAAATTTCTTCTACAAATCTTGTTCTAAAATTCATATCAAGTAGGTTTTATATATATATATATATAAAAATAAGTTGCATTGTGTTAGTAATTGATGTTCTCTGGAATGCTTGACCTGGGGGCTTACTTCCTATTGCGATACGAAAGAAAAATGGTACGAAATCGAACGATTTGTACTCTTTAAAGCGTTCGCGCATTTTTCTTTCGCATATCATTTTGGCAAAGATGGCAGCACCACACTCTGTAATGCGAAAGCGTAAGTCAAATTCGTTCGATAAGCCCAAATATTTTGCAATACTAAAAGAGCAAGCGCAAAGGAAGAAAACATGTAATTACTTTAAAAATGTTTTTTTAATTGATATCTAAATTGTTATTTTTAGGGAAATCAAAGCCAAAAAGTTACAAATAAAACAACGACTGTTTTTAATTTTAATAGATAGTCATTTGGCCATGAAAGAGTTGCTGCGAGTTAATGCCTAACAAGCCCGAAGCAAAATGTAGCACAAAATATATAGACAATCTGATGGAGATCCTGTAAGGGATATATCCGGTTAAAAAACGGTTGAATAAATATATGAATTTGAAAACAAATTCTATAACAGATTTATTATACCAGCGTTTATTTATGGAAAGTATATCGACTTTACGTCTTTAAACCATAATCCATCAATATTTATATGTAAATTCAACCGGCTTAACTTTTGTTTACATTTTTAAACTGTTAATGTTGCCACTTTTTCAAAATTGAAAAATAAAAAAATTGGCGGTCGCCCTTACTTTCCGAGTTATGGGCCTCTGAACTTTTCATATAAAACATTTAAAGCTTTTGGAAATATCTATCACGTGGTGCTCAAATTTTATAAATTTATATTTAATATATTTAAATTTACCTATTAGGAACCAATTGGTTATACCATACAGGAGAAAATCCTTGCGCCCGGCGGAAGGCCGGCTATGCAGGAAAACTTTAGTAAGCGAAGCCAGTGTTTGTTATACCACAGAGGAGAAAATTATATCGCCCGGCCGAAGGCCGTCTATGCAGGAAAACATTAGTAAGCGAAGCCGGTGTTGGTTAGACCATAGAGGAGAAAACCCTTGTACCCGGCCGATGGCCTGCTATGCAGGAAAACTCTAGAAAGCGAAGCCGGTGTTGGTCATACCATAGAGGATAAAATCCGCTCGGCCAAAGGCCGGCTATGCCGGAAAACTTTTGTAAGCGAAGCCGGAAAACTTTCGTAAGAAAAAAAAAAACATAATATTTCAAATTCAGAAACTGATGTATTTAATAGTGTATTAATATAACAAATAAAAAAAAAAAAAAATAATTCAGTTCTTAATGGGTTAAATTTTTTTAAAATTGTAGCACCATTCGATGGATATTTCCAAAAGCTTTAAAGTGATACCCTTATTGTCCAAATATGTTCAAAAATTAACATATGAAGTTTCATATGAAAAGTTCAGAGGCTCATAACACTGAAATAAGGGTGACCGCCAATTTTTTTATTTAACATTTTCTTATAATTTTTTAATTCTCTATCACCCTGTATAATTTTTTTTTAATTGGTGCTGCTTCACGGAACTAGACTTGTGCCGCGCCTTGAAATTTTGCACCAATAACCATCATATTAACATATGTACATAGTTTAGCTAAACACAGACTGGATTAGATTAACAGATAACTAACCAGATTACCCACTTGTGAAGTTTAAAAAAATACATTATCATTTGTACTTGCAGCTTTCGATAAAGTGAATAAAATAATTCTTGCAAAAAAAAACCGTCTTCAAAACAGATAGAAGGGCACCAATTATAAACTAAAAATGTAAGAAGTAATCTGTAAGAATTAGATTTAAACCAAATAAAAGATGCGCCAAAATTAGAGGGAAAAAATAAAGACTATTGAATGTCAAGCATCTCCCTATTACTGTTTAAAAGTTAAGTTATTTTCACCAGCATCCGTTTTGTATGGGGCACCATTCAAGCCTCTGTCTATAACGGTTTCAAAGATAGGGGCACACAGATCAAATAACATCACCTATTCGGACACCCTTTAATTTACAATGTTAAATTTAAGACCTGTTGTTATAGAGGACTTGGTCACAAAGATTCTTTGTAAATTTCAACTATCTGTCTATAACGGTTAAAAATTTTAACCATATATATCAAATTACATGAACTATTGGGACACCCTTTACATTATAATTCCAAATATTTATATTTGTTATCATACCAGAGAAAGTAGTGGACATTCTGCCTAATTTTCAAGTGTTTGTGTTTAACGGTTCAAAAGATAGGGTCATATAGATCAAATTACGTAATTTATGGGGACACCCTTTAATTTCTAACTTCAAATTGTATACTTGTTATAGTGGACTTTGCAATACAGGTTCCTTGTAAATTTCAGCTGTCTGTCTCTAACAGTTCAAAAGTTTGGCCACATACATAGAATTACATTAACTATTGGGACACCCTTTAAGTTCCAAATTCAAAATTTTATACTTTTTGTTATAGCTGACTTAGCACTACAGGTTCTTTGTAAATTTCAGCGGTCTGTGTACAACTATTCAAAAGTATGGCCATATACATCAAATTAAATGAACTATTGGAGCACCCTTTAATTTAAAATTTTGAGTATTTATACATTTTATTATAACGGTCATAGTAGTCGACATTCTGTCAAATTTTCAAGGTTTAGTCTATAACGGTTCAAAAGATAGACCCAAATAGGTCATATTATGTCACCTATGGTTACACCCTTTAAATTTTAAATTTATTTTTTTATTAATTTCTGCTGTTGGGAGCTATAGCGGCACGCAGTTTTTTAAAATTTTAATTTGCTGCCCTTTACGGTTCTTAATACACGTAAAAAACATGTATGTTGTATGGGGACACCCTTTAATTTTTAATATAATGAACTGTTTTTAAAATGGTACCAACCTTGAAGCATAACCTTTCAAATAAAGCAAAAAATTTTAAAATCGGTTCAGAAATGGCTGAGTTCTGCGGTTACATACATAAAAAAAAGCAACATTCAGACGAATAGATAACCTCCTTCTTTTTTGAAGTCGGTTAAAGATAACAAAAAATGTTTAAAGCAATGAGTAAAAAGTACCAGCTATATGTTGCCATTACTAACATATGTTTTCAATTAAGTAAACAAAAATTGGAAACAAAATTTTAACAAAAATTATATTTTCTTAATAATATTTAAAATAAACTGGTACAATAATTTCGTTAAAAGATATTGAAATATATTACAGTTGTTGCAAAGCACAGTTAAAAGTTACAAAAATACAACATGATCATAAAGTTGAAAAAAAATGTGCAATAAAAGTGTTTTAAGTGGCATTTGTTCAAAAAGTCTCAATGTTAAAGAGAATTCAAGGAAAATTTGGACACAAATACAGTTGGAAGCGGAGGAGTTCCGTCTAAATTATTTGATTCCTTGTGGTAAACAATTTTATACATAAGGGTTGTGCAATATACATAGATGCTTATGTGCATTACATAAATGGTTCTCCGGCGAAATGCACGTTCGCAACCAGAACATAAAGAAATGTTCTTGTACATGATAATGACGGTGAGAAAAAAAAGATTATTCTGTCGATGCCCTATCTAATGATACTTTATAATATTATTTCAAACCAAATCTAAGAGATTCGTGTGGAATTGAGGACCTAAGAAACGAAAACCTAAAACAGTATACAACTATATTTCATAAATATAAATAAGAGTGTTTGTCAGCAAACGAACTAAATCATCTACAATCAAACAAAATACTAGATTAGTAAAAGAAATGCAAAAATCTGCTACAAAAATTTATAACTATAACCGAAAATGTGTGTAGGGAATTTCGATGCATCTTCGTATTTAGTAAACGTGAGCGCAAGATGTTAAAAAGTGTACAGTATTGCATGTTTTTGAAGCGCAAATATTGGTTGTATGTGTAGTGAAATATTACTAAACAGTAAATACAGAAAACAAGAGAGCAAACAGTGCACCTCATTTGAGCGGACAGTTTTATCAAGTGTACAATAAATATGCTGAGCATTTCATATTGTTCACTAGTTCATTTTACTTCAATTTTCTTGAGAGTAAAATCTCTGATTTTTAAGAGAAAAAATTAAATTAGATTTTTTTATTCATCAATGAAAGTTAAAAAAATTCAAGCTACTACAGTTTCTGGAATGAGAACAAATGAAACAAAAACTTATGAATAATAAAAAAAATATTAGGTTTGTGCCTGATATTTTTACTATTTTTGAAATTTTTTTAATTGAAAGTCGTTCGAATATATAAAAAAATTCAAAAGTAGTAAGAAATTTAAGAGAATTTATTTGAAAAAATTTTTCTCTTTTGCTAGTTTTTGCTTTTAAAATTTCTTCGAGCAAAAATAGTAAAATGAAAAATTGTTTGTGTTTTTAATTTTTGTTTTTGTAATTCAATTTTTTTCAAATGAAATTTTTGAATTGTATGAAAGGAAGTTGATTTTCTCTATTTTCCGTTTTTGTGAATTTTTCATGATTTTTTATTTTGAGAATATTTTTTAAATTTCTCTGTTTTTACTAGTTTTACTAGTTTTGCACTCGAACAAACCTATTGATTAAAACTAAAAATATTAATAATAATAAAAAATGATTTTAAATTACAGTTCTTTTTTTAAAACGTGATTAGTAAATTTTTCATCAATATTTGAATGTAGAAACATAATTTTTCCAACTAAGAGTTCATTACCGCCCAAAGTGTTTCTTACTTTCTAGATATTAAATTATTTCTTTCTATTTTTAACCACTCAACGCGCGAATTAATATAAAATAACTAAAATACAAAGTACAAACCCTTGCTTTTTTACATTATACATTTATATACATGTTGTCTGCTATTGAAACAAAATATTCACTACTGAAATTTTATTTCATTTATTACTGCGTTGAATATATAAAAGGAAGTCAAAATGAAGCAGATAGTATTTCACGTATGCCCCAGGCCAATGTCGTAAGCAGTAAAGAGGTACAATCATACATAAATCTTATTGAAACCGACAATAGCTTAAACTTGTGTTTTAAAGATATCACTCGCGAAACGAGTATAGATATAATATTATCGAAAGTATGTGAAGCTATTTTAAAAGGCACCCTTAGCACCATGAAAGGAAATGATTTTAAGCGTTATCGTGAAATAGAAACACAACTGTCTGTTGAATATGGTTGCATAATGTGGGATTACAGAACAGTTGTTCCACAGAAACAGAGAAAAAGAATTTTAGGTGAACTTTACAGTTCTCACATGGGAATAGTTAAAACAAAAGCTCTTTCAAGATCATATATTTGGTGGCCAGGTATGCTGGGCCCATAACCGGCTTTTATTTTTTGGTTGTCATAGACTCATTTTCAAAATTTGTCGAAGTTTTTAAGACAAAAGAAATAACACGTTATGGATTAGTGGATGTACTTGTAAGCGATAATGATCATAGGAGGTAATCCTATGACTTTCAAAAATTTGTGTCAACTAATAGAATTAAACATATTCTTACCGCACCTGGTTACCATGCAACCAACGGACAGGCAGAAATTTCTGTTAAATCTTTTAAAAATAATTGCTAATTTGAAACAACAAAAGAAATTTTAATATTGATCAAGCAATATCACAATTTTTAATAGACTACCGCAACACAGTTCATTGTACAACAGGAGAATCTCCAGCTAAAATTTTCTTTGGTAGAAATTTTTTTTATATAAAGTAAATACATAAACCATAAATGAAGCACTAAAGTATCGAACAAAATATTGTAAGGACGCTGACGGAGTGGCGGGCATAGCTAGTTATAAATAATTTGTAAAGGTTGCAAAATGTTTAAATAGGACAATATAGTCAATACTTTAGAAAATACTTTGAAAGGCGTAATTATTTAGAAAAGTTTGACATAAAATGGTTTTTCGTGTATATTTGGTTAAAAATTCAATACAAAATTTAATATTTTTGACTTCATTTAAGAAATTTCATTAGAATTAAGATTTTTATTAATGTACTTTTCGGCTTAAAAAAAATCAAATATCAGTGATAATTTTCAATAAATTTCAATGTTGTTACTTTAGATCAAAATCTTTTTTATAAAATTGCTTAAATTAGTTAAAAATAGATTTTATTTTTGAATATACTAAAAGTTTGGTTAACATGAACTTTTAAAGACTTTAATTATTTAAAGAGATTATTTATGATTTCGAAAATTTTTTTTATGTAATCTCGGCATCAATTATATAATTCACTTTTTAAAGGTATATTGTTAAAAACATATTTTTAGGAAAATATACGGTATTTTCCTTATATTTTCCTATATTTGCGTCTTCAGTAGGACGAGCTTGACGTTTTTAACCAATTTAATTTTAGTTTGTCGTACGTTATTGTATTTTCTTTATGTTGTATATTTCAAAAGTAATACATATTCTCAATCATACCAAAATTAGTTATAGCTTACCATCCTGAAAACCTCATTTCTGCCAAATTTGAAAAAAGGAGTCCAACAATGGCAATGTTGGTTGTGGAAATTTTTATTTTATTTTGACAATAAGCAAAACAATGTAACAATTATACAATTTAAAGCCTGTTCACAAGCTATTTGAATAATTTGGGTAGTTTATTTCAATAAACCGTAAGTGATACAAGGAAGCTTGAAATGAACAACAGTTTATTAATATCTAATTTACTTTATGTTGGATTAAATAGATTTAACTTAATATTTAAGTTTAAGTTTATTTATCTTCCATTTGTAATTTGTAAGCCTAATTGGCCAATAAATAAATTACATAATTCCACACACAATGAATAACAACTTTAACTACAATAGCGTTTTTCAGTGTTTAATGCAAATGGTCCCGCAAAAGTGCAAGTGCTAAATATCATAGATCCAAAAACAAAATACCTATAGTTTTCGTTAAATTTGAGAGATATAACGCATTTTCACCTTCGCAAGCCCACTCGCATCAGACACTGAACACGGTTAATGACTTACATTTCCTTTTATTCCGATCCCTAATTACTAGATGATATTATTTGCGCAACTAAATTCAATGAGTCTTTTCCTTTGAGTGGGGTATGTTTTATTGAAGTGTCTTAAGATTGAGGGTAATGAGTTAAATTAACGTATGGCTCTCATTTGATATGACCGCTCTAGCCATGATAAGTTACGGGACACAACAACTTGATTACATCTTGAAGACTTAATAAATGTAAAGAACATTAGTAAAAATTCAGGGCAACCATTGCGAATTACCGAATAAAAATGCAGTAACAAACGTATTTTAATAAAATTATAAAATGATGTTGCCAAGAAACGTTGAACATATTAAGACACATGTGATCTAATCTGCACGGAAAACAGGTAACGCATAACCCTCTTAAATAATAGATAAACACGATCAATATTGTATGCATAAGTGCCCGTGTATACTTCATCACACTACAAGAATAAGGGCATTATCAAAATATGAACAATTTTCCATTTTATATGTAAAGGCAGATACATGTATAGATACATGTATTATACAGTCTTCTATAACAAAAATTTACTGTAGACACAATATATGATATTCAAAATTAATTTTGTTGTCAATTATAATTCCTAAAACTTTTACATGATCAACAAATTCAATAGCAACATTATTAATAGAGACATGTATGTCAAAAAAGGAGTTATGGGTAGGGGTAAATGGCATGGCTTTCGTTTTAAGTGTATTAATAGCAAACTTATTTTCCATCATCCAATCAGAGATACTCTTTACACCATAATCTATTATAGACTGAAAAACGGGTATGGTTTCTTTTCTGCCAAAAAATAAAGCTTAAATGTCACCAGCATAGGAAAAATCTAAGGTTTTACCCATACTAAGTTTAGAAAACAAATCATTTGAATATATGGTAAATAACAGAGGCCCCATGACTTAACCTTGTCTAACAATACTTTTTATCGGAAGTATCAATGTAGATTCTTTGTCGGAAGAAACAAATTGACTACGTCCAGACAGATATGAATCAATTAGGAAAGTTGACGATTTTGAGAAGGAAATAGTGTTGCCAGTTTTCGTAATAACAAGTTATGGCTAAGCTTATCAAATGCCTTAGTCAAATCAAGCTAACGAAGAACACAAACATTTGCTTTACCCAGGTTATCTCGAATAGTATCAGTAAGACCAATAAGAAGGGATGACGTATTGTGACCAGGGCTGCCAGGTCAATTTAAGAAAAAATCGTAAATTTCCCGATAAACATTAAAAAAATCGTATTTTCAGCTTTTAAAAATCGTCAAAAAAATCGGACAACTAGAACAGTATTTCTTTAACTTTTTTTGTTTAAAAAATCATACATATTTCAATCATAGTGTAATCAAAACATTATCTTATGCTCTAAACACAGACTACGTTGTTCAGCTTCTTAACTCAGCCACTTACTTATATTGAAGACGACAGCTACATCGTACCTCTGACATTGTTGTAAAAATACATATGTATTTTAATTTTATAAAATAACTTTTTCACAAAAATAATAAATATTTTTTCAAAATCTTTGGCATGTAAATGAATTTGTAAATTTTAAATTCGTGACATTTTCTTTTTTGACTTTAATTGCCACAATTTTTTAAATCTTTTAAACTAAAATTACATTTTAAATTTAAATAAAATGCTTTGAACAGTCCCAAAAGTTTAAAACACCCATATTTTTGACGTTGTAAAAAATCGTCAAATCGGAATTTTACAATTTTTTGGACCAAAATCTGCAAAATGACCAGAAATCGTCAAATCTGGCACCAGTGTGCTAGAGCCACATAGAAGCGAGTTTTTTAAGAAAATTAAAAGAGAGGGTAAAATTTACCTCCAGGTTAACAGTACTCTCACACAGACTTTGAGTTAGAGTTCTGTTAAGTAAAACAGGGTTGGCAAAAACGAAGCTAACGAGCGGACCTATCTTCACACACATTAAATACACTATACTTCCAAGGCTCGTAAATAATGATTATATTCTGCTTGATATGATATGTTGGATAGTCAAAGTGATAAAATCATTTTTTAGAACGCATCCTGACTCAAGAGTAATCCCTTTTTAGAAAAGTTATTTTACAACAACAACATGTTTTGTTGTATTACGTCGCATGAGTTCAGGTCTGATTCTGTGAAGAGTATGTATTGTTTCTGAGAACCCTTTATATCTAAGAGGGTCTTTCAAATCTTTTTTGGCTGCTAATTGATTTTTACGTATGATAATTGAGGTTGAATCTACAATTTAAGTTTGTGATTTTTAATCAATCTTAATAAATATGATTAATTTTTCCTTACTGCTTGTATTGTATAAGACATCTGGTCAGCGTATGCCAAATAAGGAGTGACCAATATATCCTACTATGTCCAGGGCACCTCTTTTACTTTGTAATACTCAGTTATCTAGTTGTAATTCGGCCTTCAAATGTTTAAAATGGTGAACAATGTTAAGGCATGGTTCGTTTAATTTTATATGGTTGCAAAGCCCTTCTAATAATTTGGTGCCGTCAGCATAGATGCCAGCTTTTTTAGAGATATCATATTTTTGGGAATAAATCGTCATTATCTTCAAAATGTCAAAGGTTTTATTAAAGGCAAAACATATCAAAAAACTCTTAAATTGACAAATCTTTGCAATGCAAATTTTGAATTATAATTTTGAATTAAAGTTAGGGTATAAATCGTCCCATCATCACCATGTAGCTATGGCCGTCAGTCACAATCGATGTATCAGACCAGTACGCATTCATATCATATTGTACTAACATGTTCTATTCTGTTGTGGAAATTGATGCTGTACCGACTTGATCGAAATAGATTCCTAATTTCGTTTCAAAATTTTTGTTGTCAGTTGAAGCTCCCAGTGTTATCGGTAAAAGCAACAAAATTGTAAGGAGTGACAAAGTGAGATGATTTTCTAGCATCCTCTTCTTTTAGGACTAGGTTTTGTAATTGATTCAGAAGTGCTTATGTCAATGATTATTTGATTGTCTTCATTAGTTGTTGTTGTTGTAACAGCTCTGCTGTTGTCGGAAGTTCTTTCCTGAAAAGATTTAAGATGTATATATTAATTATTGTAAAAGTGTCACGTGGGTGGAACTTGAAGCTGGAGAAATTGCGCAACTTCAATCGGTCTTAACCATAGGTCTATGGGGCGCAGATCCGTAGGCCTATTGGGACATTGAAATAGATGCACCGTGTCATGGGGGCTTTGAAGACAGGCTGGGCAACGATTTAAAGTTCCGGGAACTATACGCTCGCGGTAGCAGTTAAGAATACTGCACCATCCGGCCCTTAATTGTGCTAAGGTGGTTCTTGTTTGCCTGGGAAGAAGCCTTTCATTTTCTGCAATCGCTGGGGGGTGTTCATTAAGGACCCTATTACATCTATAGCCGTTCATAGCTCCTAAAACCGCCTGTTGATGTAATAGCTTTTGGGCGTCTGCAATTGCCACTCGATCTATAAGAGATGGAATAATATCTCGAATGTCATTGCGATATAGACGAAAGTCCTGCCGGATGTGACGGGGAGACGGATCTTGAATGACCACTTCATGGTTAGGGTGGGTGGGCAGGTGACAAGCCACCAGGTATTGCTTTGTCAGTAGCTCATTGTGCTGCCTGACCGGCAGTATCCTGGTCTCCTCATGAAGATGATCTATGTTTGTCATTCTGACACATCCGGTAGCGATCCTAAGTGCATTATTTTGTGCAGTTTGTAAAACTCGCCATTTAGTATCACTGAGGAACGAGGTCCAAATAGGGGCAGCATAACTAAAGAGAGAGCGACCAATTGCCTTGAAAGTTGTTATTATGGTCTCTTTAGTCATTCCCCAAGAGGTGCCTGAAAGAGCTTTTAGGACTTTGTTCCGAGATTTCACTTTCTGGTTGATGTAAGTGGCGTGTGACGCGAAGTGAAGGAGGCTGTCGAAGACCACGCCTAAAATTTTTGGGTTTTGCACCGTAGGGATACGTCGGCCTTCGATAGAGATATCTAATTCCATCCTTACTTCTTTAGTCCAGGAAGTGAAAAGAGACACTGAAGACTTTGAGGGTGATAGCTGAAGTCTACGTTCCTGTATAAATTGTGAGATGGTGGCTAAATATTGAGTAATTTTAGCACTTATGTCTTGGATGTTAATACCAGATGAATAGATGGTGCAATCATCTGCATAAGACACCATCTTGATATCTTGTGGTGGGACAGGAAGTTGTGCAAGATATAAGTTGAAGAGTATTGGTGACAGTACTCCTCCTTGTGGCACACCCATTTTAATCTTGCGATATTTAGACTTCTGGCCTCTGAACTCAACAAACGCTTGTCTGCCACTTAAATAGTTGGCAACCCAGCGTTTGACATCATTGGGAAGTGTAGAGTTCGAGATGTCATTAATCAGCAAAGAGTGGTCAACCGTGTCAAAAGCCTTAGATAAGTCTAAGGCTGCCACAATTGTGCGTTCACACGGTCTCTGCTGATTGAGGCCATTTGCGATCTGGTTAGCTATCAAATTCAAAGCTGTCGTGGTACTATAGGATTCCCTGAAGCCGTGTTGGTGAGAGGCAAGCGAGAAATGCTCCTTCAGGGTTGGCAATATTAAAGCTTCTAAAACCTTTGCTACGGGTGATAAAAGGGAGATAGGGCGGTATGATTCTCCTTTTGTAGCGGGTTTATCAGGTTTTAGGAGGGGAATTATCCTAGCAACCTTCCATATATCTGGAATCACCAGTTGATGAATCGAGAGTTCTAGAAGGCGTACTAGATATTCCAGCGATATTGTGCCAAGTTTCTTTAACATTAACATAGAGATGCCGTCAGGACCAAGAGCTTTAGAGGGTTTCGCTTTGGAGATTATATATTTCACTTCATCGAGTGTGAAGGAAATGGGCTCAGAATCCCGTTCAAGATTCTTGTTTCTCCGAATTACAGCTCTTTTGGACCGATTCTGCGAGGTGGGATGATCGACAAATTGTCGGCAGAATAGTTTAGCGCATTTCTTTGCATCTGTATATTGAATGTCATCGAATCCTATAGCTGCGAGATTTTTATTGCAGTTTGTGCCAGATAGACTTTTAATAGTAGACCAAAGCTTTTTCGAGCTAACCGTGCATTGGTTTAGGTGTTCTAACCACTTGTTGCGACGATGTTCATTAACG
Source organism: Phasia obesa (assembly GCA_949628195.1). Classification (NCBI taxonomy): domain Eukaryota; kingdom Metazoa; phylum Arthropoda; class Insecta; order Diptera; family Tachinidae; genus Phasia; species Phasia obesa. The sequence goes on from OX451220.1 coordinate 10,187,473, forward strand.
AGTTTGTTAATTTCTGTCGTCAACAGCTCAATTCGCTCATCTGCTGGGTTGCAAGCGCGCAAATGATCGCGTTCTTGGGTTAAACGCGCTGCATTGGTGGGGAAATTTGGTCTAATATTGGGTATTCTGCCTGCAGGAATAAAGCGTCGTGCTGCCCTGAGAATAGTTTGCCTGAAAACTTTCTCTCCCTTCCTGGCACAAGTAGGGTGGGGTAATTGACGAAGGGAGTCATCAATATATTTCGAGAACCCCTGCCAGTCGGCTTTATTATAATTAATAAATGTGCGCTTGTCAGGCTCAACGAAGTCATTGGGTTTCTCAACAGTGACCACAATGGGAATGTGGTCTGAGTTAAATGCAATTTGGGTTTGCCAGCTGGTGTAGGCAAGTAGCGATGAGCAGACAATGGATATGTCTGGAGAGCTTACACATCTTGCAGTTACTCTTGTTGGGAAATCTTCGTTTATTGAGGCAAAATCTGATTCGTCTATCTGTTCTGCAATGAGTCCACCGCGGGGATCTTCAGGTAATTGGGAATACCAACTCTCATGATGAGCATTGAAATCACCAAGTATTATTCTATTATCACCCTGCAAGAGATGGGATATGCTTGGGTGATAATTAGCTCCTATGCTGTTGACGGGCGGGATATAAACATTGATGATTTCAATTTCAGTATTTTCAGTATCTACTGAGATGCTCATAACCTCTAGGAAGGGGTCAGGTATGGGGAGGGTTGGGGGGGCTGTCAATTTATAACTGACATTTCGTTCTATAATGAACGCAAGTCCCCCACCATGTGCTCTATCTCTATCTCTTCTGACAATATTGTAATTCCCTGAGGTCGAGAGTGAACAATCATTGGTCAGCTTTGTTTCTTGTATGGCGGCAATAGGTATGTTGTTGTCGTGCATATATTTTGTGATCTCCACAATTTTGTTTCTCAAACCATTACAATTCAATTGCATGATTTGAAAAGATCTGCCGGGACCAGTATTTTGCACTTGCCGCTGAGTGGGGTGTCTTGGCGGTGTATTCACCTGAGGTGGAGTTGTAGGTGTTAATACGGGTTGCTGTAATTGAGGAGTGTTCTGTACATTAGGCGTTCTGGGTGTTGATTGCGCCGTTGAGTTAAGGGTAATGCTGGCCGTAGGAGTGGCATTTGCACAGCAAGAGGCTAGGAAACTAGCACTCCAATCCCTATGAAAGCGTAAATCTGTACAGCGCCTCATATGACACCATCTTTTACAACCATTGCACTGAACTGATGTAATATTCCTCCTAATTATAGTATTACAAATAGAACAATATGTTCTATTGTGTCTCACAGGTGGGGATGAGACGGGGTTCTGCTGGGAAGCAGTGGGAGGAGCAGTGCTGGAGTTAGTTGGTTGATTGCTACAACAACTCGCCACAAAGCTTGGGGACCAATCGCGATGGCTGGTGAGACCTGAGCACCTTTTCAAGTGACACCAGTTTTTACAAACTGAGCATTTGACCGATGTTATGTTGCGAGTTATTTTGTTGTGACACACTGAACAAAACCAGATCTGTGGACCTGGGTTTTGCTCAACGCCAGCTATAATTAATAGTAACTTGAGCAAAATAGCTGGCATATTTTGCTCACCTGAGGAAAAAACTTTCGGTTGGTACAGCTGTTGCTGAGTTGACAATCTTTGGCCGAGTGATACTCGGGTCGTTCCGGAGCGAAGATCCAATTGTCGTGGGAACGGTCTTCATTAGTTGTAGTGGTTGCTTCTAAAAAAATTTCAATAGGTAAGGAAGCTAGTCTATGTATTGTTCGTTTAAATAATCCATTATTGGTTTTAAATTCACAGACTCTGGCAATTACCAGGTTGAATTCGAACAATCCTACCCAAAGGCCTTTCATTACAGGTACATTGTCTTCTCCAACAATTACCATGTCTCAAATCTTCCTTCAAGTTAGGAAACTGCGTATTCCACTTATAACGATGCTGTAGTTGATTTAGGTACTCTGTTGACCATTCGTTTCAGAAATGTGTAAAAGAAGCTGACATTTTGCTAGATGTCGCAGTGCTATATATTTGTGCTTTAATTGCCTCGCCAAAAAGAAAGTGGTCAGACGTTAGGACTACAAGATATGTTGGATTGTTAGACATTTAAGTAAGTGGTCGGGAGTTCAGTATTGCCTTGATTTCAACTATGATTGTTTCTAATTCTTCATGAGTCAGAGATGTAGTTGAAACGCTGCGTACTACTAGTTTCGCCGACTTCACTGCGGCTTCCCATAATCCTCCAAAGTGTGGTGTTCTTGGTGGGATGAAATGAAAATGAATACCTTTTTTCTTGTCCCTTATTGAAATATATTATCAGTCAATTCAAATAGTTGATTCTAGGTTTCTTTAATGCTAGAAGCGTTAGCGTCCCCCAACTCGTAGGATATTCCTTTCGTAAGGAAATGGGCACAAGCTTAGGATTGAACGTTTCTTAGCGATTTCGCCGTTTTTGTTGAGTTGATTGATTTCTAGTGAGAAATCGGACCTTTGAATAGACCGAACAATAACGAAGAGTGCGTTGTCTAGCTCAATTGGAGTTAAAGCCTTGCAAGTTATGCGATCTTTATTTTTTTCTGCAGTTTTATGTAAATCTAATAGTATATGCCAGTATCCTTTGTAAAGTTCTGAAGAGATTTCTGCATTTTATTTTTTGAATGAAATCATCATCATGTACTGCGGCTGCTGAGATTGGTTAGATCTTTTCCTCTCTATATTATCAAAAGTTTGAAGTTGTTGTAAGAATTTAAGGGACCACATATCTTCGCCTGCAAAAACAGTGGACCATAAAGCCATAGATTACATCTAGTAAGTTTTGTTGCTGACAGCTCTCTGAATAGTACACCCGCTGAATTGTCTTTTGATCCAACATGATCGCCATTGATCGGGTGATGTTAATGACTGAATTTTAGTTACTCGATTACATGATTGATACAATGATGATTGGGTATTTATCCAAGATAACACAATTTCGGAGTCGGTCCTCATAAAGACTGTTTGATCTCTTCGCTGAATGTCATCTTTTATTCTATGCGCGAGTTGGGCAGCCACGATTGTAGCACATCAATCCAGACGCGGTAACGTTTCTTGTTTTAATGAAGCTACCCGAGTCTTAGCACAGAGCAGTTGAACAATAATTTTACCATCCGAAAGTATTGCTCGAATGTATGCAACAGCGCCAAAAGCCTTTGTCGACGCATCTGCAAATATGTGCAGCAGAGTATTTACTGGCAGCTCCCCCTTGAAAATATGACGGGGAAATTTCATGCTGTTTAAGTTCTCTAAGTTCTGGATGACTTGCACACCACTTTTTCAGCTTGAACCCATGCTTATACAGAATTTGAATGAGTTCACCTTGAGTTGTAATCGCTGTACTAAGATTATCTGAACCCCCAATACCATCATCCACGTAGAAGTTGTGTTTTAATAATTGAGAACTATAAGGGAAATCTTGCGTGTTTTTATCATCAATGCTTTGTCGACAATGTGTGCCATACGTCACAGTTTTAAGTTTATAATACTTGATGGGTAAGCTTGGATTTTCTCTCCATGTTATGAGTTGAGAATGCTTCTGGGTAAACCAATATTTGTCTGTACATCTTCTCGATATCTATTGTGAATACAAACTTAGGGAAGCGAAAACGCAACAAAATTGAGAATAAATCACTTTGTACAGTGTGTCCTGTAAACATTAAGTCATTCAATGAGTAACCTGTTGTTGTTTTCGCCGATGCACACACTACTCTTAACTTTGTTGAGGTATGTTGTTGAGGTTGTATAATTAAGGCTCAAGACTGTTTCAATGTTGATCTCCTGCATGTGCCCTAGTTTTTCGTACTCTTGCATATATTGGTTATACTGAGATCGGACATCCTTGTCCTCTAATGCCCTAAATCTATTAAATGCCTTTGTGTGTGATTCTCCTAGTGCAGCAGTGACTTCACAAAAAGGAAGACTGACTACGAAACGAGTTGTTGCTGGGTAATGCTCTTTTTGGATGGTGAAATGGTTGTTTCCCTGGGTTCAACTTCGTCTACCTTCCATAGTTGCTCTATAGCTTCTACAAGTGCTTGTTGTGAATTACGAATTGGGTTTTGTCCTATTGCACCACTTACAATCCAGCCAAGCCTGGTGTTCTAATTTGTATCAAACTGTAGTAGAATTCTGCACCAAGTAAAATGTCTATTTTCTATTTTTTGTTGAAGTGTGGATCTGGTAGTTGAATATTGTTTGGAATGTCCCATGTTGCAATATTGTTTAGGCTGTGGTGGAATGATGCTTGGAAGTATATACGCCTCTAGGTTTGATGAAAAGCTAAGGTCTCTGGACTTCAATACAATATTTACAGGTTGAGCTGTCATTTTTTGAGTCTTGCCAATGCCGTTAATGTAAAGTGAAGCACTTGTGGGGAATATAAATAGTTCCTGGCGTAGGCGATTTGATACAAAATTTACTTGCGACCCGGAATCAAGTACTGCCCTGAATTCTTCTGTAAGTGATTGTTTTATTCTCGTCAGAAAAAATTACAGTAATTCAGAACGTTTTCGATTGATTTATATAATGTTTGATGAAATCTACTATCTTTTGCTGATTCTGTGTCAAGGTGGCCAGATGGTCTGGATTGTTTCAGTTAGCAGTTAAAGAAAGCTAAAATACAATTTGTCCAGTTAAAAAATTTATTTAATTTTTAAAAATATTTTTTTTGTTTGTTAATTTCTTGATATGAAAAAATTTCCGTTTTAAATTTAAAACAATCTATTATATCTTAAGATAACTTATCGGATCTTTTAAAAGTTTAAGAAACATCAGACGAAAGATGTTCCAATTGATAAGATAAGGTGCGTAGTTATTCAAAAAAACGTAGAAAATTTATGTAAATTGATCTCATACCAATTCTGTCTTTGTTATACTAATTATCAATGATTTTTGTGAAGGGACTTTTAGTGTTTTAAATAATCCACACTGACAAGAGGAACTTCGACCTATATATATATAGGTCGAAGTTCCTATATATATATAGTATATATATTATATATATATATAATATATATATTATTTTACGGCCATATTATAAAAATTTAAAAGTAAGTATTCTATTGTGTGTAAAATTAATTTTAATTAGTTTCGGAGGAACTGACCCCTAAAGTTTTGTATATCTCAACTATTAATTGGAATGAGTTAATATGAGTATCACTAGAATAGTAATTAAAAGTACTATCTAACCAAATTAAAATTAATAAAAAACATTATTATTATTATATTTAAAGGATTTTCTTATCTATGTTTTGGCAAAAGGAATGAAAATTAAAAAAAAAATATTTTTTTGTTCACCTAAAATGTTTTCAATTGTTTTCGCTACAATGTCTGTCATCGCCTTCTATCTCTGGACCGTAATAGGTAGCGTCTTGAATTACTGTGTTAGGACAGGGACATATTTTTCACTTATATTGCCTTTTTCACCGAAATAGGTAGGCTCCTATTATTTTCATATAAAGCTATAACAATAATTACTAAAATATGAAGAGTATTTCAATAGTGATGCAGTTTTTGCGAATATGACTGTTATTTTTAAACGCGAGTATATACAGAGTGTGTAAATTTATGGCAAAAATATAAAAAAATAAAAATAAAGGGTTTTGCGAGAGTGGCAAATATTTTCGAGTAGTTGTAGCCTAATTTTTGAACCGCAACGGGTAGACACTTTAAACCTTCGCAAACTATGTACAAATTTATCCCCTAGAACAAATAACAAAACCAGAAATTAAAGGTTGTTTCGATAATGACTCGACTTTACATATATAACCTTATATTGACACTTAAAATTTACACATATTATAGTTAACAACATCTACTGTAACAACAAGAAACGAAAATGAATTGAATAATAATGGGGTGTTCCCTTAATGTCTCAAAGTTGCCGAATTTGACTTTCTCTTCTTAACCTTGTAGGCAGACATTTGATATTTACACAGGGTATTTAGTGTTATGTTCTAGTAGAAAAAAATAATTAAAAATTAGAGGGTACCTCATAAAACGTGACTTGTATTTTTAAAGTTGAACTGAACATAGTTCGAAACCATAAGTGTGTGAGTCTGACTCGTACTAGGCTGATTTATTTTTATTAATTTAATTATATTTGGATAATACTTTTTATTACCTTCCCAATGGCATATTACCTTATTCCGCCCTAAAGTAGTCGAGATACACCATACTTTACATACAAATTTAAAGGGGTCCCTAACTCCGAAACTAAGAGTACCGCCATATTTGTTCTCTTGACATTTTTGTTTAAAATTAAATTCTTATATATATATATATATCTTAAATTATAATTTGGAAATTTTTTATACAAAACAAAAATACAATTTGTCGTTTTGTCTTTAGTAAAAAAGTAGACAACACTTTAAAAAATAAAATGAAAATAATCCAAAACAAAAAATGCGTCGTCAGGCTTTGTCATGCAACTTTTTCAACCCCGCTTGCCACCCAAACCCTCTAACTAACAAGAAAAAATTTGCATGAAAAAGTTGCGGCGTTTATTGAAAGGTGAAAAAGTAGTCTTAAAAGAAACAATATTAATTGGGAAAAGATATTTTTTTTTCGAAATACGTAAAACTGAATTTTAATTGTTACGTTTCCTTGTTTTTATGTTAATATTATTTTTACTTTTCCATACATAATATTGGTAAAGTATAGTAATCGTGAAAAAATCTATTTCGGGATTTCAACGGATCTTTTCGTTTTAAGGTCTCCTGAATTCATTTGTACTATTTTCGTGGGTGTAGTTTACTTGACACCCCAATCCGAGAAAAATTATTTTTTCGATTCTAATATACTTCGAACTTTTAGTCTTTATGTAATATATCCCTAAAAATGTTTGTTTTCATGAGGCATGGCAAATTTGAGCGTAGGCCACTCCAGATTTGTTTATTTTTGTAAAGAAAAATTTAAATATAGTTTAGTTTTTTGTACTTCAAATACATTTTTAATTGTCCAGTTATTTTTTTAAATCGAGGTAAATTTTTTCTATTGTCCAGTTATTTGACTTTTGGTATTTGGAAACCCTATTCTCTGTGCTTATAAATGGGTTTTGTCTAATGCTTCGACCATGGTACCCGGCTTTCGACAAATAGTTTCTGGATTGCGCGATTTTTTTACTTAGTTTCCTATTTTCGCTTGTATTTTTGGCGCACTTCTTTGGATCTGCTTTAAACTTTTGTGCTATTTCGTGCTATTTTCGTACAATACCACTTTCTAAATACTTAAGTAGTTTTATCATCCCTTCGTTCATTTATTTTTCTTTTCAACCATCGGTTTTGAAAGATTCGAATTATTAGCCAAAAGCTGCTCATGGGGGGCCTGAATAATAATATCTGCTATTAACAAATTTGTGCGGCTCAAGGCCTCTAATTCAACTTTAACGTGATCTAAAATGGCCACTAAATTTTCTAAAATCGGAAAATATTCTTCAACCCACAACTCTGAGCAATTGCAATCTAGCAGAGTTTTTTTAATTGCGTTCTTCGATTTAAGAAACGATTGAATCATTTCAACCATACTTATCTTGTTTTTACATTATGAATAGGATTTGGGATTTCCCGGACTTTATTTATTTCCCAAGAAACGGGGAAAAAATATTCGCATTCCCGGGAAAAACAGCTCTTAAAGAAAATAACTTTATTTACCGAAACAGTATTTCAAATTCATAGTTTTATGAAAACATAAAAGAGTTTTATGAAAACATATTAGTATTAACAGTTTATAAAACTTAACAATTTAGGTGACAAAAACAACAAGATATAACAAATATTTACAAATACAGAAAAAATATTTCAATAATTATTTTTACAAAATATGATTTTAGAACTGTTAGTGCGTTTAACTAATCACTGGTCTTTCTTTTCTTTGTTTTTGTTGCAAAAGTCTCTCTTTAAAAGTTGGTTCCATTTCGTTAACAACGCAACTGCTAGTTGACTGTTCTACAGATTCGAGTGGCTTTAATAATCTGTTGAACAATTGTGCTGAATAAAGTTTTATGACATTTTTTTGCACATTAGCAATTTCACCACTTTCTAAATACTTAAGTATTGCAAACGTTTTATCATCCCTTTGTTCATTTATTTTTCTTTTCAACCATCATTTTTGAAAGAGTCGAATTAATAGCCAAAAGCTGCTCGTAGAGGGTCTGAATAATAACATCTGCTATTAAAAAATTTGTGCCCCTGCGGCTCAAGGCCTCTAATCCAACTTTAATCTGATTTTAAATAGTCACTAAATTTTCTAAAATCTGAAAATATTCTTCAACCCACAATTCTGAGCAATCTAGCAGAATTTTTTTAATTGCGTTCTTCGATTTAAGAAACGATTAAATCATTTCAATCGTACTTATCTTGTTTTTACAACATGAATTAAACGAGACTCTTTGTCATATGTTGTTGTTTCTTATATTTCTCGAGATATTCTGTTTTTAAAGGACATTTTTTAATTGTTTAAGTCCGTTTCACACTATAATACTGAGTATAAAGATTTTTATTAGATTTTGTAAGATAAAAATCAAATGAGAATTGTGTGATTGTAAAAAAATCTAACGTAACATAACATTTCGTTTTCACACTATCACATTTCAAATAAAGTTAAAAACATCAGCAAAGGAACGAGACGAGACATTGAACGGCGGCGGTTTTGCAATTTTATGTGGACGGCAGAGGTGCCGGATCTTACGTTTGTTTGGTTGTTTAAGTTTTCGGTTAATAAAAAATAATAAAAACCAAAACAAAAAAATAATACATACATTCAACAATTTCTAGACATTTTTTTCGCAATTTTTTATTTATTGTATCTTCAATATAATTGAACTATCAATAATTACTCACATCTTAAGTCTAAAAATATACTTGTTAAGTCCAACCAATGCTGGACAAAAAAAAAAAAAAAAAAAAAAATGTGTGTTTCACGGTTACTGTAATTTGCGGGTTATCCCTCTCATGTACGGATGAGAGAAGCAGTTTCCCTCTAGAATTACTAGACATGTCAGAAACAAAGTACATACATACGTAGGCGATAAGAGTGATGGCAATTTAAAGCAGGTGCAGGACAAAGAAAAAATAGCATCGACGGCGGCGACTCTCTTAGCTTGATTCTTTGCTTAAAAAAACACAACCCTGATAAAATGAAAAATGTTATCGTTTAGAAAATTTTCTAAAAATGGTTTGGTCAAATTTCTTTCCGTATTATTTCACACATTGATAACATATTGCTTTCACACCATCACACTTTCGAATTTGATTTAAGTTTTTGACAAGTCATAATGCTCAGTATAATAGTGTGAACATGGCTTTAACAATTTGTATATAGATATTAGAAACTTATAAATATGCTATAGATCGAGTAAGACAAATTGTTAAAGCCATTTTGAATTCAGCTTTTTAGCTAAATATATTTGAAAATTTGTTTTAGAACAAATCTTGTTCTAAAATACATTTCAAGTAGGTTTTATTTATTATGAATATGGGCATTCAAATATTACAATTTTAAAAATGCTTTTATTCAGCACAATAACGATTCAATATTTGTGTGATAGCAAAAAAATGCTTATTAAAAAATAATATCCACTGAATTTTCTTTAAACTGCTCATGATTTTAAATTTCCCGTTACCCGGGAAAAACTATTATAAATTTCCCGTTTTCCAAACCCTACTCATGAATTAAACTTGACTCTGCCATATTCTTGTTTCTTATTATTCTTGAGACATGCTGTTTTTACAGGACTTTTTTTTAATTGTTTTGTCTTGCACGATCTATATCTAATAATAAATAAAATAAATAAAATATATTTGAAATTTGTTTTAGAACAAATTTCTTCTATAAATCTTGTTCTAAAATACATTTCAAGTAGGTTTTATTTATTATAAATATAAGCATAAAAATATTACAATTTTAAAAATGCTTCAGCACAATATCGATCAAATATTTGTGTGGTAGCAAAAGAAATGCTTATTTAAAAACAAGTAAAAGTGCTATATTCGGCCGTGCCGAATCTTCTATACCCTTCACCACGGTGATTTGATTTATACAGACATGTACAGCATTATCCATATTGTTGACTCTTTACTTAAATAAATTCGTATGAGAAAAAATCTTTATTCATGAGTGTTGTGTATTTTTTTGTATAAACAAGAGTTTTTTATTTAATTCAATTAAGGAAAATTGACATTACATTTTATATAAAAAGAAAAACGTGCTAATAATAAAATTCAAGTGCAGCGTTGTACAAAATGTTAATTGTCATTTATAAAACACTACTATTTCAGGGGTTATACGTAACAATTCTTCCTCCGCATCATGATTATGGTGTGTAACGGATTAAGGGCTTCTTTGTTCTCTGAGACCGCCTTGGGTCCGGTTGTTGTATGGGCTCTACATTGGGTCGAATCATTTGTGATTGGGATGATTCGTTGGTAGCACTTGATTCTGCAGTACCTGGCGAATTCTGTGCTGATGGTGATATATTCAGGGCACTGGATTCCGCATTTGGTGTACCGTAGTTAAATTTGTCTTCAGATTGTTGTTCTTGATTCTCGGGACTGTTCTGCATTTCCGTAAGGTAGTCCCCATTCGGATCTTGCTGACTTCTGGAGTCTAAGGTGTAATCGCTAACGTCATTGTTTTCAACATTCTGCGGCTCTATTTGCATACCTCCTCGTAGAGCCGGTTCACGCTTGTTACCACCCTGCGAAGCTAAAGTACTCCGAATTTGGTCGACATGTCTCTTAAACTGTTTTTGATTGTACTCGATCGCATAGTGAAGATCGCCCAATCTGCACGAAATTACTCCTGGTAGCCACTTTGTCATCCTAGGATTTCCCGACAGAAAATTCACCGTTTGGCCTATTCGAAATGTTCGATAGTTCGGATTGTAAAGAAGGAATTGTTTTCCAGTAACCTTGGCTGACGTTTCTTCTGGCCGAATTAAATCGAGACGTGTTCTAAGGGAACGACCCATAAAGAGAGTGGCCGGCGACTCACCAGTAGTCGAATGTGGTGCATTCCGGTATTGTCGTAAAAAGGCGTTTAGATTCTTTTGGGCTGTAGACTTTGTTGATCCCATCGCCTTTAATGCCCTTTTGACAGTCTGTACACTTCTTTCCGCCTGTCCGTTTGTTGCCGGATGATAGGGGGCGGTTTGCTTATGGTATTTGACACCGCTCATTTTCAAAAATTCACGAAACTCCGCTGATGAAAAGTTTGTCGCATTATCAGATACGACAGTAACTGGCACACCATAAGCTGAAAATATTTCATCTAAAATGGCTGTTGTTGCTGCAGTCGTAGTGGATGATGTAATTTTAACTTCGATCCACTTGCTATATGCGTCAGTCACTATCAGAAACATGTTTCCTAAAAAAGGACCTGCGTAGTCAATGTGCACCCTCTCCCATGGTCCTTTAGGATAGACCCAATGATGTTCACCATATTTAGGAGGTACGTTCGCTTGCATTTCACACTCCCTACACGTTTTGGCACAGTTTTCAATATCTTTATCTATTCCACGCCAGTAAACAAGGGAGCGAGCTAGACCCTTCATTTTTACTATTCCCAAATGCGCATTGTGAAGGTCATCAAGTACTTTTTTCTGAAGAGATGTAGGTATAACAATTTTGTGGTCATAAGTAAGACAACCTGCAGTAAGTTTATAATTTTGCTCGGGTGCAGTGTAGCCGGCTTTTTTAAGATCTTTTCCCATTTGTAGAAGTTTAAGAATATTACCTAAGTGTTCATCTTTGGCTGTTGCCAGGGCTATTGTAGATGCTCTAAGGGGTAACTGATCGATTTGATTGATTATGAATTGATCAAATTCGTCAATAAGAATACTGTTGATTGAGTTCGATTTGTCGTATATAATACGGGAACAAAAGTCCGCATTTGCATGTTGTTTTGTAGGTTTGCATATGACATCGTAATCAAAGTTACTTAAAAAATCGGCATAATTCGCCATGCGACTTATGCATAGGTTAGGTAATGACTTTGCAGGGTGCAGTATTTGGGCAAGCGGCTTGTGATCCGTAATAAGGGTAAAATGCCGTGCATACAAATATTTAAAAAATTTCTTAACTGCCCACACAATTGCTAGTGCCTCCTTGTCCATCTGGGGGTAGCTTATTTCTGTTTTACTTAAGGCTCTACTAGCGTATGCTATCGGTCGTTCGGACCCATTACTCATTCTGTGTGATAACACTGCACCTAAGCCACACTTACTAGCATCCGTTGCCAAAATTAGGGGTAATTCAGGATTGTATGTAGTCAAAACTTGTGGAGAAACAAGAGCTGATTTAATGTCTTCATATGCCTCCTCTCCATCTTTGGTCCACTTAAATTCTTTTTCTAATAACATATTTCTCAGTGGTCGTGATCTTGTGGCCAAATCCGGTATAAAAGCATTATAATATGTAGCTTTTCCTAGTATAAGTTGCATTTCTTCTGGGGTTGACGGCTTAGGAGCATTCTTCACAGCTTCAATATGTTTATCAGATTTGTGAATGCCATGTTTATCTACCCGATGCCCTAAGAATTCTACAGAAGGTGTGGCAAAAACGCACTTTGAACGATTTAATCGCACACCCTGACTCATAAGTTTATTTAAAACTATTTCAAGTGAGGAAATCATGCATTCAAATGTCTCTGCATAGACGAGGATGTCATCAAAGAAGCTCATTACGTTTGGTATATCCTTTAACATACCCTCCATACGTCTTTGCCATAATGCAGGGATATTTGCAGCCCCGTAAACAGCTCTAGTGGGCCGAATTAAGCCATGTGTTGGTGTATTTAACGTAAGAATTTGTGCAAACTCTTCGTCAACAGGAAGATGAGAATAGGCATCAGTAACATCTAAATGACAGAATATGGTTGAATGTTTCATTTTATTAAGTAGATCTTCAACTTTAGGGATTGGATGCTCATCAATAATTATTTTCTGATTTACTGTAGGTTTATAATTGCCTGTTATTCTGATAGCACCGCTCTTCTTCGTTACTATATGTGTAGTTGAAGCCCATTCTGAATAATCCACTTTGTGGTATAGACCCGAAGATATTTTTGAATCGATTTCCCGTATGTAAGCATCTCTGAGTGCTATAGGAATATCCCTGGCTTTAGCAAAAATAGGTGTCGCGTTAGGTTTTAAATGTACTTTAGCCGGAGGACCGACTAACTTGCCAGGTTTACTACTAAAAATGGAATCAAATTGTTTAAGCACTTGCTGCAGCTTTTGTTGTTGTGTATGGTTCATCTCTGGTGGCGCTGTTGCAATATTATTTACTTGATTGTTTGTAGCAAAAAGGTTTGCGAAATCAATTTCGTTAACAAATTTTGTGATCCATTCGCGTCCCATTAGAGTGTCAAGGTCTCCATCCACCACATATAAATTGAGCCTAGCTGCTGTTTTTCCCACTTTAGCATTTACAACAACACAGCCCAAACATTTAATTGTATGCCCCGAATAACTAGAAAATTTCTTGTTTGTTGGGTTCAATTTAATGTACTTTTTAAATGCCCGTAAATATTTCATACTAATTACAGAGCACGGAGCACCAGTGTCTAATTCCATGTTAAGCAAATGACCATCGACATTAACGTATACCATCTTTTTTGAATTACCTTTCACTGTATTTATTGAAATTACCTGATTCAGCATCTGCACTTGATCAGCAGGTGCTTCTTCTTCTTCTGATATTTGTGATGTTTTGGTTTTACACACTTTACCAATGTGACCTACTTTTCCACATACGAAACATTTAGCCTGTTTGAACTTACATTGATTACGCATATGCTGACCTCCACATCCAAAGCAAGAAGAAGAAGAGCTGGTACTACGGTCCTTTTGCAATTTGTTTTTGTTATGTTTTGTTTGAATTGGTGAATAACCTAGTCTGTGTAGCTCTTGGTTTGCTGGTAACGGTTCCTCCTCTTTCATTGCCCCTGTTGTATGACGAGTTAACTCCATTGTATATGCAATGTCATATGCAGTCGAAAATTTATCTGGTTTTTTAGAAATTATTTCATCACATATGATTCGTGAATGTAAACCATAAAGTAGTTGCTCAATTAGCATACGATCTAAAAAATCTCCATACTCGCAAAAAACTGCTGCTTGTTTAAGGCGTAAAACGAAATTAGGAATGCTTTCATCGTTCTCCTGTTGAATTTTACGAAATTTAATACTCTCTGCATATTTGTTCTTTTTTGCATCAAAATGGTCTACCAACGTTTTCTTTATTTCATCGTATGACAATGTTTCAGGACTGTTTGGTGAAACAAGTACTTTTAATGAATTATTCAATTCAGACCCCATATGCACACGCGCGTATGTGGCATACTCTTGAGGTGAAACTTTGCTTAGTTGTAGTGCCCAGTCAAAACGAGTGAAGTAATCCTGTACGGTGGTTCCATCAGTAGATTTGTACTCAACCACGCAGAATTGTGGAGCTTTAGATAAATTTGTAGATGACGTGGAATTACTAGAATTTGCCGCCAATGAGACGTTTGTTGCCTCCACGACTGCTTGTCGTATTGCGCTGGACAGAGAATCAGCCAATTGCTTCATCATGTTCGCATCCATTGTGTTAATTTAAAAATTCCACTTTTGACACCAATGTTGTGTATTTTTTTGTATAAACAAGAGTTTTTTATTTAATTCAATTAAGGAAAATTGACATTACATTTTATATAAAAAGAAAAACGTGCTAATAATAAAATTCAAGTGCAGCGTTGTACAAAATGTTAATTGTCATTTATAAAACACTACTATTTCAGGGGTTATACGTAACAATGAGTTAAAAAAATAGAAGACAAATGAAAACAAATTCCGTTTGCTACAATTGTCGCCGTGTAGTCAGCTACTTAATGATATTGAAGCCGACAGCTACATCGTAAACTCTGACATTGTTGTAGAAATACTTATTTTGCTTTTATAAAATTAAAAAACTTTTTCAAAAAATTATAAATATTTCCTCCACAACTTTTTTTTGCATATGAATTTTTAATTTGCAATTTTGTGACATTTTCTTTTGTTGAATAAAATAGAAATTAGCCTAAGTTGACGACACCCACAACGTTTCATTTTTGACAGTTTATAGTCGGTATTCTGATGATGTCTATGTGTTTTATGCACCTAGGTTTTAAAACAGAGATATCATCTATTTAAAAATCAAACGCATTTAAAAAAATATGTTACTCTATATACACACATACATACATATGTATATTCTTAATATTAAATATATGTTATGTTACAGTCATGATTTTCATTTTCAAAGAAATATTGAAATTTTTGTTTTAATTTTTCGAAAATTGTGTGTAAAAATTTTTTGTAAAAATATTTTTTTAAAAATTTTTGTAAAATTTTATTCGAAAATTTTTTTGGAAAATTTTTTAAAAAAATTTTTTTTCGAATATTTTTCTGTAAAATATCTTTTTAAAATGCTTTGTAAATTTTTTTGTAAATATTTTTAAAAAAAATTAAATTTTTTTTTTTTTAAAAATTTGATTGAAATTTTTTTGTTAAATTTTGGACCTTTCTCCAATCTATATTGAGTTACAATGGTCAGACTAAAGCAAAGAGAAATCCTTACAAAAAAAAAAAATTTCATCATATTGACACATGGGGGATCCTTTCAACTGCTCCTATTTGTCAGTGGGTACCCTGTGGGTCCATTGGCTACCTCTATGCGTATTGCTTTCTATTAAGGTCTCTAATACAAATCAAAGCAGAAAAACCCTACCAATCTAAAAACAAACAAAAATCGCCCCTCGCAGGGGGTTATTGATCCCCCGAGATCTGTATGCACTCCTTGCGATCTACCTGTCGCACAAAAAAAGGCAAAACAGAATCATTAAAGCCGAAAAAAATTAAAAAAAAAACGTAAAAAAGCATAGGTGGGCGTGGTTTTTGGCCCGTAGCCTCCAAAAGAATGATCCGATGTTGCTGAATTGCAATACCAAAATTTTCGAAACTATGCCTGACAAATTGGTGTGCTTAAATTTTTTGTATCTCTTCTGGTGCCTTGGCAAATGACATTACCACACTAACACGGACAGACGGACGGACGGACAGACGGATAGACGGACAGACGGACATCGCTTAATCAACTTCTCTATATATAAGGATACAGAATATATATACTTTATGGGGTCGGAAATGAATATTGTAGAAATTACACACGGAATGACAAACTTATATATACCCTTTCCACCTGTGGTGAAGGGTATAATAATAACCACTGAGTTTTCTTTAAAGTGCTCATGATTTTAAATTTCCCGTTCCCCGGAAAATTAGCAAAAAATTTCCCGAGAAATTGTTTATAGCTTTTCCAGGGAATTCCCGTTTCCTAAGTTTTGAACGATAACACAGCACAACAAAATAAAAAAAATTTCATGTGCTCTTAAAACCACTATATAATTTTGATGTATCATGACTACCTTTGTACAAAAATGGTAAAATTTTTAAATTCTATGGATAGATTTTTTTTAAAAAATTTTTTTTTAAAATTGCAATTTTTTTGAGACGTTTCTTCAAATAATTAATGATAACTCAAAAACTACTAGTCCGATATTATAAAAATAAATTCAGAAAAATTAAGATTTGCATAGCCTTTAATTCGTCTATATATCGCGTTTCAATCGGATCAATAGTATCGGAGTTATAATAAAAAACTTAAGAAAAAAATATATTTTTTACGTAAAAATGGCAAAAATTTTCGTTTTAAAAAAAATCATAAAAAATCGAAAACGGCAAAAAACTTCCAGATTCATTTTTTTATCGCATAGCGACATATAAAAGCAACAAAATGAGATATCGACCATAAAAATCGATTGATTTTTTTCGAATTTATTCACATTTTAGTGAATTCGCTCATTTTCACAAAATTTTAGTTTTTTGCTTGATATACGCATTATAGCGGGTTTTCAAATGTGTGAAAAACATAAATTTTCCAATTTCAAGTGGTGCATGTCGGATTAATGTTAGATTTAATGAGAAACTTCCACCCACAAAATTTTAGTCGAATTCGACAACGTTAACACGTAGCGCATAGGCCCCAAATCTGAAAAAGAAGCGTTTAAATCGAAAATAATTGACAAATTTTCAGTTTTTGCAAAATTAACGCTATTTATTTCCCCTTTTGCAAAAAAGTGGATCCTGGTCCTTAGGGCAAACACAATGAGATAGTAGTTACTCGAGCATATTTTTGCTGTTGCCCTGTGTAATAGGTAGAATCTTGAAATTTTTACAGGAGGTGTATTACTATGGCCACTATAACAAGTAGTTAAAATTAAATGGTGTTCCGACAGGGACATGATTTGTATGAATATGGCCTAATTTTGTAATCATAATATGTAGACTCTTGAAATTGGCACAGATGGGGTATGACTATTAAAAATACTATAAAAATTAAAGGGTTTTCCGGCAGTGTATAAAACCTTTTTTCTTGAACCGTAATAGGTATACTTTTGTACAGAAGATGTGTTGCCACGGCAGATATGACAATTACTAAAAATTAAAGGGTGTTCCGACAGTGACATGTTTTTCACTTATAGTGACTTATTTTTTTAATCGTTATAGATAGATTATTTATAGAAAGGGAATTGCCATGGCCGCTATAACAAATAATAAAATTAAAAGGTGTTCCGACAGTGACATGATTTTTACGTAAATAGCCTTATTTTATAAACCGTAATAATGTTTACAGTAGATGTGTTACTTCGGCCGCTATAACAGTTACTAAAAATTGAAGGGTGTCCCTTAGTGACATGTTTTTCACGAATATTACCTTATTTTTGAACTGCAATAGGTAGGCTCCTGATATTTTTATAGAAAGGGTATTATCATGGCCGCTGAATTAACAATTACTAAAATTTAAAGGGTGTCCCAACAATGATGCAATTTTCGCAAATATGAATTTAATTTTAAAATTAAAGGGTGCCCTATAAGACATTGAAGACTTCTTTAGGCACGTTGAGCACTTTTTGGTTGAAGAAAAATTATTGAACTCAAAAACCGTAACCGTCGTCACCATTATCACAACCGTAACTGCGGCACCTAATATTGGTTTCTATACATAGGTCTGCTCGTTTTGGTTGAAGAAAAATTAGAGAACTCGCATCATCGTCACCATCTATATACTGTCTGAGCGATTTTCTGACTGACTAACGGTCTGACTGTTTGACGGTCTGACTGTTTGACGGCTTGACTGTTTGACGGCTTGACTGTCTGACGGTCTGGCTCACTGTCTGTCGGTCTGAATATTTGACTATTTGACTGTCTGGCGGAATGCGTGACGATCTGACGGACTGTCTGATGGTCTCACTGACTATCTGATGGTTTGGTATACTGACGGTCTGACT